>OZ030014.1:2307500-2885000 GCA_964023405.1 Apodemus agrarius
TTGTCTGGGGGTTGTTACCTGGTTGACAGCGATGGGTCCAGCTGCCTGGTGTGAAAGGCAGCAGAGATGGGGAGACTGTGATTGACAGCAGGGCCCTCTGGGTCAGCCCGTTGGCCCCGTGTCTTTATATTCCTGGCTCCAAAGGGAAAGCCAGAGTCCTGCCTAGAGGTTGGAGGTGAAAAGAAATGTTGGAGGGTAATGAAAAATCTTTCGGCCAAATTTGTGATCATGAACACTTACCCTGGGGAATCAAAGCCAGTCCAAGTGGCCATGGGGTAAAACCAGAATGGGCACCTGGAACCCAGGGAGGGATTCGAGGCTCATCAGGCCTTGTAGGGGTGGGGAAGGGTACTAGGCAAACACAAGTTCACTTTTGTTCTTTTTAACGTTTTTCCCCCCTCCTCATTGTTTTCTGCTGAGGAAAGGAGAACCCCTAATCATGTTTCTGGTACCTTTTAAATTCTTCATCCGGGTAGTCAGACGAAACTTCAAAACCCTTCCTTTTCAGTGTTCTTAGTTGAAAGCTGACAGAATCCGAAACAGCCCAACATTTGGGAGAGGAAAAAAAAGTTTGCAAGCTGATCTCAATGCTTAATTAGAATTTACAACCTTTGAATGTTCCTCCCCTGTTTATTTTCAGCCATAACCTCCATCTGAGATTATAAGTGCAGATTTAAATATTCCAAAATGCCGCGTTCCGCCCGCCCTGGGTGTCACGATCCACAGCGCTTGATTGACACCTATCATTATGGCCTAAATCTTGCTCCTCTCCTTACCCCATGTCACAGTTTAGGGTTCCTGGGACAAGAAGAGTGTTCCTTAATGTGAGCACAGACTGGCGCTCATTTGAATGCAGTAGTCAGAAGGAACTAGTGTGCTCTGTGCCCCGGTTGGCCGGCATTTGTTGTTCCTTACCTACTCCTTGTGAGGAGCGGCAGGCTTTGCGCTTTAAACATGTCCTTCCTAGAAGAGCAACTACGAAGTCCAATGACCAGTGCGGCAGCAAGCCTTGACCATGCTCTCACATTCTTGCTTTTATTTACTTCCCCAAGTGCTATTGGTAGCTGTGATCTAGGATGCAAAATAGTATGAACAGGACTGTCCTCTACTCTCAAAGAAACGGCTGCGTTTACAAAATAATACTAAAGATCAGAAAAGAGCCTTCCTCTGTGTGGAAAACAACATGTATTTGAAAACACGGTGCACATCCTGAGCCAGCAAACTTGAATGAGCCGCAGGAGAGCACCTGAGGAGTCAAAGCTTAATTTGTGTATACAGTTGGCTTTCTCTGTAATATCTGATTCAGACTCCGTAACGAAAATGAAATCACATTAAATTAACTGTAAAAAATAAGTTGATTTAATTAAGCACAGAAAGACTTAATAGATATAATAAAATGTTAAAAAGTCAAATGATGTGCAGTTACATTTCAGTTAACTCTGCTCAACAAATGTACTAAATTTATTCCTTTCAATAATGATGTGTTTTGAACATTTAATTAGATAAATAATGTCTAATCACTTCAGCAGATCTGAACTGGAAGGGTTTCTTGTCATCAAAGGTGACTCATGCTTGATACGCTTCCCTTCCAAGGGAGAGCAAAGCCCGTGAACTTCGGCTCTTCTCAGAGATGGGCAGGAGTAAGGTAGCCGCTGCCTCTCACGCCTCATTAAAATGCAGGGTTTACTAAACAAGCCTCTGTTTACAATAACAGGAGTGTGATTCCGAACAGGCTTCTACTTGTTTGCCCTTTTTCAAGCCTCAGAGACTATAAGTAGCTGATAAGAAAAGGTATTCAATGTGAGATGTCCTATAATTCATCATAATACCGTTTCCTTTAATAACTACTTTGCTCAAGTGATTGGCATGATTACAAGAAAATTACTTCAAATTATTCATCTCTTATCTTTCCTGTAAGATGTCCTAAGTTGGATGATAGTTAGCATAATGGGGCCCTATTAATTACTAATGTAGAAAGTCCTTCAAATTTGGGTAGAGTTTGTAGCCCAAATAAAGAAAATACTGCCAAATTCTAACCTCCAGCATGTGCTGCTTAAGATGGTGCCACCCACTGTCTATTAGATGGAATATCAAGAACATTTAATTCTTCATTTGGAATTTGCTAAGATGAGCCCTGACCGTATATGGGAAGCAGACACACAAAGAGCATGTATGTGCACACACAAAAACTTGAGCGTACCACATACACGCATACATACACACACACACACACATACACACACACACACACACACACACATACACACACACAAGAGCATACACTCAATGCTCCAAAGTATTGATGCTTTCTGAAATGTAGAAATGATTAGCATAAAATTACCACTTCGAGCTTATGGTGTTGATTCATCCATAATTTTTCTGAAAAGAAGTAACTCTTGGTAGAGAACCTTCCCATTGCCAACGCTGCCTTCAGTGATACAGTCGGGGAAATGCATGCACATATCCATTTCCTCTCGAGCCATCAGATCGTATAAAACTATGTCAAAACTTGATGATTTTTTAAATTTATACATAGGGCAGTGTTTGGAAAAATGTTTTATTTCTTCTCTTAAATTAGGGGAGAATGCATAGTAGAACCCCAATCACAGTCTGAGTCTCTTTTGTATGCATTCGGATCGTTTGTCCCGATGTGGCTACCTTTATTTCTATGCTTTGTAGACTATTTGTCTTTTCATAGTGCCTAATTTCTATCTCAGAAAATTTAAAAATATAAGCTATGTTATTGTTTATGAACCAACACCAAGAATATAAAAATCACCTATATTAAGTCATAACAATGTCAGCACCAGAAAGAAAACTCCATGTTTAGGTAAATAGTAACAGCCAGTGGGGAGCAATTAAAAAGTCCTTGAAACTTTTAATCTTTTCACTCTTTACATAAACACCCAAAGCTGTTTTCAGTTGGATTTGTTACAGATGTACAAACATAGCCCCATGTATGTAAAGCTCAACATAAACATTAAAACCACAGCGTGACCCTATACTCTGATATCTGGAGAGCACCATGACAGAGCTGCTCCAGCGCCTTTGCTGCCAGGAGCCACCCTGTCCTCTCCCCACCTCCGTGCGGCTCATTAGAAGACTGTCCGTCCAGCTTCCAGTCCTTCACAAGCTACAGATGCAGCGCCTTCCTTCAGTGAAGAGCTGCAGACCTTTCCTTCCTGCTGGGGACTCTTTCATCTTGTATCTCGACTCACCTGGCTGACCCCGTAGTTTCCAAACTTTCTTACTTCCAACCACTGACTTATTTCCATATGTGCTAGCTTTCTGATAGTCACTGGGATCTGAGTTGTTGAGGTCACATCTTTGTTACCCTTTAAATCCTAGTCCTGGTAAAAGGTTGCTTACGTTTCTGTTGGCAAGGGACACCCTAGAGTTTAAAATATAACTGAGCCATCAGTTCCCACCCAAATGGACAGTGCTTTGATGTAACAAACTCATTAGGATTTATTTGATCAGATCTGTGGTATTTAGGAAACAAATTTTAAGGCTCATGGGTTAAGTCTGGATTACTTCTATTTCATATTATATGGTTGATCTTAAAACTTTCTCAGAAGGAAGATATTTGTATTGAATTATGTTTTCATTAATGACTGGTAACAATTACTAAGAAGTATATGTAGAAGGTAAAGATTACTTCATCTTGTAGTATGTACAAAGTATTATACAATGTAACATTAATATTATCAAAAAGTGAGGGGCTTTTGTGTGTGTACCCCTCTTTTCCCACTCTCTTCATTTTCTGTCCATTTTGTGCCTGTTCTGAAGGATCTTACACAGTCAAACGGGAAATTTGTGCTTGCTTGGGTGCAATTTAAGTCTTCTATTTAAAATTCAGGGAAGTAGGCTTGTTTGGGTGGCTTTTTCCTGTGCAAGTTGCATAGTCTGGAACTTGGCCCTTCTCTGGAATAAATTAAATCCCAAAGGCCATATGAGCCTGTGCTTCGTCATGAGTGTCCCAAGAAAACTGCTTAGTCACTCTCTACCTCAGTTTCTTCACTTACAAAGTTGTTTTCGATCCAAACTATTTTTAAAACTTACACTTACATGCTTTGGAGAAAAGACAGACTGTGTTACTAAATTATAACTGCTTTAGAATGCAGGGACCTCATGAAAGACATGGAAGGAAGGCAAGAAGCAGGTTCTTTGTTCTCTGAATGGCAAATTTAAATTCTTTGAAGATTTCTCCCTTGTTCTTCATCAATTAAAACACCCATAGACACAATGTGAGGTGATTTCAGGTTAAAGCAGTGGGCTGAGAAGAGAGCCTCGGAGCCTCAAGTGGTACTTGGGAGTGTGGTTGGGTAGCTCTCGGAGGAGCCCCTCCACTCTGGTATCCCACCCTCCACCTGTGACTTCAGCTCCTGGAATTCCATGGGAACAAAATTCAAAGCAAGATATAAGATAATAAACCTTAAACTGCAGAATCGTGTTTTGTTGTTGATGTTGTTTTAAGAATGAGATTCTTAAAATTTTAATCCCATTGATCAATAGTCTTGATATACATCTGCAGCACTAACCCATTTAGAAAGATTGATTTAACAATTTTGGGGTGGGTGATGGAGAGGTTTGAAATCTGATAATCCTTCCACCCCCTATCTTCTTCTGTTTAAAACTATATCAAACCATTGTATCATCCAGGCAGTGGTGGTACATGCCTTTAGTACCAGCACTTAGGAGGCAGAGGCAGGCAGATCTCTGTGAGTTTGAGGCCAGACTACAGAGTGAGTTCCAGGACAGCTAGGGTTACATACAGAGAAACCTTATCTTGAAAATAGGAAATCAAAAAAAAAATTAATCATTCTATCATAGTGACTGTGAGTTGTATTGCTATACATTAAAATAAAGCATGGATATAGAAATTTAAAAAATAAAGAACACAATCAGAGAGCCAGCAAGATGGAGCAGTGCATACAGGAGCTGGATCCTAGAGTAAGGGACTGATGGCCCAGAGATTAGCAAGGTTCAGACTCCCAGGATTCTCCTATCATCGACTTCCCATCTCACTGCAGCAGAACTAGGATTATAAATGTGCACGGCCACACTCAGGTTTACCAAGGTACCAGGATCCAAATTCAGGTCCCAAGATTTCATGGTAAACCCTCTACCTACTGAGCCATTTCCCAAGCCAAAGGTTTTGCTTTTATTGTTCTTGTTTGTTGATTTGTTTGTATAAATAACCTTTGCAAGGTCTGTGGCATGAAGAAATGGCAGTGTTGATTTCAAACATCTTCTAACAACCTCTGCTGGATATCCTGGACATGGTTACTTATTAACTGCTGTCAAGTCTCTGCTGTCTGCTTGTGGAGAAGAGCATCTAGTGGAGCATTTATCCGTGGCAGAATCCGGAATTCTTGGACATGTCCTGATTTACAGCTTTTAGCACTGCCTTGTCTCCCTGAGGATAGCAGTAGCATTGCAAAGAGTATGCTCGGAAGATGAAGAGAAAGCATGGAATCATAAAAACAAAACAAAACAAAACAAAACAAAACAAAAAACAAAACAAAACAAAACAAAAAAACAGGCAGAGGTATGAGATGGCATAATGTTCTATGGCAGTTTTAATTCATCAACCATGAAAATGAAACTTCCACATACTTGAAGACATCATAAGGAACCTGACTACTGTTACACACACACACACACACACACACACACACACACACACACACACACTAGTTGCTTCTCTCTGAGGCATATGACCTGGCCAGTCTAGCCATGGGTTTTCAGCCCTGTAATGACTCCATGCATAGCTTTTCCAGTAGTATAATACACACACATAAAATGAATTAAAGTAGAATTTCTATATAAGGGAGCTAACAGTGCCCCTACTAGACTACTAGACACCAGAGACTAACACATCAACAGCTGAGTGTCAGTATGGAATTGTTGGTCAGAGGTCCCGAAGATCCCCAAGCAGTACAGGCTCTTTTATCAGTACTCCTGGCTACTGAAGAACTTGACAAGACCCTAACTGTTGAAGATACTACATACATATCTTTTAGAACATAAAAAAAAAAAAAAAACTAAGCAGCTACTGATCTGGAGCTTTATCCCTGTTGGTTGACTTTTGTAGCACCAGAGGCAAATAATTATTAGTCTTATCCAGCAGTGAGCCTGACTACAGTAATGGGAGGCCTAGGAAAACATGCCCACTTGTACAGTAGTGGAAGAAGCATCATGGAGGAAGCAACTACCTTCTGAGTAGATTTAAGGCAGCTCCACAAATGAAACCTATGCGTGGAGCCATTACAGGGCCAAGAACCCATGGCTAGACTGGCCAGGTCATAGTCCTCAGAGAGAACCAACTATTGTTTGTTACTGTTTGGCATGGAATTAAGTCAATTCTTAATGACTTTTTATCATCTTCATAGAAGAATCCATCTCTCAGCTCTCATCAGTGAAGTCTCATTTAAAGTAAATGGCAGTTCACACAGAGGCCCTGAACTCAGTAAGATGCACAGAATAGGCAACTGAAAGATGACCAACACCAAAGATAACAAACACCATAGTTCAAAAACCATAGTCCCTCCTCCCAAAGTTCAGGTAGGGATTATTTCAGAGAGGACGACAGGGTGTAGGACCTGGGGTGGCACATGGTTACACGGAGACATGGGGCAGCTGCACCTATGAACGCATAACAATTTTGACAGCATGTATAAAACGCAAGTCATCTCGAGCCAAGCCAAATCCCAGCATGGAGAAGGGAGTTGGACTCAATAAACTGAGAATTTGTTGTTAATTGTTACCCTCTGGGAGAGAAGGAGGAGGGGAAGGAGGACAAAGAGAAGGAAGAGGAGGAGGAGGAGGAGAGAGAGGGTTTTCTCTGTGAATGGGTAAGTATAGCCACCCCTGGTAAGTTAACCCCACTCCAGTGGATACCTAAAGATCCAAGAATATTTGAGAAGAACAAGTGGTCTTGATGGTTTAATAATAATGACACAAAGTTGCATGGAGGAGGAGAGGAAGTGGAAGAGTTGAAAGATGTGAATATATCAAAATATTGTACGGTATTCTCAAAATCTAATAATTTCAAGAAAGAAAAATTTTCTTAATGTACTTCTTGGTGTTTTGTACACGGATGGATGTCTTTCATTTTCAACAGCAAGAAAATTCTAGGCAAATAAAATATGTAACTCCACTAGCTTATAATATGTGCATTTTGTTATTGATTTTACATCTTTTATTAATTTATTATTTAACTATTTCAGATGAACTGTCTAGTAATTACAGTAAACATCTAATAAGCTTTCCATGTGAATTGGTCCACTGTAATATACATGGTCATTCAATATGCAGTAAGTAAGTTAAGTTCAAGGTATTTTCAGTGATTGAGGTACCAAATTTAGAATTTATATTTATATTTATATTTGATTTCATGAATATTTTCTAAAATCAGGCAAATGGTAAATCAAGTTTATGTCAGTTTTGTGTAGTTAGTCAATAGATGCAGACAGGGAGGGTTTGAACATTCCGTAGGAGCTGGTCACATAAAGCTTGTAATTCAGGCAGCATAGTTTTCCACCATTTTTACAGTTACTATGTAAACATGTATTCAATTCAGATAATCATCATTCGCACATCTATTTCTAGGACTAGAGGAAACACTCCCACTTTTTATTTTCATGTGGCGTGTGAAAGAGGCTATAATAAACTCAATGAATATTTTTCATAATGTAATATAATGAAAATAAAATAGAGTTAAAGCTGTGGAGCTATGGACACACAGAAGAGGGAGCCCTCTGAACATCCCTAAGAAGGTTCCAGCTTTCATGCCATAGAAGGCAGTCTTCCTGGTAGGCATTAGGAAGATGGGAAGACTAGGTACCAGTCAAGTTCAGAGAGAAAGCCATCTGCCAGGGCTTCCATGATCGAAACGATAATTTTGGTTAAGAAAATCATACCCTGAAGGTTGGGCCCAGCAACAATCTGAGTGTCAAAGGGTAGCAATCCATACAAGAGTATCAAAGGCAACAAGGAGCTAACATCTAGATTACTAAGACTAGATGAGGGTTGAAGAGACACTGGTCAGACATACCTCATGGCTAGCTCATGTGTGATGTCTACCCTCTCAGAGGACACTTCAGCTTTCCCCATGGGTGAAGCTGTGGTAGAAATATTTGATGAAAGATTTGCCTCTAAGGTACTGTGTAGAACCTGACCCAGAACAGTGCTAGCTGAGCTGGGTTTTGCTTTCATATAGCTAGAACCCCTCAAATGGCCATTGTTAGTTTTTAACTCCTCTCCAACTCTGTGATATAGAGACTCTGAGCTGTGTGAACCCACAGAATGGGCAACCTGCATGTATTGTGTCACATAAGCATTAAACTATGCCCCCTGCCCACTGCTATCTTGACATCAGAGTGGATATCTAAGTCCATCTCTATCTTACGGAATATGCTTCCTTTCCTCCTCCTAACATTTATAAAGGAAGCTGGGAAGGGAAGCATATGCCCAGAAAGTTAGGGGATTTGGGATCTAGGCAGAAGAAACAGGAAGGCAGAAGGAAAAGTCCCCTGGAGGAAGCAGTTTGTAGGCAGAGAAAAGACCACAGCTATGGCAAAGCCCTGGTTCTTAGGTGCTGCTCTAGGTAAAATCTCCCAAAGCCTTGAATGGAAGTGCACCATGCTGTCAGGTGCTGAGTACCGCCCTTAGGTCATGGCCAGGATGCCTCAGAATCGAAACAGCCTGAGATTCTGTACTCCATCTCAATGGGCTCACAGACTGGAGAACAGGGCAGGAAAGACATCTCTGGGAGCATACTGTAAGGGGCCCGTAGAAGAGTAGACACAATGGGAGAAAAAGATATGTTGTGTTCCTGTTACATGTCCTTATTTCCTTGAACAATTTGGTCAGTTGAAATGTTTGTCTAGTCTTTCTAGCTTGTTCACACCAAGTAGTACATAAGGTTTTTTGGCTTCTCAGAAAACAAGAGTTAGCTGTCAATACGACCACACCCAGTCATAAAAGGGCAATAGCGTCTATGAAAGCTACTCTAAAAACCATTTAAATAAAGCTAATTTGCAAAGCTGTAAAACGCTTTGAAATCAATATTATCAAAATGGTCACTATTTTTAAAGAATGTTTTCTGTTTTTTAAAAGACAGCAATTATAAATGAAACACAAGAAAAAAGAGGCAAATACATCATGGGATTACACTACAGATTAACAAAATTATTTAGAATAAAATGTTTTTTCCTTTGCTCAAATTCTTTTACACATGCTTAAAATTGCCACTAAATTCTCTCTCTCTCTCTCTCTCTCTCTCTCTCTCTCTCTCTCTCTCTCTCTGTGTGTGTGTGTGTGTATGTGTGTGCATTTGTTGTATATGTCTGTGCATGTTCACATGAATATAGGTACCCTAAGAAACATTGAACTCTCTGGAGTTGTAGTTGTAGGTGGTTGTGAGCCCGCCTCAGGTTATAGGAACAGATCCCAGGACCTCCTAAGGAGCAGTGTGTGCTCCTAACAGCTGAGCCACCTTTAGAGCCCTGCCCCCATTTCCATTCCAGTTCTCATGTTTTAAAGCTAACACGCTCTCTCTGGTCTGCTCCCTTCCTTCCCACACCTGCAAGGCAGGCTTCCTTTGACCTGTGTAGATGCACACTGACAACACACAGCAGCGGTCAGGATTTACTCTTCGATGTTTTGTGCAGTGTCTTATCATACCACAGCCTACCTTCTCCCAGCATTAGTGCTACCAGATGTGGGTAAAGGGTTCTGCAGTAGGAGGTGAAAATGCTCTATTTCCACCTATAGTGGAAAATGCTATAGTTCCTCCTATAGTCTGGAATCTAGGAGACACTGGAAGTCCATGTGCTTCCTACTGGCCTTTATCCATGACTTTCATACTTCAACAAGATCTACAGAGGAATGGAAAGTTCCTACCTGAAAGCCAGAGAATACCAGCTTGTTTCACAGATAATAAGGTGTGTTGTTTTCAAGAGTTTTCTGTCTCTTCAGATGACACAGGTGTGTCCTGTGTCCTACATAGCATTCATCTCTGCAGCTCGTGGTCAAAAACTCTTGGAAAGTCATCAGAACTATTGCATTAGCCATTTGCAGATTAATAATAAACAAGCAGAATAGTAAATTGATTTATATATCTAACGTGTCTGGTGGTATCTGCAGGTGGATGCTCGTGGTCATTGGAGCCTTGAGTTGATCAAGATGGCTGCCTGTATGTGGCCCAGCTTTGAGGATGATTCCATGGGTTTGGTAAGTCCATTTACCCAGATCTGGCATCCAGTAGTTAAGAAAAGTGAGCCAAATTGTCCACATAATGTTTTGTCAACGCAAAATGTTTGGGAGTAGCCACAGATGATCCTGACTTCAGTGGAAGTATCTACTCGTTTTTCTTCTGATAAGGTCAAATAGTTCCTGATGTGGAAATGGAGATACAGAAGCCAAAGGAGGTGTCTGGGCTCATCTGCTCAAACACTGAGCTGGGAACCATGGGAACCGTGAGCCACAGAAACGAGTGGGCAAGAGGTGCTTTGGAAGAGGAATGTTCTGCCTAAAAGAGTTGGATTAGACCCAAAGGGAAAGACAAAATAAATTGAAAGTACTTCCAGGCTTTTATTGTGCTCTGTCCATCTGGGAGCAGAGGCTCAGAATGCTAGGCCTTCGGAGCTCCTGGTGGACCTGATGTTCCTGTGGACATTTCAGAAGTGATTCTGCAGTGACAGAGTCCAGAACACCGAGACGAAGACCACAGCTGAGCCATACCCATGGCAATGGAGTGTGATTGTTCTAAACTAGCTGTTGTCAATATTTAACAAAATTATGGTTGGGTCTTGTCCCTTAAGGCAGGTCCCTCAAGAAGAGGTGGTATATTGTATGTGTATAACATGGGAGAAACGCAGACCAAAAGGACGAAGGCTCAACGTCACACATTTTCGAGAAGCCAGGGCTACCTTGTTAGGCTTGGATTTTTCTTTCCTAGCACATTGCTTCCAGTGTTTGGAGAAACTAAAAGTCCCCAGGCTCTCTCAGAATTTAACACATTTTAGAAGGTAATCTATGATACAGTGGCCAATGTTTTAAGTCAGAATAAGGATTCAGGTTATCATTGTCACAAGCCCAATTGGTATTTTCCACTTCTCCATATTCCTTGGGTGGGGGATAATTAACTTAGTCACAATTAAGAGGAAAATAAGGTGGTGAGATTGTTGGGCTTTTGTGAGCAGAGTGAACACGGTCTATGCTGTCAGCCTGGGGTACTCATCAATGGACACCCTAATAGTTCTGTATTCAAACTCGGGTCATTTTTAAATTCAACATTCCCATCTAGTGACTGGTGGACACCAGAAACCAAAACGAAATTTTAAAAATTAATAAATGATTGGAGAAACATTGATTTTATTTTAGGTGTGTGTGGGAAAGGGTGTCCCTGTGTGCTTTCTTTTCTATTTTACATAGTGATCCCTCTCTGCTCCCCCAGCCCCTACCCCACTGGTAAGATAAAAGTCTGTGACCTACACAGTGTTCATGGCAGAGAGCTGGCAGGGGTGGGGGTGGTGTGGGGATGGGGGAGGGGTGGGGGTGGGAGTGTTAGGGGGTGGGGGTGGATGTGGAAGGCAGCCTGGAGCCTTCACCAAGGATGATAAGCCTGCGTGAATTTTATGAGTCTCAGTATCAAGGTTGCCCTCGCCCAGGGGATTTACGAAGACGGGAGGGTGGGGGGAGAGGCAGTTGTATGAATAACCGGCATTGTAAATCTTCACCGTGGCAACCCAGAGCTAGGAAAAGTCTGTGATGGGTTCACGACTTGAGAAGAAAGCGACGCAGCAGAGTGGGAATGGATTTTCTTCAGATTCTTAATGCACTGCTTAGAGCTGCCTGGGGGGCGGGGCGGGGTGTACACCAGTGTGTGCCTGGGGAAGCGTGTGTGTGTGTGTGTGTGTGTGTGTGTGTGTGTGTGTGTGTGTTTGTAAAAGGAGGGGGACGCATGTGTAGAGGAGGGACTCTGGAAATTTGTTAGAGGGAATTACTGGTGTTATACAGCTTGCCAGCTTTGGGGGCAAAACGAAGGCCATTTAGCCTCTGAATATAAATGACTGGATTTTGCTTGGGGTAGAAAAAAAGACGTGGGGGAGGGGCATGGGATTATGCAAGCCAGTAACAATGAGCACGTTGGACCTTGGGCTCCACAGCACAAGGTCACCGCGAAAGTCAGCTTGTTGGTTGGTGGAGGTGTCTGATAGAAGAAAATGACTCGCTGTAGATTACTTCCTGCTTTGCAAAACAAGGCAGTTACTGAAAATAAGATGCATTTGAGTGGTCTATAGGAACACCTGATTTTCTTCTCTCTTGTTCACATAAACACACACAGAGATACACACAGAGACACATGCGCGCGCGCGCGTGTGCAAGTTCGCACACACACCTGCATACGCACACACACATGCACACATGCACGCACGCACGCACACGCAGAGCCTGCTGATGTATGAAAGCGAAGCCTTGGCTCTAATTATGCGATTATAAAACGGAAATGATGCGGGTTTGGTAACAGAGGAACGAAGGCAGCTCAATAACATTGTTTAATGACAAGCAAATAAAGGTCAGAGGGGAAAGAGGTGACTCTTTCTGCTTTAGACTCATTAAGGAGCCTGAGACATATTGTAAAAGAGTGATATTTAATTATGGGCTGGACTGATAACAGAGAGCAGGGCCTCACTGGGAGAAAGAGACCCTGTGCTCCTAGGAGCTCACAGCTCCAAACATCAATTACCATGATTATCTACCCAGCGCTTGCAAAATGCACCGGCTCCGTGTTCCATCAGCGACCCATAAACAGGCATTGCATAGGCAAATTTATGGGCGCAGGCAGCCAGGGCCAGGTGGGAAAGCCAGCCTCCCATTGGCAGCCCAGCAAAGGAGGAAAGGAACATAGGAAAGAAAAATCCACCTTTCGCTCTGTGCAGAGAACAATTTATTACTGAGTATTTGCAGAAGACAGTGCTTGCGGCTGGCGGTGGCTTTTTTTTTTCTCCGTGTGCCTCTGCTGCCTGTCTGAATGAGGAATGGAAGTGTATTAACCGACCCCCGCTTACAGGGAATCACTTGGCCCAGTCTCTGGAAACCTTGTGCTGCTCTGGAGGCCTTGAGTTCTGGAGCCAGGAGGGAGCATTACCTCTTTCCCTTACAATTCCCTTTCTGGAAAAGGCCTAGGACGCCCTGTCTGGTTGTGAGAAATTATAATTTGGTAGAAACAAAGTTGCAAGAAGAGAATGGTGTAGTTCAAATGCAGTAGGAAGTATTTGTGTCATATTGTGGATATCTTTTTTTGTGTGTGGGGGGTATACTTCTTGAGGGTGATTTATGAAAGCTTCTAGATTTACAGCATGATCAGAAAGCCTGAGCATAATTCTAACATTATGGAGGCTGAGGTAGGACTATCGTAGATCTGAGGGTAGACAGGCCTAAATGCTGAATTCAAAGCTAGCTTGTGATCTATAGAAGAGACTTTTTTTCCTCTCTCAAAACAAAACCAAAGACATAAAAATAATTTCTTGGGGCTTGTTAACTGTTAAATCTTTTCATAAGAAAGCACTGAGATGGCTTGCATTTACCTAGGCACAATGATTTAAGTACACCTTTAGTTTCCTTATGAACAGCCATCGACGACAGCCTGAAGTGACCCCGCTGATGCTTGTTTTCTCTTGCTCTCTGTTTATCTTGACAGCCCCAAACAGTAACTTCATCATTCTCCATAGCAAACTCATTTTGAGGAAGGCTTTGTCTCTAGCCTCAGAAATCTCCCACCTGAACTGGGTCTTGCCGTTTGTGCTTTTATAACCATTTTCTAGAATGAGATTGCCCATCAACAATTTATGCTGACCCTTGGACACCTGGCCATGGAGGGATGGATGGATAACCAGAGACAGGTACCCACTCAGCTCCCAGCACCCTGTCAGACTTTAGAATCACCCTAGCTCAGAGTGCTAAGTACCGAGGCGCAGTTCTGACTGCTAATGTTCCTGTCAGCCCCATCCTGAAGAACAAAGGAAATTTGGGCTACTTTTTTAATTCTACGCTCTCAGCTCATCAACACTTGGTTCACATTAAAATGTAAGAACATTACACTCAACACTGCTAATAATCAGAAAGTACCGCTTTGAAGTCTCCCTGTTTCTCAGCTACTACCCATGACAGATGTTTGCCAGAGAAAAACTCAGGGGGCATTTTCTCGAGAGCATTTTGGTTGAGAGCAGTAACCATTGCACTGTTTATACCTCAGTGAGCGAGCGAGCGAGCGAGCGGGCAGGCAGGCGGTGGCTCCTTTCCCTAGCTCATACCTTACTCCTGCCGGCCCCCACCGACCTCTGAAGATGTGCATTTATTTCACCTCAGTCTTCCTGTAACATCAATTAATAAAAACTGACGACATTTTCCACAAGCACACATGTCCTGATAAATGAGGGTCCTGACTTAATTGCTCTGTAAATTAAGAGCTCACCATAGTGACAATGGAGACGAGTTTTAATATTTAAAAACTCATTAAATTTGTGTACTTTGTGAATAATTAAAGTCACAAGACCACTTTAAGGAGCTAATTTAAGTTTCATTCTGAAATGTATATCATAGATGAGAACAATTCATCTATGGGAAAAAAAGTTGGCTAATTTCTCAAATTACTAAGTTTTGAGACTTCTTTTGTTCCAATTAGTAAGGGGCTCAGACTCTCTCTCCCTCTCCTTCTCCCTCTCTTCCTCCCTCTCCCTCCCTCTCTCCTTCTCTCTCCCCCTCTCCCTCACTCCCTCACTCCCTCTCCTTTGCAATGACAAGGACCAGGGAAATTTGTGGTTTTAAGGGTCAGTTATCTGTTTATCCAAAGGGAGAGATCTGAAGGCAGAGGCCTGAGGCTGGCTTTACCCTGATACTTTTATCTTATACATAAAGCAATTTTGTTAGTTTTTATCCGAATGGTCTTATTGGAAATATATTCTAATTTTTAGCTCTAATTTCTTTAAGGAAGAAAGATTCTGGTATTTTTGTTTATGACTCACAGCTGTGGACAGATCTAAACACATAAGCCTTCATGATGATGCCTGAGTTTCAGAACCTCTGCATAAACCACAAATCACCGTGATTAGACCAGAAGACCCTCCCCAAAGAACTCGCCTGGAAACTTGGAGAAACCACCAAGTGCTTGGAATGGCTCTCTTCTTTTTTAGATCAGAAGTCTGACTTTCAAAGCGATGATTACTCTAAGAATAATATCTGGTTTCACAGCCTCGTGTTCACAGCTGGGAAGGAATCTAGTTGAGTCAAGGAGCTCCTCCCGCACTGGTGTCCTCTTCACTTGGCTTACATCCCCACCAACATGTGGGCGCTGCTGTTGTCACCAGCATCTGGCTGACGGAGGGCTAAGCTCATGATGCTCATGGTGGAACAGACCACTCACAGAGGTCACCGGGCATTTTAAAGTGTGAACTCTCTAAGAGGCAAATGTAAGAAACCTAGCTGGATATTTGTTGCAAAAAGTGTATGTACTGGTTTTAGAAAAAAAAATTTTTTTCTGTGAACTTGGGAGATCTTTGATTAAAAGATAGCATTGATCTGTCTTCAAATACCATTTGGGAAAAAAGAGGTGTCTACAGAAAAGACTAGAACATTCAAGATATTCTCACAGACCAAAGGAAGTGAGGTGGATTGTCTAGAACTGGGAGTGGGAAGTAGGCTCTTGAGTAGCTTTAAAAGTCCCCAATCCCAGCTATCATGATGGCGTAAAATCTGGTTCTTCTGTTCTCATAGAGGAAATTGTACCAATGAAGAGAAAAAAGGTGAAAATGCTCATGAAAAACCAAAATTAACTTCTTACTCCCAGAAATCAACAAAGAATTCAAGAGATAGACTGTTCTCTCTCTCCCTCTCCCCCCTTGTGTGTGTGTGTGTGTGTGTGTGTGTGTGTGTGTGTGGTCAGTTCATTATCTCCACTGTGATGTAAGGCCTTCTATCTTAGACCAGGGCGATTCTTCCAGAGTTCTCGACTCTCTGAAAACCATGATATTAAAAAGCTCCAGCAGTGAATCCCATGGGATGGGGGAGGCTATGCTGCAAATGGGATTTGCGCTGTGTGAATTGCCAATCCCTGATGGTTGTGAAGTCCTGTGGTTAGGCACAGGTTGCACAGTGCCTGCATTTGTGAAAAGGGAATGTCATCACTACCTATTATTTTTACCTCTTGCAAGAACTTTATAAAATTTCAGAGCATCTCACATTCAGAAATTCTCTAAGGGTTGGGAATGAGTGGAAATCTCTTTGGTGCCAGGTTATCAAGCAGTTATTAATTTTTCCTCAAATTGCTAGATTATTTGACCTGGGAAGTAAATGAACACTGTCAGTTCCTTGTCCTGTAAATCCAATATCCCATTGGAAGCACAGGGTAGCAGATTCTTCTGACAAACCTCAGGGATGGAGAGAATGTTGTTTGGAAGAATGGCTGCCAGAGGACAAAACAGGGAATTGCAAAGGGGGGATGGGCGTGTCCTTTCTCTTTTCCTCTTCTGTCTGAGGGCTGAGGTGAGAAGGGAAAAGAGATCATTGTGGAAAGAAACATTGGAGAGAAAATAACCGCGACCAAGGTGGACTCACTTGTTGCTAAAGATGTACCACAACACAAAGACGAGAGAGAGAGAGAGAGAGAGAGAGAGAGAGAGAGAGAGAGAGAGAGAGAGAGAAGACTGGAACTGCCGCCCACATCATGTGATTTTGTCCTAGAGAGGAAACTGGTTGAATTTGGGCACAGCATGGTTTGTCTTTTCCAGAAATCAATATCCAAAGTGGTGAAGTCACCACTGCAAATGTAAGGCTTGTGGAAACATCTCACCATCCACCAGGGGGCAGAAAGGTTCCCTTTGATTGGCCATAGATGTCAACTATGGTTTTGAATAATGATTTGCATAGCCTTTGCAGGGTCCCCATCACCTTTTCTGTCATTAGGGACTCAACTCTAAAGATGTCATAAAAGAAACTCTGAAAATTCCCATTAAACTCTGAACGTCACTGTAGCGTTAAAAGCCTGTTTAATCTGACCCTGGTATAAGGCTAGGACTCGCCAGCTCTGCCCTTTGGCGGTATCTGCATTCCTGTGGGATGTGCCTTGTGAGTGTGGGATGTTCCCCGAACCCATAGGACCCACTAGAACATAGATCCCATTCCCGTTTACCGGAACACAGGAGGATTTTCTATCATTTTTACTGTTAGCATTTGGTGTAGGCTTCCTCACAGAAAAAGCTGCATTTTTATCCCTCTGTATTTCTCGTAAGGCATATTTGCTGTTGGCATTTTAAGTGTTTTAGTTTGATGGGTAGCTTTGTAGAAAAGGAAACCCCTCCATGTACTAGCAGGATTTAAAGTCACCTTGGGCAGTTCCCACACTAGCCGGTGGATTCAGGAGTCATAGTTTTATCAGTGGTAGAACCACAGAGTGAGCAACTATTTCAGAAGAAAGATCAAATGGTGGCGATAATTACAACAGCTTCAGCTGATATACACCAGAGGAGCTATAAAACAGAACTTCCCGTGCTGTTACCAAATACACACCCTAACTGAAATATAATCCTGCAGCATCCGAGCGAGGATGAAAACCCAACTCAAGAATGGCCACTGGAATTGTTTGTTCCCACTCCTGAATAGTACATCTGTGGACCAGCCCGAAATCCTGTTTAACAGGAGAAATTTGATGAGCCATGACAGTCTGAGTCATAGATGCGAAATGGATTGAGTTTAATTAGCACATCTTTACTAGTTCTTGTTGAGGGTTTGTCATTTTGGGAGTGCTAGGGCCATATCCAGTAGCACAAACACTGTAGGCATGGAGGTTTGAAGATGAATCATCGTAAGAAACACAATGCCTGGTGAACTCCATTAAGAAGCCCAGCCACATGAAACCAGCCAGCCAAACAAGCCAGGCCTCCTCCGGAAAGCCGCCTCGCAATCTGGCAGAGAAGCCATGCCTTGACTGCTGAATCACAGCCCATAGCACTGGGGCCTTGCCAGAGGAAACAGAAAAATGAAGCGGAATCAGATGGGTTCCTAAGCATCCTTCTTCCAAATCACGGGGAAATGGGGAATATGCACGGACTGGTGTCTACGGTAGGCTGGCCTTGATGGTCTGGTAATCAGTCCCACTGTACCACAGTCATATTACCCTTGTGGCCCCATCACCTGTGCTTCAGATGCTGCCCTGGTGGCTGTTTTTTGTAAGGATTCTCTGGGATATGCATGGAACTGACTAGAGGCCCACTGCCTTACTTGAGCACTGCCCTAGTGCTAAACTGGTAGAAATCCACTGACAAACCTTGCTGCGAAATTTGTAATAAATGACTCTTCTAAAAATGCCTACCCAAGCAAGATGCTAGCAGTTCAGCATTTGGCATGGTGTGGATTCCGAGGCAGGCAGGAGAAAAAAAGGACAAGGAGGTTTCCTGATCTGATACAGTTACACTTACCTCCTTTTCTTCAGTGTTCTAAGGTCAGGGGTATAGTTCTCTTCTTTTGTGACTCTTAAAGCTGCCCAGCATTTAGATTTTGATGATCACATGAGAAGAGGAAGCTGTGAGGCCGCTTGCACATGGAAATGGGGCGGTGGGTGTGTGTAGGTTATTAGCTCCGAGTTGTTTTCCAGTGGATCCATACTGGTTTGTTGTTGCTGTTGCTGTTGTTGTTGTTGTTGTGTTTATTTCTCCTGCCTTGCCTCCCCTGCATTCATTTCACCATCTCTGATTTCTACAATAATATAGATTACATTGTCAGTGACAGGCCAGGACTGTTCTGAGCATTCATGACTTGGGCCCAGTCTAGTTTGTAACTTAAATCTAAAGTCAACCACTGGTGACATTCACGTCTTAATGCACCCCTCCCCAAAAGTATCAAAGACTTGATTAGGACTCTATTCTACAGTGTTATAAAACATCATAACTTAAAACTATATTGGTAAAAATTCATCCTTCCAGTTTTTTTTAAGATAGTTTTTTCTTTGGAAGAACAAAAGTGGACATGTCAAACCAATTCTCTGTACAGCTGTCTAATTGCTTGCACATCTGAGGCCACAAGGAACCAACTGTCACTTTGAAAATGATAGACATAAATCTGGCCTTTGGTATACTGTGGAAATAAGAAAGCAACTGCTGTGTTGGGGACTGACCGACCTGCTCAGCTCTGTAGACCCATGCCTTCATATGCCATCTTGGATGGCTGCTGGCTTCTTGGCACCTATGTTTTACCTGTCTGAGTAACAACTGAAAACTTCACAGGAAATGTCTCATTGACCTAAACACAAAACTGGCTCGAACCGTTGACAGAGTTCAAGAATACAACTAAAGCAAAGGTGATATGCTGATGTCAGATACCTCCCAGTCAGACACTGCTGACTCCAGGGTAAGTCCAGACACCTTCTGAGTTACTGTGTAAGTTAAAGAGAAATAGCTCAAAATTCTATTCTAAGGAACAAAATCAATTGTCAAGAACTTATTTCAAGGGGTTGGATGGTGCTCTAAGTGGTGAAGAACAACTGCTGCTCTTTCAGAGGATTGGGGTTCAGTTCCCAGCCCCCACATCTGTAACCATCTGTAACTCCAGTTCCAGAAGATCCAATAACTTCTGACAATCTCTTCAGGTACAAGGCTCCTATGAGGTGCACACACATACATGCAGGGAAAACACTTATACACATAAAATAAAACAAATAAATCTCAAAATAAAACAGAGAAAAAGAACTCAGTGCAAATGAATACTGTTGTTGTTGTTCAGGCAGTAACGCGAGCAATGCCGTTAGCCATTGCCTCCCCTCGTTCTCTGCACACACTCACCAGCAAGGATGAGCATTCTAACTGGGCAGCTTAGACTCCAAAGGAATCTTGAGATTTGATTCGTCATGGAATAGCCCATGACCTCGTGGCTTCTGATCCCGTTGTGTGTGCCCAGGGGTCTGCTCAGTCACCTCCCACCTGACCATGTCCTTTATCTTTAGGATGGCATTTACAATAGCATTTAAATGGAGAAGCTCAAAAGCGATTGTAAGACTCTGCAATTTAATTGAAATTACTTCAAAAGTTTAATCTCTACTTTGTCTCCTGAGTTCTGATGTATCATCTTATGACATAAAATTCCTCATGCAAACAGTTTGTAACTTATCATCTGTAACTAACTTAAACTTGATGATTTGACTATTCTCTAATTTCTTTTGGTGGCGTGATCAGTGAATTCATTAGTGATCGCTATACTTTCTAAGTGCATGTGTGCATGCCGGCCGTCACACAGCATTCTGGACAACATATCTTGTTCCTCATGGAGCATTTCCAAATCCTGATTACTTAAACAAAAGCAGATTTTTACCTCTGTAAGTCTTTTGCAAAGATTAAAAAAGAGAGGCAAATGGTTATTTGGTTTCAATCTGGTCTTAATAATTTTCCTCTATTTTCCATTAAAAAGGAGCACAAAATATGGAATTTATAGATATATATTTTGCAAATTTGTACCTTTGATATGGCATTGATTAGTTCTGACCATTTTGCCTCTGCTGTGATACAAATTGCAACACAGCTTCACTTAGTTTCAACTCAGAGCCTTGGTCATAGCATCAGCATTTAGGGGTCTCCTTCCGTTAGAGACCTCTGTTAAGATGCACTGATAAATCGTCGATTGCCCAGAGAACAAAGTTGCAACATTTTTCACTTTGGGAGCACCATGACAAATTACAGAGCATTGTTGTTTAAATTAAATGTTAGAGTAGGTTAGTCCAGACATTTATAATGGGGCATGTAATTAGCCCAAACACAGATGAAATATCAACAAATTAACTGTTTTTGAAGAAAAAAAAAGTAATATTGGAAATACACTAGTGCAAGCACTGGGGCCTTTAAACAAATGATGTCACACGGCCTGGGAAGCTTTGTCATGTTCAGTAAATTAGCATGGCCTAACCACAGCAGAAAATTTCCTTGAGCTGCAATAAAGACTAAATGCTTTCAGACTCCCACGGTCCTTTGTAGTCATCATTTTAAAGCAGTGCCTGAGCGAGCTGCACCTGTAAAGTTTTCTTTTGAGCGGCTGTGAGTTGATTAGATCTATTTCAGCCTAGTAGTGGTAATAGGCTCCTCTCTGCGAGACTGCTTACCCTCTGCTCCCCTGGCAGCTGGAGAGACTGGAATTAATCAGGTCTGCTGGGGACTTCCTCAGCGGCTCCGCAGGCCAGCGACTCTGGAATCATTTACCACAGAGCCTGACTGTCAACTCTTTGTCATCTAGGCTTTTGATTACTCTCTCTCTCTCTCTCTCTCTCTCTCTCTCTCTCTCTCTCTCTCCTCCTTTTTTCTTTTCTTTTTCTTTTCAAGAAAATACAAGTGAAGATGGACGATGGATTAGTCCAATATTCTATTTTACTACTATTGGCTTACAGGTAGATGTTATCTACAAGAACAGAGGTGTGTACTAAGAGGGTGAAGACTTGCTATTAAAATTAAAATTTACTTCTATTTTTTTCTTCCTAATGAAGGTAGAGCCAGCTAGAAGCCAGGTGCTCTCCTAAGTACACTGTCTTTCAGAGCACGGGAGGACTTGCTCGGAAAGCCGGGGTTTTGAAGGGCTTTCTGATTCTGCCAGTAGCAGCCAGCTGAGTGCTCCTTCGCCTGTGTCTACAGCTCACCTCCCAATTCAGCATTTGCAGAGTCACTGCTCAAGACACGACACATCACCATTCAGAGCCAAACCCTTCTCAGCATCATAGAAATTACGAAAACACAGACCCGAGTCCATGTAAAAAAACCACCGAATATAATTTCAGTATTTTGATTTTCTTGGATGCAAATATCATGATAATTGAGTTGTGTGAGTTTATGCTTAAAATTAAAAAAAAATTCTCATAATATCATAAAAAATAAACCACCCAAATCAAACTACAATTTTACATTAAGGATTTTTATCTTGGGGCAACTTTTCTCCCTCCAGTTTAGCAACCAAGAATATTTTCTCTTATTTCAGCTTCCTAATTATTTGACAGGGTTCTCTTTTGGAGAGGAATACAAACCCAACACAAAGGGTAAAGACATTTAAATATCTTCTCTAGGGTATAACCAAAATAATTATATGGAAATGTTGGGGCTTAATGCTTCTAGACTTAATGTTTCTAAAATTGTGATACATAATATTCTTGGATAAATGTAATCCCCCTAAAAGTATTTTTGCAAACAATATTTTCTTTTACCTAATTAGTATGAAGGCTGTAATGAGCCAAACAGAGAAACACTGTATATTGCAAATGCCAAGACGTAATGAATACATCGGTATCATATAGCCCACACCAGTAAATGTGTTTCTGAAGCAGACAACAGACTGAATGTGTTTACCTTATGACATGAATGTCCTGCTTTCTGTATGTTCTCAGGGTCCCGCAACAAGTTCCAACCATGGCTCTGGGGATTATGTCGGGGCCGCGCACCGTGCGCCATACAGAATACCATTTGCCATTTGCTCTCTTCTGACACTGTTTATGTCTGGTTGAGCCACAAATAGACATAAATACAGTATAGATCACAGGGCTCCTTGGGGGGACTGTGTGGCGTAGATGAAGGCTGTGTGTCTAAACCTTTGTAGAAGAAGAGGAGACCAGAGTCCAACCCTGGAAGGAAGGTGCTGAGGAAAAGGAGCTTAATTACAGCACACTGATCTCCTTTGGCGTACACATTTTGACGGATTGTATTATTTTTTAAAAGACTAGGACTTGAGCCTGGCTTAAGACCACTCAGACCTAACTGGGCTCGAAGAATGCACGTTCTGGCTGGCCATTCCCCCCCCCATCTCTCTTTGCCTGACCCTCCCCTGCTTCCTGGGCTCTGGTGAAGGTTGCCATCCGACACTGTCTTCTGCTTGAGTGGGCAGGATGCCCAGGGGCCTCTCCAGGGCCTTCACCTACAGCACTTATTAGCCATCCTCGGGTGGAACAGACGTTCTGACTAAGTGCACTGTGCTGCCTGTAGTCCCCACAGAGCCTGGGGATGGTGACATCTGGGCTGCGTTCAGGTGTCCCAGGCATCGGAGCCATAAAGTGATGTTGCTAGGCTAATTTGGCCCTGCCTCTTTCCAACAATGCAGTATGTACTTGGCAAATTCAGAGCGAGAGAGAGAGAGAGAGAGAGAGAGAGAGAGAGAGAGAGAGAGAGAGAGACTAATTGAGCTATTTTCCAGCCTGCAGAGCTACCTGGAAAGCAGCCAGTCACGCTCAGTGTCTTAATAGTACAGACTTTTGAGTCATTCCAGGGTAGAGGCTTCCCATCTTTGTTTGTTTATTTCCATTTGTCTTTTGGTGTGGGATGGGAAGATTGGGGGAGGGGCATGAGATGACAGAAAAGAAGGAGGATACAAAAGGGGACGGACTATTGTGCATCTATAAACCTAGATATAGAAGTGGGAAAAAGCTGCAGTCTATGAGGGGCATGAAAATAATTTATAATGGTAATTAATAGTTACACTGAAAGGGTTGGAACGCTCGTAGGAGTCTGCTCATCTTTATAAAGTTTCCTTCTTTCTTCCCGTGGAATGGGTCACCTTATATTCTACTGGTGTGTTTCTTTGGCCTCTTGTCAAAGCCATGTTGGGATGGAGGCTGGCTTGTCTCGCGCTTTGCCTGCATGGAGGGCGGGCGTCCGGCTGGAGCTGTGCACACACTCGAGCGCATGGTGCCTTGCCTTGGGGAACTGCCTTGGACAGGGAGCGTTTGTTGATTGGCAAGATGGCTGGGTGCAAAGGCTTTGCCAACCCATACCCCTCTTTTCTTTCCAAACTTGGCTCAAAGTTTCCTTTTTCCTGGAAGCTTCTAAGTCTGCTCCCTCTCAATTTTCTCCGTTTGGTCCTTTGTGTACACATCTTACACCCGTGCATCCACACTGCATGTGTTTTATGCACTGAGTCCTTTTTCCATTTCAGCTTCAGCGACTTGACCAGACTCAAGCCTCTGCCAGGACAGAGCTGTGTCTTCAGATTCTCCTCTTGCTGTAAGATTTAGTGTCCTAAACACTTCTCCTAGATTATATACCAAATGTTTGTGGGGAATGATTGCTGTAAGACAGAACTTTTCTTTAAGATCTTGGCTAAGCCATAAAAATTATCTCCTTATATCAATATTAAGAGTAGCCTCCTTATTATCAATATTAAGAGTAACTACAATGGAGCAATTTTAAATGTTCTATGAAAATTGATGGGTAGTTAATGGCAACAATGTAAGATAGTGATTAAGAGGGCTGGCTTTGGAGCCAGGCTGCCTGGTTTGAATCCTGAATCTGCGCTCACTAACTGTTCAGTAATTATAATGCTTGAAATGTCCCGCTCCGTTTGGGGGCTTGACAGTTACCAAATGTGTGCTCAGAGCCGGTCACTGTGGCAGCCTAGGTCTTCCTCACCTGGACACCATAGGCAATGGATGCTGCTCCCATTCCTGTTTTGCACACAGGCTAGGCAAAGCGATCACGTGGTGCTGGCTCTCACTAGTCAACGACAAAGCTAAAGCCATTCAATGATTTCAAAGTTTCGCTTAACAGCCAAAATTAGAAGGGATGGCTGCGTTGTCTGGTTTCTGCAATCTCCCTCCACTTACCCTGCGTCTTCTGCTCCACAGAGCGACGAAAACCTGGCAGCCAGTGGATTCCGCCATGAGCACAGTTTACAGTGAGAGCAGAGATAAACAGAGTGAAGCCTGCCTGGCTTTCTCGCCAGCCCTGATTTCCCCGCGCGCCACATTCCTGTTACAACAATGTCGCAGCCAAGGGCCCATGAAAGGGTTTACCACTGAGATTGGCTGCCCCTCAAACTGTCAGAACCATTGCCAAGTGTTGCTGTCAAATAGTGGCACCATCTCTTCCCTCTCAGAATTCTCAGATTCTCTACGGCTTGGGAAAAAAAAAGAGTCCATTTGTATGTGTATGTTATTCGTGTTTCTCTCTGTGTGTTCACAGGCAGTAGAGGTGACTCGTGTTTTGGTCTAATTTATCAGTGCTGATATCAGAGACTGAGCTTGTCTGAACACATACTCAGGAGTCTAGACTGCAGCGTGCAGCTACTGCATTTTGCAAATGCCAACACTGTGTTTTCCACAGTTCAGGATTCTTGATGCATCTCTTTTGTAAATATTATACTTTTTTAAAAAAACTAAATTTAAGGAATGTATTTCATGTTCATTATTGCAAACAATCATAAGAATATCCTTTATTATTCCCAGGTCAATCGATTATTCTTTAAAATGTTTAAGCTAACTCAGATATTAGGACCTAAAGTAACTTGAGATTTTCACTTACTACTTCTTTATAAACATTTGCTATTGACATTCCCAGACAGCCACAGAGGGGCTAGAGCTCTGGAACCAAATGGGACATGCAAGGCACAGGCACAACAATCAACCCTGATGATTTTTTATATTTTAACAAGAATAATTTTGAATGATTAATTATACTCTTTGATTATCAAATACATATCATCCCATTTGACCTTGAAAAAAGCTGAATGAAAAGCTAGCATACTATTGAAGCATACATCCCATCCCATATATATATATATATACATATACATATGTATATATATATATATAAATGTCATATTATATATATGACAGGCATGCATAGCTATGCATGCTGTTCATGTTCAGGAAGAGTCAGAACTGGTTTTACACTGGGTTTTGTCTCTGGTCTGACCTTGAGGCTGCTGCAATCTCTTGCCATCTGAGCCACACAAGAAACTCACATTTTGAGTACAGAGTAGTGTATGGTCAGATTATAGCTTATGGGCAAAATATGTACTGCTTGGGAAAACTTGAATTTATGAGTAATATATCCAGTGTCAAGGTTTTTTTATTAAATAGTTTTTTATTTATTTTTTCTTTTCTATATTCTTTGTTTACATTCCAAAGGCTTTCCCCTTTCCGAGTTCCCCCCACACCATATGTCCCATAAGTGCTCTCCCCTCCCATTCCTCAATCCCCCTCCCAACACTACCATTTCTCTGTTCTGGTACTCTCCTACAAAATTAGATCCAGTCTTTTCAGGACCAGGGTCCTCTCCTTCCTTCTTCTTGGGAATATTTTGATTGGCTAATTGTGCCTTGAGTACTCAGAGCTTCCGGGCTCATTAATATCCACTTATCAGTGATTGCATTTCATGTGCATTCTTTTGTGAGTGGGGTAACTCACTTAGGATGATATTTTCCAGATCCAACTATTTACCTACAAACTGCATGAATTCATTATTTTTAATTGCTGAGTAGTATTCCATTGTATAAATATACCAAATTTTCTGTATCCATTCATCCTTTGAGGGATATCTGGGGTCCTTCCAACTTCTGGCTATTATAAATAAGGCTGCTATGAATATAGTGGAGCATGTGTATTTATTGTATGCAGGGGAATCCTCTGGGTATATGCCGAGGAGTGGTATGACAGGGTTCTCAGGAAGTGTCATGCCCAATTTTCTGAGGAACGGCCAATCTGATTTCCAGAGAGGTTGTACCATCTTGCAATCCCACCAACAGTGTAGGAGTGTTCCTCTTTCTCCACATCCTGCCAGCACCTGCTATTTCTTTAGTTTTTAATCTTAGCCATACTGACTGGTGGAGGTGGAATCTCAGGGTTGTTTTGATTGGCATATCCCTGATGACTAATGATGTTGAACATCTCTTAAGGTGCCTCTCAGCCATCCGAATTTCTTCTGGTGAAAATTCTTTGTTTAGCTCTGTACCCCATTTTTTGATAGGGTTATTTGGTTCTTTGGGTTTTAACTTCTTGAGTTCTTTGTATATATTGGATATTAGCCCTTTGTTGGATGTGGGGTTGGTGAAGATCTTTTCCCAATTTGTTGGTTGCCGTTTTGTCATTCTGACAGTGTCCTTTGCCTTGCAGAAACTTTGTAATTTTATGAGGTCCCATTTGTCAATTCTTGATCTTAGAGCATAAGCTATTGGTGTTCTGTTCAGAAACTTTCCCACTGTGCCCACGTCCTCCAGGGTCTTCCTCAGTTTCTTTTCTATTAGTCTCAGTGTCTGGTTTTATGTGGAGGTCCTTGATCCACTTTGAGTTGATCTTAGTACAAGGAGATAAGAGCAGGTCAATTCACATTCTTCTGCATGTTGACTTCCAGTTGAACCAACACCATTTGTTGAAAGGCTATCTTTTTTCCACTGGATGGTTCTAGCTCCTTTATCAAAGATAAAGTGACCATAAGTCTGTGTGTTTATTTCTGGGTCTTCAATTCTATTCCATTGATCTACTTGCCTGTCACTGTACCAATACCATACAGTTTTTTTTTTTTTTAACACAATTGCTCTATAGTACTGCTTGAGGTCAGGGATATTGATTTCCCCAGAAGCCCTTTTATTGTTGAGAAGAGTTTTAGCTATCCTGGGTTTTTTGTTACTCCAGATGAATTTGAGAATTGCTCTTTCTAGATCTATGAAGAATTGATTTGGGATTTTGATGGGGATTGCATTGAATCTGTATATTGCTTTTGGCAAGATGGCCATTTTTTACTATATTGATCCTGCCAATCCAAGAGCATGAAATATTTTTCCATCTTCTGAGGTCTTCTTCGATTTCTTTCTTCAAGGACTTGAAGTTCCTGACATACAGATCTTTCACTTGTTTGGTTAAAGTCACGCCAAGATACTTTATATTGTTTGTGGCTATTGTGAAGGGTGTTATTTCCCTAACTTCTTTCTCAGCCTGCTTGTCCTTTGAGTACAGGAAGGCCACCGATTTGCTTGAGTTGATTTTATAACCAGCCACTTTGCTGAAGTTGTTTATCAGCTGTAGGAGTTTTCTGGTGGAATTTTTTGGATCACTTACATATACTATCATATCATCTGCATATAGTGATAGTTTGACTTCTTCCTTTCCGATTTGTATCCCTTTGACTTCCTTATGTTGTCTAATTGCTCTCGCAAGAACTTCAAGTATTATATTGAAAAGATATGGAGAGAGAGGGCAGCCTTGTCTAGTCCCTAATTGATCCTAATTTAATTTTGGTATTTGGTTTCTGTCTAGGAAATTGTCCATTTAGTGGGATTGCTTCAAGTTTCTCTCCATTTATTTTGATGTTGGCAACTGGTTTGATGTATATTGCTTTTACTATATTTAGGGGGCCTTGAATTCCTGTTCTTTCCAGGACTTTTAGGATGAAAGGATGCTGAATTTTGTCAAATGCTTTTTCAGCATCTAATGAGATGACCATGTGTTTTTTTGTTTTGTTTTGTTTTGTTTTTTTAGTTTGTTTATGTAGTGGATTACAATGATGGATTTCCATATATTGAACCATCCCTGCATCCCTGGGATGAAGCCTACTTGATCAAGGTGAATGATCATTTTGATGTGCTCTTGGATTCAGTTGGCAAGAATTTAATTTAGTATTTTTGCATCAATATTCATAAGGGAAATTGTCCTGTAGTTCTCTTTCTTTGTAGGATCTTGATGTGGTTTTTGTATCAGCGTAATTGTGGCTTTGTAGAACGAGTTGGGCAGTGTTCATTCTCTTTCTATTTTCTGGGATAGTTTGAAGAGTATTGGTGTTAGGTCTTATTTGAAGGTCTGATAGAATTCTGCACTAAAACCATCTAGTCTTGTTTTGGTTGGGAGACTTTCTATAACCCCTTCTATTTCTCTAGGGGTTATGGGACTGTTTAGCTGATGTAATTGATCCTGATTTAATTTTGGTATTTGGTATCTGTCTAGGAAATTGTCCATTTCCTCCAGATTCTCCAGTTGTCTTGAGTATAGGCTTTTGTAGTAGGATCTGATGATTTTTTGAATTTCCTCACTTTCTGTTGTTATATCTCCCTTTTCATTTCTAATTTTGTTAATTTTGATACTGTCTCTGTGCCCTTCGGTTAGTCTGACTAAGGGTTTATCTATCGTGTTGATTTTCTCAAAGAACCAGCTCTTGGTTTTGTTGATTCTTTGTATGGTTCTCTTTGTTTCTACTTGATTGATTTCAGCCCTTAGTTTGATGATTTCCTGTCTTCTACTCCTCCTGGGTGAATTAGCTTCTTTTTGTTCCAGGGCCTTCAGGTGTGCTGTTAAGTTGCTAGTGTATGCTCTCTCCACTTTCTTTTTCGAGGCACTCAGGGCTATGAGTTTTCCTCTTAGCACTGCTTTCATTGTGTTCCATAGATTTGAGTAGGTCGCACCTTCATTTTCATTGAATTCTAAAAAGTCTTTGATTTCTTTCTTTATTTCTTCCTTGACCAAGGAGTCATTGAGTAGAGTATTGTTCAGTTTCCATGTGTATGTGGGATTTCTGTTGTTTTTCTTGCTATTGAAGACCACTTTTACTCCATAGTCATCTGATAGGAGACATGGGATTAGTTTGGTCTTCTTGTATTTGTTGAGGTCTGTGTTGATTTTGGAGAAAGAACTATGCGGTGCTGAGAAAAAGGTATATTCTTTTGCTTTAGGATGAAATGATATATATATATATATATATATATATATATATATATATATATATATATATGTTAAATCCAATTGGTCCAAAGCTTCAATTAGTTTCACTGTGTCCCTGTTTAGTTTCTGGTTTCCTGATCGGTCCATTGAGGAGGGTGGAGTGTTGAAGTTACCCACAATTATTGTGTTAGGTGCAATGTGTGCTTTAAGCTTTAGTAAAGTTTCTTTAACAAATGAGGGTGCCCTTGTATTTGGAGCATAGATGTTCATTATTGAGAATTCTTCTTGGTGGATTTTCCCTTTGACCAGCAAGAAGTGACCTTCCGTGGCTCTTTTGATGACTTTAGGTTGAAAGTCAATTTTATCTGATATTAGAATGGCTACTCTGGCTTGTTTCCTGAGACCATTTGCTTGTAAAACTGTCTTCCAGCCTTTTACTCTAAGGTAGTGTTTGTCTTTGACACTGAGATGTGTTTCCTGTATGCAGCATAATGTAGGGTCCTGTTTCTGTATACAGTATGTTAGTATATGTCTTTTTATTGGGGAATTGAGTCCACTGATGTTAAGAGATATTAAGGAATAGTAATTATTACTTCCTGACATTTTTGATGTTATTTTTTATATTTGAGTTGTTCTCTTCTTTTGGGTTTGATGAGAGGGGGTTTCTATCTTGCTTCTTCTGGGGTGTAGTTTCCCTCCTCGTGTTGCTGTTTTTTTCCCTATTATCCTTTGTAGGGCTGGGTTTGTGGATAGATATTGTGCAAATTTGGGTTTGTCGTGGAATACCTTGGTTTCCCCATTTATGGCGATTGAGAGTTTTGCTGGGTATAGTAGTTTTGGCTGAAATTTGTGTTCTCTTAGAGTCTGCATGAGATCTGCCCAGGATCTTCTAGCTTTCATGGTCTCAGGTGAGAAGTCTGGTGTAATTCTCATAGGTCTTCCTTTATATGTTACTTGGCCTTTTTGTCTTACTGCCTTTAGTATTCTTTCTTTGTTTAGTACATTTGGGGTTTTGATTATTATGTGACAGGTGGTATTTCTGTTCTGGTCCAGTCTGTTTGGAGTTCTGTAGGCTTCTTGTATATTCATGGGCATCTCTCTCTTTAGGTTGGGGAAGTTTTCTTCTATAATTTTGTAGAAGATATTTGCTGGCCCGTTAAGTTGTAGATCTTCACTCTCAGCTATTCCTATAATACTTAGGTTTGGTCTTCTCATTGTGTCCTAGATTTCCTGAATGTTTGGGGTTACCAGCTTTTTGCATTTTGCATTTTCTTTAATTGTTGAGTCCATGGTTCCTATGGTGTCTTCAGCATCTGAGATTCTTTCTTCTATCTCTTGTATTCATTTGTTGATATTTGCATCTATGACCCTGATTTCTTCCTAAGGTTTTCTATCTCCAAAGTTTTCTCCTATTGCAATTTCTTAGTTGTTTCTACTTCTGTTTTAGATTCTGGATGATTTTGCTCAGATCTTTTGCTTGCTTGTTTGTGTTTTCATCTAATTCTTTGAGATTTTGGTGTTTCTTCTTTCATGACTTCTACTTGCTGACCCAAGTTCTCCTGTATTTTTAAAATGATTTTTTTATTTCCTCCTTATTGTTTTCTATCTTCTGATCCATATTCTCCTGAATTTCTTTAAGTGATTTTTGTGTTTGCCTTGTAAGGGCTTCCAACTTTTGATCCATTCTCTTCTTTATTACTTTAAGAGATTTATCTATGTGTTCCTCTATCAGCATCCTGACCAGTGGTTTTAGATCTGATTCTTGTTTTTCTGGTGTGTTAGGTTATCTTAAACTTATTGCTGTCGGGGAACTGGGTTCGGATGCTGCCATATTGCCTTGATTTCTGTAAGTAGCAATCTTATATTGCCTTTCGCCATCTGGTTATCTCTGGTGTTACTTGGTCCTGTAGTTACTACCTGGTGCTTGAACCTCCTGTAGGCTCTTAAGGCTATTTCCCCATGACTGGGACACCTGAACCGCTGCTCCGTGGGGTTCCTGCTCAAAGATCACTGTCTGGCTGCCTGAGTCCCCAGAGGTCTTAAACTTGGGATATCTCGGGTACCTGGTTCAGCCTGCTAGGTCCAAACACCCAGGAATATGGGGAGGCTGTAGGGAGTGCAGGGTCCCCCCTCAGGGCCCTGAATCAAGTTTTGAGGGCTGTATTTACACTGAAACTTTTCATTATTTGAAATTTACTTGTACTTGGGTATGTGTTAGTTATGTTTGCTAAATCAAGGAACACTAATTTGAACATTCACAGAAAACACAAATCACCCTGTTTGATCAAAACCTAACTTACTGTATTTAGGTGTTGTGGTGGTCGAAGCTAGCCATCTATAAGGCTTGTTCAGGGTCATGTCCTAGAGATCACTAGGGAATGTTGGGCAGAGCAGAGCTGTGAGTTGGTTGAACCTTAGCTTGAGCTAAGTAATTTTGTCAGCTCAGTGGTGTAGAAAAGTTCTACACTTCAGTTTTAAATGTCTCTAAAAGCTTATAGCTAAAAGCTTGATTCTCAGAATGATACTATGAGGAAGTATTGAAGGAAGTAGGGCCTCCTGGATCTTCTTTGTGTCACTGGAATATGTACTGAAGCTTCCTGGGCATGTAGTTAATACCTGCTCCAAGACCAGCATCTGTCATGATGTGTCCCACCTGCCAACAACAAAGAGGCCAAAGGACCATGAAACTGTGGGAGCCAGAATGAAGCTTCTGTTCATAAAAGCAGCAGAAGGCTGACAACTACTAGTTCCCTTATAATCCCAGTCAGATTGGGGAACGCTATTGAACTCTAGTTGTAGCAGGAAGGGAAATGACTCTAGTTCTGTCATTCATCAGCACAGCTATGGAGGTGATAATGTGATGGCTTAGATCTTCAGAGCTATGGTGGTCATAGGCAGTAGGTAACCTCCAGACTAGTTGGAATTTGCAATGTTTCATTCTAAGCATGCAGAATGACCAATGGGATTTGGCGTCTTTTTTTTTAAATTTTTATTTTCTATATTCTATGTTTACATTCCAAAGGCTTTCCCTTTTCCCAGCCCCCCCCACCATACGTCCCATAATTCCTCTCCCCCTCCAACTATTCCCCAATCATTCCCCCTCCCCCCACGGTTTCTCTATAAAACTGGCTTCAATCTTTACAGACCCAGGGTCCTCTCCTTTCTTCTTCTTGGGAATAATTTGACTTCCTAATTGTGCCTTGAGTATTTAGGGCTTCTGGGCTCATTAATATCCACTTATCAGTGATTGCATTTCATGTGTATTCTTTTGTGATTGGGTTAACTCACTCAGGATGATATTTTCCAGGTCTAACCATTTACCTACAAATTGCATGAATTCATTATTTTTAATTGCTGAGTAGTATTCCATTGTATAAATATACCACATTTTCTGTATCCATTCCTCCTTTGAGGGATATTTGGGCTCCTTCCAATTTCTGGCTATTATAAACAAGGTTGCTATAAACATAGTGGAGCATGTGTCTTTATTGTATGTCAGGGAATCCTCTGGGTATATGCCCAGGAGTGGTATGCCAGGGTCCTCTGGAAGGGACATGCCCAATTTTCTGAGAAACTGCCACACTGATTTCCAGAGCAGTTTTACCATTTTGCAATCCTACCAACAGTGGAGGAGTGTTCCTCTTTCTCCACATCCTCACCAGCACTTGTTGTCTCTTGAGTTTTTAATCTTAGCCATTCTGACTGGTGGGAGGTGGAATCTCAGGGTTGTTTTGATTTGCATTTCCCTGATGACTAATGATGTTGAACATCTCTTAAGGTGTTTCTCGGCCATCCGAATTTCTTCTGGTGAAAATTCTTTGTTTAGTTCTGTACCCCATTTTTTGATAGGGTTATTTGGTTCTTTGCGGTATAATTTCTTGAGTTCTTTGTATATATTGGATATTAGCCCTCTGTTGGATGTGGGGTTGGTGAAGATCTTTTCCCACTTTGTTGGTTGCCGTTTTGTCATTCTGACAGTGTCCTTTGCCTTACAGAAACTTTGTAATTTCATGAGGTCCCATTTGTCAATTCTTGATCTTAGAGCATAAGCTTTTGGTGTTCTGTTCAGGAACTTTACCCCTGTGCCCATGTCCTCCAGGGTCTTCCCAAGTTTCTTTTCTAATAGTTTCAGTGTGTCTGGTTTTATGTGGAGGTCCTTGATCCACTTGGAGTTGATCTTAGTGCAAAGAGATAAGAGTGGGTCAATTTGCATTCTTCTGCATGTTGACCTCAACTATATGCTAAACTGAATGAATTTGAAAATTTTACTAGCTGATTTTTGAAGTTAATTTTTATCTGTTCCTTTTGAATGTGATTATTAGAAATAAAGATTACATGTGGCTCATACTTGTAGCCTCCTCTTTTTATCACCATCCTCCGTATGTGTGTCTAATTCATGATTACACCTAGGTAAGGTCTGTCTTATATTTAGAAAGGTACCTCGCCACTGAGTTAAATTCTCAATCTTATTTTTATGTTTTATATATTTTTACAAGGTCTGGCTAATTTGCTCAGGTTGGCCTTGAATTCTCTTTGTGACTCAGACAGGCCTTGTAATCTCCTGCCTCATACTGTTGAGCAACTGGCAAGGCAGAGGACAGGCCTGTCCTCTGGACTTCTCTTTTGAAGTTCTGTATCTATAGGACAGTGTTGCCCTAGAGAACTTAGGCTATAGGCCAAAACTTAAATATAATTCTATAATTTTTTCTGTGTTTTCTTCTCATTTTTCCTACGTGCTAATAACAAATTTCCTGTGTTGCTGATACACAAGCATGCATACACTATATAAACACAAAAAGCACATACAAATATTCACATGTGCCAATACACAAGCATGTTCACACATATACACACATAAGCACACACACACATGCACACACATGTGCCAACATACAAGCATATACACACTACACACAAAAAATATAAACATACTCACACATATGCTAATGCACAAGCATGCTCACACATACACACATATGCACACACATGTGCCAATGCACAAGCATGCACACACACATACACCCAGATGCATGTGCCTTCTGCCCCACAGTATTTGGCTTCCTGAAATAAGAATCAGATCTAGCAAGAATGATATAGGAACTGGCAGCCAAAAGGAACAATGAGAATAGAATTCAATTCATGGGGAGATTTCAGTGCCACTGTGAACATTGTAAAGCCTTAACTTGTCCAAAAGTTCACATCTGGATCCATTTCCCATCCTGACAAGGGTCTTCAGTGAAAACAAAGATGAATTGTGTAGAATCCTGAGTGGGATACTAGCACCTGGACATTTGCTGAAATATTTGGAGATTTTCAGAGTTGGCTTAGCTGCTGAATTTTCTGAGAAAAATAATCTAATATGGCATATGTATGATTGTATGATTCCCAATGAAAATATCCAAGGTCTGCAATCAGGAGCCAAGATCGAATACCTTATCCAGTTTTTGAAGAAACATGGAGAAACACTGGGAATGCCTGATGCACATTGCCAGGTGTGACTAAGTGTTGAGTGTGCTCTGTTACTGAGCGGGTGGCATGCTGGAGACGCATGCGTTTTAATGAATAGGAATGCTACAATTATTTTTCTGCTTTACTTCTTTGATCTATGCAGTACAGTTGAACTTGCCCTTTTAAAGATTAATCAAGTAGTCGGGCGTGGTGGCGCATGCCTGTAATCCCAGCACTTGGGAGGCAGAGGCAGGCAGATTTCTGAGTTCAAGGCCAGCCTGGTCTACAGAGTGAGTTCCAGGACAGCCAGGACTACACAGAGAAACCCTGTCTTGAAAAAACCAAATAAATAAATAAACAAATAAATAAATATTAATCAAAGTCCATGTTTACACTCAGTTTGACAATGGTACTATAACTTTGAGCTGGTGCAATGTGAAAGAAATTAATTCAACTAAGACATATCCTCTACAGTAAAGACACATGGGCAGGCATCCTAGTTACATGGCTAGGGTTGAGAACTTTGAGTGACTGATACTATTTGTCACAATATTTGATGATCTCTTGTTTTGTTTGTGGGTTTTATTGGTGTCTTTTTTTATATCTTGAGACAAATAATTATGGCATTGATTAGTCTCTCTGGACACTCTAGTTCCGTGACATGAGCTTAATACTGCACAACCTCCCTTAGTTGTCTGGGTGGGCCTACATCTTCTGGAAGGGTCAAGATCAAGGTAGAGATAAGGACAAGAATACAATAGATGATCTCTTATGCTCTTATGTGTGATTGTCCCTTGGCACCTTGAACATAGGTCTGGACTTATTTGATCTTAGTCATTATCCTTTCTAGGAACAGCACTCTATTTAGTGTGACCAATTCTTCAGGATACTGTGGACTCATTCCAAGGGATGGCAACTCCTTGGTATCAGGATTAACCATGCTTCAGCCTTGTCTGGGGAGAGCATTTCTACCATTTCTGTACTCCTTCTCCAGTTATAATCCTTGCCAAATTCACCCTTTCCTGGCTGTAAGGGGCTGGGGAACCAGGCCAGGCTATCTTACAAGTTTATTACACTACTAAAGGCAGTTCTCCACCTCTTGCCTCAGAGGCTGCCAGACCTGCGGCTGTTAAGCCTCCAGCCCCAACCTTACCTAATCCTTTTGACTGTCCATATCATATTTCCTCGAGAACATTTGCCTTCCTGGCTCACTTGTAGTGGACTCTTATACTTCTCAAAGTCCAACATGCTTTGTAGATGGCAAGTTAAGTGCTATGGTCTTCCGTACACACTCCCAGCCAAGCATTGCTTCTCATAGGGACTTATCTGGTTGACTCTGGCAAAGAGCGGGATACCCCTCTTCATTCTTAGCACTGCATAGAAGCTGGCCTTTACTTGCCTTTCCCACCTCTCTTTACCATAGAGTCTTCTAATGGTGATGGAGGGAGGGAGTGTGTTCACGCGGGAGGCCATGAGCAAGGGAGGGAGAAAGACTGTTTTGCCTCCTCTTAACGAACTGGGGATATGTTGGTTCTGTTTATCACCTTTGCGGAGGTACCACTCTCAAAACAATAGTGACCAGGCTGGATTGCTACTGGTTCAGAAGAGTGGCAGTTTAAAATGGAGAATTATTTTGAATGCAAAACTAACCTATTATAACATAGTGATCCAACAAGCATTGGCCACATGGATATAAATCTGAGGGAATCTTGGGTTTCAAACTGCTACTTAAGTGCCTCTGGGCTAAAAGTTACCGAATTGAATGGGCAAGTAAGTATGGTCATTAAAATCTAAGTAGATGGAAATTGGATAATTGCACGCTGCTCTTTCTCCTGCCACACGTTTGTATTAAAAGTTACTGTGTAGAACCATCTTCTGGGGGAATAAATAGACCAGACAGTTAAACAAGCAACTGTCTTCACACCCACTGTGAGGGGAGCAACTCTGTGAGGGCAGCACCTCTGTGAGGGGAGCACCTCTGTGAGAGGAGTGCCCCTGTGAGGGGAGCACCTCTGTGAGGGGAGCACCTCTGTGAGGGGAGTGCCCCTGTGAGGGGAGCGCCTCTGTGAGGGGAGCACCTCTGTGAGGGAAGTGCCCCTGTGAGGGGAGCACCTCTGTGAGGGGAGCACCTCTGTGAGGGGAGTACCCTGTGAGGGGAGCACCTCTGTAAGGGGAGTGCCCCTGTGAGGGGAGCACCCCTGTGAGGGGAGCGCCCCTGTGAGGGGAGTACCCTGTGAGGGGAGCACCTCTGTGAGGGGAGCACCTCTGTGAGGGGAGTGCCCCTGTGAGGGGAGCGCCTCTGTGAGGGGAGCACCTCTGTGAGGGGAGTGCCCCTGTGAGGGGAGCACCTCTGTGAGGGGAGCACCTCTGTGAGGGGAGCACCCCTGTGAGGGGAGTGCCCCTGTGAGGGGAGTGCTTCTGTGAAGGGAGCACCTCTGTGAGGGGAGCGCCCCTGTGAGGGGAGTACCCTGTGAGGGGAGCACCTCTGTGAGGGGAGTGCCCCTGTGAGGGGAGTACCCTGTGAGGGGAGCATCTTTATGAGGGGAGTGCCCCTGTGAGGAGAGCACCTCTGTGAGGAGAGTGCCTTTGAATTGTAGGTCCTTGTTGCTCCTCTAACATCCAGCTCCAGACCTTCCATGTAAGAGACACTCAGTAAAGATTTTCTGAGTCTATTAAAACGTGCACACCAACAAAATCTCTTTTGTTTCCATTAAAATTGAAAAAAATTATATCAAGGGGAAGTATTTTAAAATTTGGTTTAGAATCAAACACAATTCATCTCTACTTGCCTCTTAGTAAGAAGAGAACATTTTGTAATGTTAAGATATGCTTCATGATCATAAGATAGGGTGTTTGTGACGGAAATCAGTGTAAAAGGATGCTCTCACATGTCGACAGACCTTTATTATGGTGTTTGCAATATCCTTTTAGAGGTTTCCTTTCAGATGGTCTAAGGGTTACTTTGAAGCTGTAAAACTCCATTTGGGATTTCCTCTTTAGTTTCAAGAGCTAAATCCACCATTGAATAAACAGCCATTCAAGAATCTTGGAACCTAGGATTGTTAGAGGTTCATCATGTCATGTGTGATGCTTTTATGGTCAATAAATGTTTTCTGACTGGGAGATCCACCTGAAAGTTTGACTGCGGCACACTCGTTCATTTGTGGTCATTTGGTTGCCTGTAGGAGTTAAGGCATGCAATATCTCATGCTACCTATTGGGTTTTCATGTAGGACTCAATATGTACTTTGAGCATTTGGGAACTAGTATAAAAAAATTGTGTGACAGTGGCTCAAAAAGGTTCAACATAGTGAGATTATGTTATTGTTTTATTTTTTTCAAAGAATCTCTAGGGTGACCAAAGCTCTCAAGGCACTAGAGGGAAATACAGCAACCAAGGCTTGGTAACTGTACTGGCTGGTTTTGTGTGTCAACTTGACACAGGCTGGAGTTATCACAGAGAACGGAGCTTCAGTTGGGGCAGTGCCTCCATGAGATCCAGCTGTGGGGCATTTTCTCAATTAGTGATCAAGGCAGAGGGCTTCTTGGGTTCTATAAGAGAGCAGGCTGAGCAAGCCAGGGGAAGCAAGCCAGTAAGAAACATCCCTCCATGGCCTCTGCATCAGCTCCTGCTTCCTGACCTGCTTGACTTCCAGTTCTGACTTCCTTTTGTGATAAACAGCAGTGTGGAAGTATAAGCTGAATAAACCCCTCCTCCCCAACTTGCTTCTTGGCTATAATGTTTGTGCAGGATTAGAAACCCTGATTAAGACAGTTGCCAATTCAAAACTCAGCACTTAAATATCATCAGGCCATCGCTTTACTTCGTCAAACTTGTCTTAATTACATCACTGAACAAAGACACTCCTCCTTCATCAAAAGCTGGCCTTGTAAGTCTGGTAAGGTTGGACACTCTTGAAATGACTGCAAGAGATCAGAGAAAATAGGGACATCAGGGGAAGCATTTAGCTAATTCATACATTTGTACTATTTATTGACACATGATGCTAAAGCTCAGAAATTTATGAGGTGTTTATGATCTTGTTTTTGGTGATGCAGGAAGAGATCCCAGGTCATGTGTGATTGCTTATATCATTTTTCCTATATTCTGATCTTTATTATTTCCCCAGAGACTTAAAAAACATAGTACATTATTTATTTTTAACATACACTTACATTCACTCACACACACAACACATACATGCTCACATACATACTCACTCATACTCACACACACAACAGACAGATGCACACACATTTACAGATTTATGGTCTATGACACAATATTGTGAAGTATCTGAACCACCCTGAATAACATAGACCCTAACATTTTTTCTTTCAGTTTTAAGAAAAAGCATTACTGTTAATTACAGTTATATTATTCAAAAAGGCACATGGTTTTATTTCTCCTGTCTTTAAACCTCTAACTTTGATCAACCTCTTTGTAGCCCTGCCCAACCTCACCCCTATTTGAACACTATTCCATTTTCATTTTCTATGGGTTTAACATTTCAGATGTCAGAGCATCCTGTCCCTGGCATATTTCACTTAGCACAGTGCCTACCAGCCTTGGTGGAAACTCTGGAGATATTCTGTCCTAAAGTTAAAGCAACAGCATGCCATTGTGGCTGTCTCCTTCCTCCCATTCCACACTGTACTGAACTAAGAGCTCTTCCACATCTCGGCTGCTTCTTGAATGAATTCTGCGGTAGGCCTCTCTGCTGCACACTGACGTCACTTTCTTTGATCTATGTGCCCATACATAGTTAGTTTGCTATGTGATTGTTATATTTGGACTTTTTGAGAAAACTCTATACTGTTTCTATAATGGCTGCACTAATGTGCGTTTCCCCAGCATGTCCGGGTCCTCTGGTCCCCACATCTTTGGCACCTCTTCTCTCTTGGATCTTAACTGATCTTACTGGGGTGCAATGCTAGCTCCTTGTGGTTTTGATTTGCTTTTCTCAGACAATTAGTAACATTTCTTATTTTTCCCTTCACCCTTTACTTGACAAAAGAAAAAACATGTCCAGATCTGGAAGCCTACACAACTACCAGTGAAGTCTTGGATCTAATAGGAGAACTGAACTGATAGCAACCATTTAACTAATCCAGTATAGTTACTAATTACATCCTAATTATTTATCTTTACTTCAACAGTTGACTGTAGGTGTCACCCCTTATCAAATGATTGTCTCCTTAAAACAGATGAAGATCATGACAGAAAACCCCCAGCTGATCAAAATGAAGAGAGTAAGTGAGTGAGTGCCCAGTTCAGACTGAGAACTTAGAACAGAACTGCTGTGCCTAAGGCTCAGACACCATCCTGGAGAAAGAGGCAGGATGTTTCAAATAGCCAGGGGATCAGAACGTTTCCTATAAGACTGTGACTCCTAGATATGTCAGGGAAGATACACACCTGAAATCTCACCAACGTGGCTGCCTACACTGGGTCTAAGGAATGATACCATAGACATGCTAGTGTGGAAGAGGAAAAGCTCATGAGGCCTCAATCCTAGACAAAGAACTAAAGGCACCGAAGGAGTGCTGAGAGGAGGAAAATAGTCTTCCCTAGGTAAGAGCACACAACAAATTGGCTAGCCAATACCAAATGGTAAGCCTTAAACATTCTCTCAGCCTCAAAGCAAGCTCAGGAACAGCCTGAGCTACACAAGATCCTGTCTCAAACAGATTAACCAAACCCGCCAAGCACAGCTGGGGACCCTAGAGTCTGACTTTAAGCTCTTCTGTGCTATAAGTGGTTGCTTCTACAGGCCCTGTGTTGATTCCCTCCATTTAACAGATGTGCACACTGAGGCAAAAGAGAAAGGGGAAGGCTGGAAGTTGGGCAGTTAATTGAGCTCCTGGACTTGGTGTTCTTTGGAATCCTTTGAACTGGAAACACAAGGGTGAGGCAAGGAGGTCCTACTGCAGGCCTTGTGGTAAAGCCAGGGCAGCGAGAGCATTATCCGAGAGGATTAATGACAGAGGCAACCATGAGGACCAAGGTGAATTCTGAGGAATGGGCCAAAAGGTAACCAGAAAAAGTCTGTCCATAGAGCAGGAGGAAGCACAGTGGAGAACAATCTGGAAGCCAAAAGAAAGAAAAGGGTTCAGATGCAGAGGTCCCATGGGCCTTGACAGACCAGAGAGTTTCTGTCAGCTTTAGGGACAGGAACACCAACTATGTTGCTTGTCTGCGGTTTCTCAGAAATACATCATCTGAAGGAAGCCGTTGACTCAGTTTGGATGTGGTTAATTAATTTGCATACACTGGTATCCCCTTGTTTCCACTTTATTGTGCACCACACATATGAGCTGAAATGTACTTATGCACTTAAATAAGATCTTCCTTTGACTAAATTGTCAATCTCCTGAGAAATATCTGATAAACTAAATTTTAATTAATCTCTGTTACACTCATCTCATTTTTTCCTCAAATGAATTAATCTTTCCCATAGTAACTTAATACCTCCTTCATTTAGACACTCCATTTGGTTTTAGTTGCCTTACTTACTTTTTACATTTTCTATGCAGTTTTTTTTTGTCCCCCAAAGGAACATGATTTCAAACATAGGCGGTGCTTTTTTTTGGAAATCCAAGCCATAGTTTCTTAAATTCTCAATTTTTGCAAATTTGATGAATGAAGCGTTCCTTAAGCACTCTTACCTACTTGCTTTCAGACTATAAATAATTTAAATGTTGTCCTCGTTCTATCTGTCATGTAAACAGCATGAGAAGCACTTAAGTGGGTAAATGCTATGGCTGTCTAGGACAGAGATGCTAGATCTGAGGGAAGTTCTGCTTGCTCCAATGAACTGGTAGTGTGAATAGGGTGGATTTCAAAATGGCCAATTTTGAGCCCAGGCCACATGCAGGCTGGTCAGTTTTTGTTCTTGAACAGCTGACAAGATTCAACATTCATGGCCACTTCCCATTGGTCTCTCACTCTTCTTAGCTATTATGCAACCATTTTAATTTCTTAGACACAGAAGGCTGAGAAAATATATCTGTCCCTTAATACCCATGTGGGGGCAATTGGTTCCAGGACCCTTTGCTCACATATCCAAACCCAAGGCTATCCACATCCCATCCCTAATGTATCATGGTGCACATTGTTTCCTCCACCTCAATTATCTACTCATTATTTATGAGATATTGCAATAATGCTCTATAAGTCATTCTCATATATTGTTTCCAGAATGATGACAAGAAAAGAAGTCTGTATATTTTCCTCATGTGATGGCTATTCCTGGTTGTCAACTTGACTATACCCAGAATGAACTACAATCCAGAAATGGAAGGCACACCTGTGATACAGATATTGAGGCTGGGAGATACAAGTTTCTGACCCTGATCTGGACATGAAGATCTTGAGACATAGTGGCCATGAAAAGCGTAGGTCCAGGCAAGGTAGTACATGCTGTTAATCCCAGGAGACTGAGGCAAGGAAATCTATGAGTTCAAGGTCAGCCTGGGAGAAAGCAAGTTCCAAATCAGGAGTGGGAGTATAAATCTTCAATCTGGGACATACCATCTGCTGGAGGCCTACATAAGTACGTTGGTAGAAAGAAGATTCACTCTTCTGCATGCACTTACTTGCCAGCATCTCTGTTGTCACCTACTTCTTCAGGATTCCAGCTTATACAGAAGACCAGCTGAAACAACTAGTCTCCTGGGACTGAGCAACTACTAGACTTTTAGATGTCCCATTCACAGCTGCCCATTGTTGGGTTAGTTGGAGTCCAGACTGTAAGTCATTACAATAAATTCCCTTAGAGACATTCTGTGAGTTCTGTGACTCTAGAGAACCCTGATTAATATAAGTGCATTAAAAAAATTCTCCAGTCCTTGACTGAAATATTTACTGATTAACTTTATGGGTATAAAATCAGTGGACATGGGGATAGTGCATACTCAGAGTCTTTTACCCACAAGCAGCCTAGGATCCCCACTCCTACACCACTATGCCACACTACTTCTGATGATCCATATTAAAGATAACCTGTTCTTGTGGTCTTGTGCTCTATGATCTATAGCTCCCTACATGCTTTGTTCTGGAGGTATAAGTATCAGAAATTTTACTATTATCTATTGAAATGTGTTGTGTCTCTATCAAAACAAACTTCATATTATTTAATGCACTGCATAGACAAATATTTAGATGTTGAATCAGTGGTGAGGGGTTGGGGAAGGCAGAACACCATCCAGGTGTGGAATAGACTCTGGATGCGGCTGTGGCGAGCTCTCAGAGGGAGCGAGCTAGGGATGTGCACAGACATCACAAGAACCAGTGTTTATGGCATGATGGAGTAGACCAGGCTAAGACTTGGGGCTTCTAAAAGGCAAGGAGAGAAGGAGAAACCTCTGTGAAATCTAAAGAAAACCACATGTGTTCCATGGGGTGCAGTGTCAAATGTCAGAATGTGTGGCGCCGAAGGGTCACAGTGAGGTGGTAGCAGCTGGACTTGGCAATGAGGAAATGACTTTAAGATGAGAAGCATCAGTAGGGCGGTGTCTGCACAATCCATTCAGTGATGGTTGGAAGCAGTATGTTGTGTGAAGAACCACAGTTAGAGAGAAGATGAGGACTTTGTGGGCCCAGGGAAAGAGTGATCAGCTAGCTCTTTTCTGGGAGTGTCAGGAACACACATAAGCATAGTTTTTCTATTTTTTTCTTTTCATTTTATGTGGAAGACTCTTTGGTAGAACCATTGCTACCAGAAGTGATGAGGGCAAAAGTAGGGAAGAAGCCTTAGAAACAGGACTGTACAAATCTCCCTCCCTAGAGCAGAGGATGGTGCTGTGTGGTTGTGTGTGTATTTGTGTGTGTTGTGTGCATGCATAGGTATGTACCTGTACAAGTGGGTGTACCAACCATCATTATTTGGGAATTGCATGGTCATGGTTTGTTTTATTTGCTACAATTGATTTCTAACAAGTCAATGTCCCTGAGCATCTGTGGCCACTTAGATATGCCCACAGTGGCAACATCTTTGAATCACTGAAACAATGTGTTAGTACTCAGCTGAGGCTGGGCAGGCCTCTTGTTTTAACTTTCAGACAGTAGACAAGTCTGTTCATTGACAAGTTTTTCTAATTTGGTAGAACTTACTTGGTGGCATCACTGTTTACCAATGACCCTTAAGAGCTGGGCTACTCTTATGGCACCGTTCCCAGGTACAGGAAGTCTGTGACATGGTAAGTACATGCAGGGAGTGAGACCTTTAAGCATGGTTTATGATGTTGTTGACGATGAATTCAAAATAAACAAATGCACAATAGATAATAGTAAGCTGTCTCTTCACATACTTGCATGAAAACAGTTTAGCCTATTGACTCATGAACGTGCAACCAGAGTCTCAGAAGCAAGGAGTGAACGGAGTCCTGAAGGAATGTGAATTGTTCGATATCGACCAATTCCTCAGTCCCACAGGTGAGGCGAAGCTCACTGAGCAAGGATGGATGACCAGCCTATCCTTGGGTCCAAGTGTGAATATTGACAGTATGCTCAGAAAATGTCCACTGTGCCTTCCTGCTTTATGTTTAAGTTCCCTACAAAGACTATTCCAATTGAAGTTAGCTAAACCTGCCTCCTTGTTTAGCTGTGTGCAATAACTCCCCTTTCCTGTTCAGCTCTATATAAGGAACATGGGTGTTGAGGCTTCTCCATCTGGGTGCTCAGCTCACCTGATTCCAGCTTTTCTGTACTTGTGTCCACATGTCTGTTCTTTCATCTATTTCTCTCCCCAGGTAAGTTAATCCCTGGGCTGTATAAAAGTGTATATATTAACAGTGTATAAATTATATAACCACACGTCTTTTCCTGAACAATGCTTCAGTATTTACTGGTACAGTATCTTTGGTGATGTTTTAAGTTCTAAATACTGTATACAATGTTATTACATTATAACCATGAGTATACCACATGCTATTTTAAAGAGCCTGCATATATTATCATGCAACAGCTCAACTATTATTCCATCCTTCCATGTATGTCAGGTACTTCTGGAATGCTCTCTGTATTAATGACGACTTAGATATTCTAAGGGGTGAACATGTTTCCCACTCCCAAATGGCCTAAGTTGTGAGGCTGAGACATGCGTTGGAACATTTGTGGCCCACAAGCTTGGCTTTTAATCACTCTTCCATGCACCTGTTGTGTATGGAGGTCTGGATCAGGGAAGTGGCTTACGGAGGATACTTTATCAGCATCCTCTATCATCTGGTAGCAAAAGCACAGATGCAAGTTGGTGGTTTGATTCTGTCTTGGAGTACATTGCATGGAAAGAAGTGGGAATTATCTCCAGGGTGAGATTTTCATGCTGGGTATTTTGTCCAGATAGATTTCACACAGAGAAGAAGAGATGAGTGAAGAACCAAGAATCATAATGTAAAGAAACATAGCTACACACACACACACACACACACACTCACCAAGATATTTATATATCAAGTCCCTTCTACACCACATATACTGTTCTTGACCCTAAGATTATAACAGCTAGTGAAACAGAGTCATGGAGGACTAGCTCTGTGGAGGACTAGCTCTGTGGAGGACTAGCTCTCATGCAGCTTAGAGGATGTGTGGAGTTTCATGATAGACAGAAACAAGTCAGATTAGTCAGATTGTGAAACACATACCTATCAGTGTCTCCAAGGTCAGAAGAGATTTCCTACAGGAAATTCCAGTAGAGTTCAATCAAGAACAGTGGATGAAAAGGTAAAACTGTGAACATTTAAGCATTTCAAATTTTAAATTACTGTTAAAGAAATTAAGTGGTTAGCTTATTGGCTGGGACATTCAGAAATAGAGATACATCATGTCCCTCTTAGCTGTTACTACCACACAATATAGACATAGATCAGCAGAACCAAGCATGTTTAAGAAGGGAAAAAACTTAAGGAGAAAAAATATAGTTCATGATGGAGATGTGTAATGACATACTTCTATGAGAACACAGGTAGCAGAGATTCAGTGGAAAGATGTGGTAGTGGCAGGTCCATGTTTTATGGTATCAAGGGAGGATAGAATTTTACATGAAATGTGGGGCTTTGAGTAAATTAGAAGTCTGAATGGTGGGCAGTAAATAGACTTCCATAATTATACTGGTCTCTACACATCTATGAAACACTTTGATTTTACACTTTAACCTGCTATTTCTGACTTCTTTTTGTCATTGACTACAATTTCAGTTTGGATCTTCATGAAAAATGATTCGACTGTGTCATCTCAACATCCTACAACGGCAGACCCCATCCACCCCCCAGTCACCCACCCACTGACTGACTCACTTCTCAAGCACTATTGACTCCTTTCTTTAAGCTTCCCTTCCACAAACTGAGAAGTATTGTTGGAGTACACAGAAGTACTCAGAGAAACAGAAGGGAAGGAATCAGACCAAGATAGCTAAGGCATGTAATCGGACAGAAGTAGAATGAACTCATATGGGAACACAGCTGGACTGGACTAAGAACACCAGATAGAAAACGTGGTGGGGGTTCTCTCATGACAAACATGGTACTGACTGACTCATATTTCAGCACTTCTTTTTATCAGATTATAATATATTATACTTGGGTGCTAGGATACTACACACTATGTATATCCTAGTGACATTCAATAGGTTTGAAGTCACACCATATGAAGTTATTTGGCATAAGCTCATTAGGCAAGATGGCCTAGAACTCACTGTATAGACCAGGATGATCTCTAACTCTTAGGCATCTTCTTGCCTCAGACTCCCTAGTGCCAGAATGATAGGCAAAAATTAGAACATCTTTAAGTGGAAAAAAAGCCATCATAACATTTGGAACAAAATGAGTGAATTTCTGGATATTTAATCTCTGTGTAAGACTGTTAATTGTGAATTTTACTCTGCATGATTATGTTGTGTGGATTGCTCTTTCTTTCCAGGCCCAGCATATAATCTAGGCTCAAGAGGTAGAGACCCGACATTAAGGAAGGATGTGGGAAAGGAGTTGGGAGAGGGCACTTTCAAGCATTCCTAAGTCATCACTGGCTATTGTTAGGATTGATGGAATAGCTACTGAGTGATGAGAAAGATATGGTGTTGCTAGGATACTTTCTAAGAAGATGGAAGTGAGTTCTTTTAGCAAAGCTATATGGACCACTGTTATACCCAAAAGATTAATCTACAATTGGTAAGACAGTGCAAAGTGAGTTAAAGGTGGATCACCTTTTCTTAGCAGGGATGAAACAGAGTAGGACCTAGAGACAGTCAACCTTGTTATACATTAATATACTGTCAGGTCAACCATCAACATTCTCCAAGGAAAGAACCTGTATAGAAATGGCACTCTATTTTCTTTCCCTCCTCTTCCTTCCCTCTCCTCCACCACTCTCTCTTTTTCTCCCTATCCCATTCTCTTTTGGGAACTGGATCTCATTCATTTTTGCAGTTTAAGTTGGCTTAAAACTTGCTGTGTAGCTCAAAGCCCATTCTGGTCTCTGGTTCAAGATCCTTCTGCTGTAGCACCAGGTTCCGTAGCTTGGGGCTTATAACTGTGTACCACTATACTCAGAGCAAGTGCTCTATACCTTTTAAAATAATTTATTGTAGAGAAGTCAAGGCTGTAGAAAACAGTTGGATACCAATATATCTGTCACCGAGTCAAGTTCTATGTGGCTTTTATTCTATTTGCCTTTTCTAATCGTTCCACTGAATACTACATATTGAAATCTAAGATGATGTCTACACCTGAAAAAGGAAAAGTGACTTTGTGGAAAAGACTTTTATTCCTTTACAAGTGGAAATAATGGATTGAATGAGCACAATGTGATTCTTTTCCAAATATAGTCTTATATACAACACTTCTGTGCTCACAGTAATAATCTTATTTTATGCTCTACTAGGGCATATGTGTCCAAATGTAGAACCTGATTAAGTCTGGAATACTTTATATTACTTTATATTGATAATTTTTAATAACTTTAGATGTTTGGTACTCTATAAGACAGTCAGTGGTGCTATCACAAAGCAGGGGCAATTAGTATAGGTGAAGGCTTGAAATTCTAAGCTGGTCTGTGCACATTGGAAGAGGCAGAGTAAGCCATAGGGGGAAAAATTAAACCATTTGGGTTCTGAGTGAAGGTCTGTGAGCTGTTTAATGTCATAATTGCCTGCTGTCTCCTCAATCATCAAACTGAGTGAACCTCTAAGTTGAAATGTCATAAACACTCAGCACAAAGATTTATATAAGCCAGGTATCAGACCTACCGCCAAGCCCTGCCTATGGCAGGAAGTGGTTGTTATGTCTTAACTCAACCTTTGGGAAAAAAATAAATAAATCCGGAAATGTGCTTGTTCTGGCAATGATCAAACATTTAGAAGCAATTCTGTTATCTGGATGGGATGTTCAGGACCTGTGATAAACAAATCTATTTTGTATTAAAAAATAACTTAGATCCAAATTCCTTTAGCTGAAAATGGTTAGTGTCAGTCAAGTCTGTTTCCATTGTGTATTTTACTAAAATGGGACAGAAACATTTCTTGTTAAATTAAATTCCTTTTTATAAAGTCCTGTTATTCTGTGTTCTTTACATTTTGATCCTCCTTAAAGAACAGGCCCATATGTTTACCAAAATCATATTATAAATGTGTTCTATATGCAAATTGTATTTTGTGGTCAGTTATTTTTTGAAATTTCTCTTCAATAAAATATAGTGTATATATAGTGTATATAGCTCAAAGTAATGATTTATTTTCTCATTGTAACAGGAATAAAAACCATTTTCAGAGACAATGTGACCAGAGTTGTTTAGGCCAACTCACCAAGTGTTAGCAACTGTCTTATCAAATTATCCAATTTATGTTAATTAAATGCTTATAAATCAATGATAATTAAAAAATTAAAATAGACAAAAGACCTGAATGAACTCTTGATCAAACAGGCTATATAAGTGGTTAACAATATCTGAAAGATATTCAATATCTTAGTTTCCAGAAAAGTACAGATCAAAACCATGATAAATATAATGTATTGTTCTTGTAGTTAAATTTCTAAATAAGTCGAGAACACTGGGAGTTGATAAGAACTCAGAATGTTTATGGTTCTCTTATGCAATAATGATATGTTTTGTGCCTGTTTATTTGGGGACTTCTATATTAGATGCTGATATGGGTGAAGAGCATCAGGAAGAATGATATCCTTTTATGTGAAAGGTCAGTGTGTTGGGAAATCCAGTGAGATGAAGTAATGCTGATAGTTTCCATGGCTGTGTAAAGTGGGTGGTGGTACCAGCAGGTACTAAGAAGTCAAAGGAAAGGGCAGAAGACAGACAGGTAGGACAGATTTCACTTGACTTATCTGTTGACTCAGAGAAGATTGAAATGAATGAGTCAGGGAAAAGTAGAAGGCACGATACTACCATGTACATATGCGCAGGATGGCTCAGGAGAGAGTGCTGCAGATGTAGGGAATGCCAAGCAGCCAGATAGAATCCTGATAGGCCCAAATGGCAGGCAAGAGACTGTGGGAATGGAAAGAGGGACAAATTTTAACCACATACTAAGTATGATTTCATACTAAAATATTTAGTCTTCATCCTGAGTGCAATCAAAGTCCAATAAAAATTTTAAAGATGGGAGGCAGTCAAATTTAGGTTTAAAGAAATCAAGTTGGAGCAGCAGAATTGAAAGTTGATTGGATATATGGAACACCAGTCAATAAACTATTTGAAAAGACTCTATGATTCATAAATAATAACCAATACAGGCCTGCTTCCTTCAGAGATCTGGACATTGATACCCAGAGGTTCCACAGGCCTTTTTGTCTTTATGAATATTTGGGTTTGTTTTTTTTTTCCTGAAAGTTGTGTAGCATATAACAAAACATGATTCTGCCCTCACCAACCCTCCAAGGAAACAATGCATGATCAGCAAACAGATGGTATGGTTTTGTTAAAAGATGATCAGATCAAAAATGGTATTTTATTACAAAGAAACTTCTAGAAGAGATCCTCACTCTCCATGGCTCTGAGAAGTATCCTTAAACAGGGCCCCTGCCCAACCTCACCCTGTGGAGCACCTCAGTGGAATTTTGGCAGAGACTATCAAGCAGTGAAGCCAGTTTTAATCTTTAGCTCACTCCAAGTGAAGACAGCTTCTAAGGAGCTTTTATGAGAACTTGTGACCCTCAAGCTGCCAACAAGACCACCAGATCGCTATTGCCCTGACCATAAAGAAGGTCTGACTGTATCAGTGGGGTCAGGCAGGAAGGAAGCTAACACTGTTATGGTTTATCAGTTCAGAATAAAGGTTAGTCACAGATCGGTAGAGATAAAAGGAATCCACATATTAACTGTGGTTATGCAGAGTTGGGAAGGGTAAAATGCAGGGGCACAGATGTATGTAAGAGGTTCCCAGAGCTGCAGTTTTGAGGAATGTCTGCCTTGTTAGAATAGACTTTAAGCAAAATCAAACACAAACAAACTAACTAACAAACAAAAACAACCAACCAACCAACAATCAAAAAAGCCCACAGCATTAATGCAAAAACATCATGGACATTATATTGGTTTTCCACATTTCCATTTCATTACATCAACTGCTAGTGCTGACATTGGCTGAATCTACTAGAAAGTAATGAACAGGGACTTCTGGGAAGTATAATTGCTGTTTCCAGTCTAGCATTGTCCAAAGCAGCATAGCAAGGCTTCTTGAGGGAGGTATAGGGTCACAAAGGGAGGACTCACCTCTTCAACTGGTCTTGGCTTCTATTTCCTCAGGTTAACAAAGAGCTCCCAAGCCTGCTCATCCATCTGCTTCCAAAGATAAAAAAACTTGGTGTCTCTTAGAGGTCTTACGAGGATCAAAGATTTCCTGAATGCCTAATAACATGCTACTAATTTATAAATGTAGCTAATTCTATGGGAATTACACTTGTGTTTTTTATGCATAGAGGGTGAACAATGATGTTCCTCTGAAGGAGAAAAGTTCCTTTAGCTCCTTTCTTAAACCAGTTCTCAAACGGCTTGTTTGCTCCTCAGAGTTGATCTCATTACTGGGGAAAGACTAAGTCTTGGATGGGTAGTAGGCTTGGGAGGGATTCCAAGGAGGCAGAAAAATAAGTCCATGTACGAAGGGGTGCTATCGTCCCTTGTGTATGAGCTATGGTCTCTGACACAGTGGGACCTTCAGAGAGAAAACACCCCTCAAACTGGCAGAGAAGAGGGGCAACCGCCTAGATGAGGAGAACATGGCTGTCAGACCTTAGCACACACCTTAGCCCACTGTCTGTCTTATACCTCAAAGAATCCAAGATGAGTTTCTCAGCAGCCTAGCCATTGGCCCTCCACGTCCGTATCTACTTCAGGACCTTCCATCTCTTCCATGGTCTCCTTTCTTCCTGACTAGACCCGATTCTTTGCACTTGAATGATTTTTTTCTTCATGTTTATTTATTCTCCCCCTCCCCTCTTTGAATCTGAATCTGGAGTATCTTTTCTTTGTGATTTAATGTTCTGCTATATGTATGGAATATTCCTTTGAGTTTGACTCTATGTTGGGGGAAAAGAGAAAACAAAAATTCCAAGTAGCTTTGAAGTATCCTCACTGTCATGGATGTCAATCTTGACATCTTCCTTTACTCTTCAAAGCATTTGCCCATTTACTAAACTTTCATTGATGAGTTGAGTATAAGAAACAACATATTTAAGAGCTTGCTATATATCAGCTGGTATTCTACTTTATTTTTTGTTACTTTTAATTATGTATATGTGCCTGCTTCTGTCTGGGGTGCATTCACATGAGTGCTGGGGCCCATGGACACTAGAAGTGTTGGAGCGCCTTGATCTGGAGTTACAGGGAGTTGCGAGCTACCAGATATTGATGGTGCTGTGAACTGTACTTGGGTCCTCTGCAACAGCAGTATGCATTCTAAAACATTTTAAGACATCCCCCCAGCTCTGTATTAGGCACTACTTAAAGTTGTGGCACTTCTGTCCTCCATTTTTCTTTTCGCCATTACTACTAGGGGTGCCACAATATTGTTCTCATTTAGCAGTGTGTATAATAGAGACAAAGGTCTATTGCTTAATAGCAGAGGCTGAAAGATTATCTTACAAGCTAGATTCCACCTTGACCTTCACAGCCATCTCCTCTTCTCTCTCCTTCCCTCTCCTGTTCTCCTCTCCCCTCCCCTGCTCTCTTCTCTTCCCCTCTTCTCCTCTCCTCTCTTCTCCCCTCCCCTCCTCTCCTCTCCTCTCCTCCTCTCTTCTCTTTCCCCTCCTCTCCTCTCCTCTCTTCTCCCCTCCCCTCCTCTCCTCTCCTCCTCCCCTCTCTTCTCCTCTTACCTTCTCTCTCTTTCTCTTCCTGCTTCCTTTTCCTTCCTTTGCCACTCCCTCCCTCCTTCTCTCCCTCCCTCTTGTTCCCTTCCTTTCCTCCCTCATTCCCTTCCCTTCCCTTCCCTTCCCTTCCCTTCCCTTCCCTTCCCTTCCCTTCCCTTCCCTTCCCTTCCCTTTCCTTCCTTCCTTCCTTCCTTCCTTCCTTCCTTCCTTCCTTCCTTCCTTCTTTCATTCCTTGCTTGCTTCCTTCCTTTCCTCTTAAACTCACCATTCTCTGACTTTAGCCTCACAAGTATCTGGAATAATAGGTGTGTGCATTTATGTATGATCCTCAGAACACCTGGAAAATGTGCTGGGCATATCAAAATCTTGAAAAATGAAGTGATTGTATAATAACTTGATTTTTATTCCCATTCCTCCTGGATTAGGAGGATACAGTTTAGTGCAGGGTTCTTAGTTCATTCACAGAATGAAGCCCACAATGAAGTGTATTTGAGGATGTTTAGCCAATGTGGGACAAGGGCATATACACAAAGATCTTACTGATTTTGAATAGTTTCCTGAACCCTCAGGGTGTGGCTTGAGAGGAATCTCAGATTTCTGTTGCTTTTGACTCCTATCTCTAATGAATAAAGTCAATTCTGTTACTTTGCTATGGGAACACTCCACCTTGCTCGACTCATGAAAGTGGTAAACTGTATCTGAAGGTGTACTGGGACAAATGAAGAAGCTTTATGCTCCCATTTTTAGTGGTTGAACAGAGATGAGTTTGTCATTGACTCTGTAGTAGAGGTCCTTCTCGGTAATTTCTGATAAGTGCACAGTGACCATACATCACATGCATGTCATTCAGAGTGCCTGGCTCAGAGGCAGAAGCTCAGATACATCAGCCTGCTAACTGTCTTAAAGTTGTACCAAAAATGAGAGCAGGAAGCACAGCCAGAAACACTTTTGGAACTTTGAAAGTCCCAGTCTAGTTCTTGAGATTGTACACAAATATATTCTATATTGCTACATGAAGTAAGAAGAGGGCAAAATTATACAAGGGGAAGTAAAGAATAGTTAAGATTTAGCTAATCCTACAGCGGGAGGTATAGAGACCATGATGTTGCTGAATTCTGGAGGACTCTGTACCAGCAGTTGGTGGAAAGTGACTGAAAGGAGCGAAGAAAGAGTGAAGGGGTGTGGAAGGAAGAAAAGAGAGGGATGGAGAAATAAGTATAAAAAGGAGGAAAGGCAGATGGAAAGGCAGATGAAAGGAAAGGGAAAGAGGAAGTGAGAAAGCCAGGAAGGAAGGTGCATCAGCAGAGAAAAGGTTGGACAATGACGAGTGCTTCAGATGATTCAGCATGTCTGAATGCTGAGAGCAGAGGAAGGCACCAAGGGCATACTGAGCCTTGTCCATCTCGGTATAAAGCAAGGACATGCTGAGCCCTTGTCCATCTTGGTGTAAAGCAAGATCATACTGAGCTTTGCCCATCTCGGTGTAAAGCAAGATCATACTGAGCCTTGTCCATCTTGGTGTAAAGCAAGGACATGCTGAGCCCTTTTTCATCTTGGTATAAATCAAGGGCATATGGAACCATTGTCCATCTTGGTGAAAAGCAAACATTATTCTGACAGTAAGGAGCTGTGTAGCAGTCAGGTGCAGTGGGAGTATTGGAAGAGAAGGCAGTAGCAGCACCGGAGCAATGATAATTATGAACTAGCAATGGGCCAATAACAGGAATGTTGTCTACAGAGATCCCACAGAAGTGCACACCACAGTGTTTTCAACTAACTGGATCTGAGAACCTAGGGATAGAGCTAAAAAGCAAGAGTGAAAAATCAAAATCCAAGTTCTCAAACTTGAGGCACCAGATGAGTTTTAGCAGCGCCCATTAATGTAAGAAGATAGAAGCAAAGGATGAGGCTTTTTCTCCCTTTGCAGTTTCCCTTCCTCCGTTCTTTCAGCTCATCTCTCCTGTTTCCTCACAACCCTCAAAGTCAGACTTGGAAGAGAATGGTAGTTTATGTTACATGACCAGGATGTTGAGAATCTTTATCCAAATATATTTGTCACTTCATTCCAGGTAAGCCAATACTCCCTGTATCCTCAAAGACTAGGGTTTTGGTTGTTGTTGTTGTTTTGTTGTTGTCATCTGTTTTTCTTTTTGTTGTTTTTAGTTGTTATTTTTCCTTTTTAGGATATTAAAAGTAATTCAAAGGTAGAATTTGAGGGCTTGATGCAGATATATGTGGAAGATATTGTTGATACAATCATAGACAGGCCACAGATTGCCAATGTAGACATTCCAGTGATATTAAGTTTGACTTTTTAGGAAAATAACAATTGGAGAGGGGTCTGGCTATTTTCTTAACCTTTGAGGTGTCTGTGGGACTTCTCTGTAATGATTCTTACTTAGACATGGATTCTTCTGCAGAGGAGTGATGTACAATTATGAGTGTAATTTTAGAAGATTAACTGTCTCCACCAGTCCTGGAAGATTATGAACAATGAAAATGGAAGTGATCTAAAGCAAAGCCATAGGGGATACAGTTTTTACTACCAGGTAGAAGAAGAGATTTTGGAACAGAAAAGACTGGGAGGGAACAACAGAATAATAGGAGATTAAAAACAAAACAAAATAAAACAAACCAAAAAAACCCCAACCATTTACTGGGAGTGAAACTGAGGGTAGATATGCCTGCAAGGGAGGAAAAGGCAAACACATCAGCTGTGACTGTGTTGAAGATCAAAAGAACATGTTGTCTGTGTCTGGGAGAACTGATGGGGATTGGGACCCAGAACATTTAGTGGAGTGGCAGAAATGTAAAGTCAGTTGAAAATAGGTGACAGGGAAATTCATGGAGGCTGCATTTGGAATATGTCTCTGGGATAATTTGCTTGGAACTCAGAGCAAGCACAGAGGAGAGACACTCCTCCGCAGCAGAGACGTCCAGGTCTGTAGCTGGTAGACATGTCCGGTGCACTGGCAGTGAAGCTGAGGGGTGAGGATGGGGCAGCCACATCAAAGCTGAGATAGCGAACTTCATTATAAATAATTCCATCCACCACCCCACCAAGATTCCAAAGTATTTCAGGCTGTCCGAAGAGTTCCACACTGAAACCACAAAATAGCCTACGGATGCCAAGGCCATCTGAGGCTGAGTACAAATGAGATTATCCCCGTGTCACCCCATTCACTGACCCCAGGTCTCTCCAGGAACATCAAATCCCTTTAATATCTGGAGAGAAGGTTCCATCTGGGAGTGTTTAGACGTTTTAGTGATAGCCTTAGGCTGAGATAGATGGTAATATCTACCGAAATGAGATTCACTGTCACAGGAAATTCCAATGGTGGAGCTTTCCTAGGCCTCTGTTCTTCAAACTGGTTCAAGTATGTGATAACTATGTGAACAAATTAGGCACATCATGCAGATAATGGTTAGATAGTCAAGATCATGTTGACTGCTGTCTAACTTGAATCTCTCCTTTCAGGAATGCTGCTTGGGAAGACCCTCTAGTGAATTACAGTTCATGGGCTGCTGATCTGCTATTAATATAATTTCTGCTGCCCTTTGAGCTTTTAGCCCCACATGTGTAATTCCTCCAGAATATTCAGTATGTTATCTGAAAGGTCTCTCAACGCCACTGCCTCAATGCAAAACAGACTACACATAGATGAACAAAGGGAATTTAACTTTCATAAGTTGGTTTTAAAAATGCATTTACTTTGACTGCACTGAAAGAATCTTTAAAAAAAAGATGAAAAGCATCTTTAGCATGCCAAAAACATCTGGTTTCATATTTTCAGACCAAAAGGAAATTGCATGAAGACTAAAATCTTATGTTTTGATTTATATTATTATTGGAGGGCCGAGAAGCTGCAGCTCACCAAGTAGAATTTTATGATGATAAATAAATAAGGAAAACAATCTGACAAAACATGTCATGGAACATGAGCTCATAAAACCCAGAAGGCCTTGTTGTCCTCAGCATAGGATGGCAGCATGTCCAGAGGAAATTTTGTTTTATGCAGTAAACCATGCTTCAATTAAGACCCTTTCTGAGAGTGTATTGTGCATATGTGTGTGTGTATGCATATGCATGTGTGTGCATGTGCTAATGTGTGTGAGTTGCTCTGTAATAAGTATTACCTTTAAGTAGCATGATTCAAATGGAGTCCTAGTGATGTTTTTCTAATAAGTTAGTGATGGTAATTTCTGAAAGTAATAGGCACTGCAATGCTGGAAAAGGAAAATTGGGCGAGAGTGAGAAGGGACGGTTTTATTTCTTCAGCGGCACACCTTTCCATTCCCTAAAACTCCAGACAAGCACTGCAACAGTGCTTAATTTTCAGTCTTGGTGAGCCTCAGGGCTAGCGGTAGCTGGAAGGCTCCTTTCATCCTAGATGGGAGTACACTACGCCATTATCTTCTTGTGTTCCAAAGCATTGTATGCTCAGGTGAGGAAATTCAAAGACAATAAGATCACAGCTACTGTTCACAGGGATGCAAACTGCAAGCCTTCCATCTGCCACGGGGACCATCTCGTGCCTTGCTTTAGCATCAATTGTATTTTTAGAGGGACACTTTTCATAGCAGATCTTATAAGTTGATTTACTTCAAACTACAGGAGGAGATAAACCAAGGCAGATATGTAGACGATTTTATGTCCAATCTTCCTCTGGCTTTGGAGTGCTGATTGAGGAAATATTTAACTCCCCTGCCTCCAGATACATCAGCCATTCTGTTCACCTGCCACAGAATGCTTTCAGTAGCAATAACTGTCACTCTGCTTTTGGTATCTCTGACAGTGAGACCCACACCAAAATAAGATCAGTTAGCACATTAAGCAATACATTCCGAATATTAGGTGGTTTCCTGATGGAGTCCTGATGGAATTTAAAATACATATATATCTGATATTAGCGGGTAGAGTATTCAATCAAATCGTTTTGTTGCTAAAACCCAATATTCCACCATCAGACAAGAGGCCTAGAGAATGCAGAATAGTTGTGGAAAAATTACGGAACTTTCAGCTAAAATACAGCTGCCATCAAAAAACATTCTGAGGCACATTGTTGATTTAAGAGGAAGCCCACAGAGCATTTGGAACTTTTATTTTCCCAGAATCCGCTCAGAGTTGAGCATGGCAATTTCCTGTGCCATTTCCCCCACTACTTGCCTTTACTTGCATTTGTTCATGAACTAATTTCAAGCTGTTGCTCCCTAAAAAAATTACTAGCCATCAATTCCATTAATTGGGTCAACTCACTTTATATAAGTCATCATTAGACTTGTGATCATTGTCCCTTTCTTTAGTGACAGGAACTTTGCTTTCTGTAAGTAAGAAGGCAGAGCTGGTTCATATCTTCCTTCATGCATGCATGTGTGTGGAAAAGGTAACATCCTGTCTTTGGCGCTGTTGGGAATTACTACTGGCATGTTTTGACTCATTATGTTGAATCTTAATCAGCTGGTGGAAAAAAATTAGTTTCATCAGCTGATGAAGGCTTAGGGTAATGAGTCAAAACATCCTGATGGGCTTCTCAGCAGCCAGACATGAGAGCGGAGTGCTTCACCTGACACGTTGTCTCTTACTGCTGTCCAACAAATAATTTTTGGTCTCTGTATTTGCCACCATGGAGCAACCACACCACAGCATGGGACAGGAAGGGGTTTGGAAAGTCACAGGCACTATCTTTTTGGATGACGTGTATCAGGTTTACCTGTACTACATTTTATAGCATGAAGACATGAGTGGGAATTTGCAATTACAGCCATTTTCAAGCATATACTCTGAAGCATATGTTGTATCCTCATGGCTGGGCAGTACTTACTACTGCTCTATTAGTAGTATCTGGTAAAATGGAAGCTCTGTTACACTCCAGGTCTCCACTCCTCTGTGCTGGCACTGGTGATTAGCAATTTATTTTCTGTTTCGACAAGCCTGATTTTTCCAGGTGCCCCGTATAAGTGGAATCACTCCACAGATGTTCTTTCTAGCTGGTTTATGTCATTTAACACAGTGCCCTCAAATTTCAGCCATGTTGTGGCTCATGCCAAAATCTGCTGCCTAATTGAACCCAAGCAGCATCGAATTGTATGCATGTCTATCCACATTACAGGTGATCTTATTAATTGTCAATAATGCTGAAGTTGGCATGGATGTTGGAATGACTCTTTAAGACTTTGTTTTCAGTGTGTGTGTGTGTGTGTGTGTGTGTGTGTGTGTGTGTGTGAAATTATAGTAGATCCTTTTCCATGGTCTAGCCTGGTGAGTCTGACTGATCCTCCCCTCTATCAACCCCCATATTTAACAATCCTGCATCTAGTGCTTTAGCCTAGTCTCTCAACCCTTCCCTGTGCCTCAACAAAACTCTGGGCTTCCACTAAGATCCACAAACCTGCCCTTGCACAGCATATCTACTTCTCCTACCAGTCAGACCTTCACGTCCTTCTCTGAGTCTAGCCTAATCCTTCTTTCCACTCATCCTTCTCACCAGTCAGATCTATTCCCATACTCCAGGTTTGCCCCAGGATTCATATCCTGAATCCACAGCTCAGTGACTTGTGTGCACCTGCATCACATCCAAGTCTGAGGCCCAACTTGCACACATGTCTACTCTACAAATACATGACCAGCCATGTTTATTGCTAGTCTGTTCATAATAGCTAAGAAATGAAAACAATGTGTTTTTCAAATGATAGCTGGATAGTAAAAATGTACATATACAGGATGGAATACTGTTCGGTGGCAAAGAAAAAATGAGATCATGAAGTTTGCAGATAAAAAAGGTGGAACTGAAAATCATCCAATTGATTATGGTAGCCTTTAACTAGGGAGAGAAATGTTGCATGTTTTCTCATTGAAAGCTCCTAGATCCCAATCATCAGCTGAGAGTACTTAGCCTCAAGGAAGAACACAATCCTGGAATGTAAAAGGAGACTGTTGTGGGGGAGTAGGTGGGTATGGTGTAGGAGCCATAAGGAGGGAAATAGCAGAGTGAAATATAGGGCACTCTAATTATTCAGGAAGAGGGAGATAAATGGATAAGGGAGGATAAAATAATAGTAAAAGTGCCTTAAAAAGTCACAATGAACCATATACTATTAGTTATCTACTTAAAAAAATCCTATAATACACATAAGTTGGTAGTTTAAAGAAAAATGTCACATTGGCAACGACAAGCCTTCCTCAAAGAGCTAAATGCTATCTAACAAAAATCTCCAAAACCAGGTACAAGAAGCCCTCTTTTGAGTTGTTGGTTAGAGTTATCTAAAAGGCTCTCAAAACATTATAGCCTTTTGCTATTAGCTTTGTTTGTTGCCCATCCCTGTGTTCCCAGCATTGGTAGAATGCACATTCCTATTGCTGAAAACACTGTGCACTTCAGACACAGGACCAGAGTTCCTTGAGTCGGAACTGACCTGAAAGCCTACTCCTTGAGGAATAATTCTCATAGTACCTGAAGAGACCATGCAAAGTTCCAAAGTAGAAACATAACGGATAGTCATACCCACTTATGAGCCAAATACTGACTAGCATGGCCCTATAACTCTGAGGGTGCAATAGTGACATTCAGAATTGGATGGTAACCAACAGATCACCAATTCAGCTTAAATACTTGCTCATCAAGAAGGAAATCATGTCTAGTACTAGAAACTTAGCTGAATACCCAGGACTAGTGATGTCATGGATCTCAGAGAAGAATCTCTAAGTGGCACTTTATCAAACTGTGTAATCCCCAGCTACATTCTAAGTATTTGTCCTTATACCCACAGTTACTTATAATCCTCACCCCAATCAAGGAAACTTCTCTTTAAACAGATGGAGACCATTACAGAAAACCACAACTAATCAATATGCAGAGATGTCAAGCCTGGTCCCAATGGATATATCCACAACTTCTGTACCTAAGGCTTAAGGATTATTTTGGAAGAGGATGCAGATAGGTAGATGCATTGTAAAAGCAAGAGGAACAGGGATTCTACTATGATATTGTCTGCTAGTGTCTATTAGGAATGTCAGATGTTACAAAAAAATCTCACTAAGATGACTGCTTAAACACAACCCCCCCAAAAAAAAAGATGGCAACAACAGGCATGCTAACACAGGCAGGGGCAGCTCATAAGACCTTGATCCTACACGAAGAACTACAGGCAATTAATGCATGATGAGAATAGAAAAAAATATCCTCCCCAAGGAATAGCACATCAATTTTTGAATCCTTTTTCTAACACTCAGTGGGCAACCTTGAAAAACATACACATGCAAATATAGACTGAGAAGGTTATAGTTATTTATTTGGAAAAATAATATATTATACTATATATAGATATATACATATATAATGATTTACACACTTATACATGTAAGGACAATTAATGAAAAAATAGGTCAGATACCCACAGCCAAACATTTAGTGTAGCTTAGAGAGTCTTGTGGAAGGGTGGGGAAGGATCAAAAGAGCCAGAGGAGTCAAGTACACAACAAGAAAACCTACAAGAGAACTAACCTGGGCCCATAGGTACTCACAGAGACTGGCTGACCAACCATAGAGCATGAATGGGTCCCTTACATATATGTGACAGGCATTCAGCTTGGTCTTCATGTGGGTTCCTAATAGCAGCAGGGACTGTCTCTGACTCCACTGCCTGCCTTTAGATCCCTTTCCCCTAATAGAGCTGCCTTGCCTGACCTCAATAAGACAAGATGTGCCTAGACTTACTGCAAATTGATATGTCAGAGCTAGTTGATATCAAACAAGGCCTTCCCTTCTCTGAAGAGAAAGGGAGGAGAGGAGGAAGGGGAAGCTGTGATTGGATGCAAAGTAAATAAATAATGAATAAAAAGGAAGGATGTAATCTATAAGAACACAGAAGACCTTCTGTACATAACCAGGGACTTCCTCCCGCGCCCCAAAGCACTGCCAATAGTTCAAGATGTGGCCAGTATAAAGTAGCAAGATAAAAGGCCAGGTCTAAGAAAGTGTAAAATAGACTGTAAGGGGGTAATTGGTGTGATGATGATGATGATGATGATGTGTTATTTTTTTAAAGCTGTGTGATGTGTGTTGCCAGAGACAGAGTCACTGCAGAACATGGGTACCTAAGGGACTTTATCAAATCCCAGGTCTCACAGCATGCAGTGGTCTGTAGCTGCCAGGCTATAGAACAGGATGGAGGGAGGGGGTAGTGGGAGTGGCTGAGCTGGCCTCGCTGAAGAGCAGACTGATGGCCTTTGTTAATTAGTAAGGCACGGAGATAGGTCCTGTGAGCGTTTCGTGTGTGGTGTTCTTCAGTGTCTAGGCCGTAGTAGATGCCACATAAACTTGGACTTTGTCTTTCCTTTCTTCATTCCTTCCCTGTGCGATGTATCGCAGCATTCCTGAATTCTAAGTGTGGGAGAGACCCAGCTTCGCCTTTTGGAGGACTCCATTCACTGCCCTGATTGGTGCAAGGCCTGTGCTTTGCTATTTCAGAATTTTGCATTGACATTGCATTCAAATAGCTTAATCCTTTCTCTCTCTCTTCTACGGGTTCTTCTGGATGCTCGGTGTTTAATGTTTATTCACACTCACAGCTCCTGACAGGCATAGTAAATACAGTGGTCAGTTGATTAATTGAATTGATAGATTGCAAGTAGCCTTCCAGAAATATTGTAGGGTACATTCCAGAGGCTGAGGCCAGGAGCATGGGAGTCCTAGACCAGTGCAGGGCCTCCGTAACAGACCATGCCTGTGAACTCCCGGGTGTCTACATTCCAGGGACAGGAGTGAGAGGTATCTCTAGGCCTTTATGCCCTTGGCTCTCTCTGTTCATATGGTAGGATCACATCCCTTCTAGAATGCAATTAACTATGGCCTCTTCTAGGTTTAAATGAGATCTTGAAAAAGAAATCCCTGACCTCCTATGGGAAAATAGGACCCCTGAGCTCTTGCACTCCCTTTGCCTCATATGTGCTTCATTCTTTTTTCATCTCCCCTCTCCTTCCCTCTCCCAGTCACCTCAACTCTCTTCCATTTTCCTCTCTTCCTCTGAACCCTGCCCTTGACCCTTCCTTCCCCATCCTCTTGTCTTCTCTCTTCTGCTCCCCTCACACCCCTCTCACCTTCCCTCTCCCCTCCTTTCTTCCTTGTCCTTTCCCCCACTCTCCCCTTCCCTTTGCTTTCTCCTTCCCTCTCCTCCTGTCCCCTTTCCTCCCACTCCCTCCCCCTCTTCTCTCCTCTGCGTTCTTCCTCTCCCCTTCTCCTCCACTCCCCTCCTACCCCATTCCCTCCTCTCCCTTTCTCTCCCCTCTTCCTCTCTCCCCTCCCTTTCAACTTTTTCCTTCTCCCTCTCCCTTCCACATCTCTCTCCACCCTCTCACTTTCTTCCCTTTTGTGTCCTTCACACCCCCCACCCCAGATGAGCTCAGGAGCTGTGCACAGCAGGCACATGCTCCAGCATTGACTAAATTACCCAGCATCCCACTTAACTGTCCTTCCTTCCATGCACCCAATCATCTATCGGCTATGCCCAACACTTTGATACTGCCATACAATGTCATTGTCATTTGCAGGGTTCACCCTTGAGAACCATGCGATCAACTTACAAGAAAAGTTCTAGAACATTTCAAGTAAATGCATCATTTGTGCTAGGATATAATTTACAGCTGTTCTTGGCTTCAGGGCAGCCTGTGGGGCACAGGTTAGACCTGCCTACAGCTCTGCATACCTCTTTTTCTGCATTATACATTTTATTTTATTAAGAATTTATATTTACTGTGAGTGGGCATGTGTAAATTCTGGAGTGACGTTTTTAGTAGTCCCTCTATCATGGGGTCCCTGGGGGCGGGGAGTGAACCCAGGGTGTCTCATGGTTGGCATCAGGTGTCTTAATCCACTGAGGCAACTCATTGCCCCTTAGTTATTATTTTTTCTATTCTAAAGAACATAAAGAAAATGGAAAGAACCCCTCCATTCTCTCTCTCTCTCTCTCTCTCTCTCTCTCTCTCTCTCTCTCTCTCTCTCTCTCTCTCTCTCTCTCTCTGCACCCAGTGAGTTCTGAAGCATGAGAATGGGTGTTCTTAAGCTAAACTTTATCTCTTCAAATCTATCCAAGCAGCCACTGTAGTACACTTTTTTTTTTTTTTTGAATGAATCTCCTGTCCACTCTGCAAGCATCTTCACTCTTGGACTAGTAAAGCCATCTTTGATTCTTGTGGTGGACATTCATTTCTCCAAATATTTTCATGCCAAAAGAACTCACTTTCCCAATGCAAATTAGACCGTGTTTGTTCCTTTTCCTGAACCCACTAGGTTTTCTTTGAAGTTGCTCTATGCCTTTTGTCTCCCTGGCCCCACAGTTCTCCAATCTGCAGGAGTTTTCTCTGTTTCTCTCAGGAGGTTAGACTATTCATAAGCTATCTCATGTTCAGACAACTAGTTCTCTGCTCAGATATAAGCTCTGCTTTCTCAACTTCCCTTCTTACCAACCAAACTCCATCCTGACTTTCAAGGCGTCACTTTGTAATGAAAAAACAAGTCAGTTTATAATGAACTAATTGTGTCCTATTGAACTATTTCACTTACTATTTATCTGAGCCAGGTAGTCATTCTGCACAAAGAAACTCAGAACAGAGAGGTGACACTTCCTACTCTTTGTACTAAGAATCTAATGAAGAAGGAAAATAAGGTCATTGCTAAGCTGAAATGATATGGAAGTCCAGTTATTTATTCACCTGGTGCTTGGGGGCGCATCATGTAAATGTACCCTGTACCCTGGCCTGCCGGGATGGTTAGCTAAGGAGGCTGGTCCTAGACGGTTTGCTGTCTCTTGTCTATCAGTCGCTCAACTTGCACTTTGCACCTTCAATTCAGCTTCAATTAATGATAATAGGTAGATACATATATTTTGCATGCACATAACACTTCCTTATTTTTATCTAAACCGAAACTCAAGACTATACCCTGGTTCAGACGCTAGCTCTGCTTTTATTTTTTTAAACACTTTGCCATGTTCTTCAGCAGAGCACAACTGAGGTTGGGAGAAGCATACATAATTAGTCAGCCATGGGCACTGGGATTTCTATATGAAAAAATTTATTAAGCAAGTAGGTTTTATAAATAGAGGCAGCTGACATATTGTACATGGCCTTTCTTCAGGAACAATACAAGGACACTGTTAAATGTCACATTATTACCCATCAAAGCATGCCAACAAAATTGCCAATCTCATGGTCAACTATAACTATTTCTAAGCCTTGATATTTCAAGTTGAAAATTTAAAACATGATAGCATGCTTGGGCAAGATGTAGTCTGTAAAGCTGCATCCTTCCCTTCCATGGTTCTGTGGGGCAACATGGGCAATCCCTTCATAGTCCCATGGCTTCTCATAGATTTACCAGTGTACATGTGTTTGTGCATGTGTGTACATATATGTGAACGTCCACACTTGTTCAAAAGAGCATCTCACTGTCTCACTGTGATTGCTAAGTAACTTTTTGGAAACTTATAAGATAGTAAATGGGTTCTTGAGTTGGGAAATCCAAAGCAATTATCTGCTTGGGGGCAAAATGTACATGACAGTGAAGAGCAGAGTAAACAAATGTCCTTAGCCAAACAAAGCAGTGGTTACAGATCTCACAGGCACAGAAAAAACGTCCCAAAATTCATATAAAATTTATAGAGTTTTTTGATTGGACTGGCCATTGCTCAATGTGTTTTACTCTATTTTTTTTTGAAAAGTTGTCCTAAGCTGTGTTTCTTTTTGCTGAATTCATTTTCCAAAACACATATTTCAATTTAGTCCTTATGCACTGGTGTTTGGTAAAAAGCTTTATATTTTCTGCTCCTTTTCTGACACCTCCCATAAGAAATATGCACATTATCTAAGGACCACAATGCAGTTTGTGTTGAACTCTTTTTCTTCTCATGGGATTTTTTTTTCAACTTTGAAACTCTCCAGATATTGCTGGTTATGATTTCAGGTATTCAATTTTTTAAAAATTCTATTTAAAATGATTTTGTCATATTGATTATTCTTGTTGGATGATAAATAAAGATATATCCTTTTCTCATTTTGGATGAAAAAATGGAAAAGAATCAAAAAAGCCTGTCCATAGAGTATGGAGTAGTTAGGATTCATCACAATCTGCTATGTTAATTAAATTAATAAGGCTAATGACTTCTAATGATGGGCTGCCTGCTGTGGTGTGTGGAGAAATAGAGAACAACATTCTCCTCCTTGACAACATTCACCATCGCCTCCCCTGCCACACATATTTGTGATAGTGCAACCAACCTAGATCAGAGAGTTTGTGTGTGCTTCCAGAAACTCTACTGCTAAAAGCAAAGGATGCTCTGAAAGCAACTGATGCTGCTATGTCACTCCTCTGGTTGGAGGGTGCCCTCGCGGCTCATCTGTTGGAAGAGTGGTTCTTGGTATGGAGATGGGAACTTCATAGGAGGAGGAATGAACTGTCTTCAGAGGGTTAAGGTAGCTCCTGAACTCATGGAAGTCTCTCTCTCTCTCTCTCTCTCTCTCTCTCTCTCTCTCTCTCTCTCTCTCTCACACACACACACACACACACAGAGTTTAACATGAAACATGAGATGTATTTTCCATTTTTTTCCACATTAAATTTTGTGACAGACACTTTGATGTACTGTGCAGCTCATTGATTCTATCACGCTGATTGGTCAATGATGTTCAGGGACCAGACTCCCCAGTAATGGGATTACAACAGGTATGTCTCATCATGCCTTGCTTTTTATATGGGTGCCACATATGTGATGTCAGGTTTCATGTTTATGGGGCAAGCAGCCCACTGAACCCTCTCCCCAACCCAGCAAAAGGGTTGCTAAGAGACAGCCTGACACTTCAGTCATTCCTGCCCACTGGTGTGAGATCTCCCTCTCATTTCATGTTCTCTCACAGCTATGATGTCATTATATGTCATGAGATCCTCATCAGAGCTGAACTGCACCCAGCATCATGCCTCTGAATCTCTAGAACTATGAGTAAAATTTTTCCAACATAATATTAATTATTTGGGAATTTTGTATCATGCACCCTGATCACACTTACCAATTCTCCCAAGTCTACACCCTTTTGACATCCCACAAAAAGAAAAGAAACCACATGTCTAGTTTATGTTGCCCATATACTCACTGGAACATGGTCAAACTTCAAGTGGCAAGTCCCTTAAAAAACTGAGTTCTTCTCCATCCATGTCCCTGCCAGAAGCCATATTTCAGTATCCTTATGTTTAAGAGTTTTCTTCGATGGCTTTCTGACTAGGTTGTTGGGTGTGTGTGTGGAAGGGTGGGGGTATCAGTTGTCACAGAAACGTTCTATAGCTCACTTTTTCAACTGTGAGTCTGTAGCTATTGATGTCACTACAAAAGAAGCTTTCTTGCCCTTTATAGTCAGCAGGAACACAGATCATGGATTTTCACTGGTTTTTTTTGGCAACATTATGGACCACAGACAAATATTCTCCAGCCTCAGCACATGCCACAGACCTCAGCATGGTCTCTGATGGCAGTACAGACCATAAATATCAACAACACCCTCTGCCACAGCATGGGTCACGGACACCAGGCCATGAAAGCCCGGGCAACATGGGCTACAGACACAAATATGGTTCCTGGTGATATCCTGGACCATGGACATTAACATGGCTTCAGACAGAGGCACAGACCTCTGCCTGGCCTTTGGTGGGAAAATGGGTTATAGATATCAACATGGCTGCAGTAAGACCAAGGACCCAGACATGGCCCTCGGTGAAAGCTTGGACCATGGATAGCAACATGGGTGCAGGAGGCAGCACAGACAAAGTACATTCACATGAACCTTGGGCTTCAACAGTGCCCGAGGCAATGGCCCACAGATGACAATATGCCTTATAGAACAACATTTTGAGGGTGTCCATTCCAGATAATGAACTATTCTTCATTTTGGATGTCCTGTTATTGTTCAGAGCTGTCATGAACTCCTGGGCAGCATGTTCAGGGGCTGACTATGTGCATGCTCCATACTTCTGTATACCAGTCTGTCAACCCTACTAATCAATGATGTGTTCCCCTGTTGACAAAGCCTTCTCTCATACCTGTCCCTGTTGTTATAGCTCTAGTTCCACTTCTTGTCATCTCTGCATCTCATATTAGTTCATCATAGTGCCATTGGAGCCTTCAGTATGTTACACAGAACACACCACACCACACACAAGACACACATATGCACCACATACATACACACACCACACGTACCATATACACATACTACACACACATACCACACACACACACACACACACACACACACACACACACACACAGACACACACAATGCAATATCGAACATGCATATGCATACCTTACACTCACACACCACATATAACACACACACACACACACATTCACACACACACACACACACACACACACACACACACACCATGCATATATATGGGGTCCAAAGAGCTTTACCTGCAAATATTCATTGCAAGGAATCACTGGTCTGGTTCAAGGTTCTGGTTTAGGACACGCCATAAAATCTGAACCATCCCTCAGACTTGTCTTGGATATCTTGCTGTTGGATACCCAGATGTTACCCAGAGTCAGGGTGATTTTGTAGCTAGGCAGGGCATTTGGGCACAGGGTCCTTGTGAGCTCCAGGTTGCCACAACCTCCCCACTCTCAACTTTGGCTGCCCTGGGGCTCCCAAGCTGGGCCTTTGTGCTTGTAGCCTATAGGCAGCACTACTACCCCACACATGTTGTCTCCTAGCAGGGCAAACTATGTGGGCTGCATCCACAGCAGCTCCATCCTAAGGGTTGGCTGGTAGGTGGAGAGTGGCCCTATTCAGTAATGGCACCAGGTTCTACAGGACCAGTGCCTACGTGTTCTCTGCAAGTTTTAGATGGAGTAGAAATTGGAGTCACCCAACTCAAAAGCACTGGATCTGGGCCAGGATACTATCTGAGTTAGTAAGCAAGGGCTTCTCCTCCAGGTATCACATGCACAGACCCCTTCCAAGTTTAACATTTTTATTTATAAAATTAGCCTGCCTTGGGGGCTTTATTACAGTAACGAAAAATGATCTAGTATTGATGTTTAGTTAGTACTTTGTTTTTATCTTTTATTAGAATTTACTGATGTTTCTACTCTTTCTATACTAATACACACCTGGCCACAATGTTATTAAGATTACTACTCTTGGTCTTCAGTAGCTAAGTTCCTTATTGTTTGTGATACTTTCCCAGACACTGACAGTTGTGTCTTCAGCATCCCACAACGAAGTTACTCTTTAATTAAAGCAGATTTTGATTATCCTTTAGGCTGACTGAACAATCTACCACATCAGCAGAATTTATATCATTCTTATTCATAGCATCCTGGGATTTAAAAATCACTATGGCCCAAATAATTTAAATTTGAGCTTTTACACTTTTATATTACATTGATGGGGAAGTCATAGATACTTTTTGTTCCTCAGTTTCATGGCAAGGCTGTTTTTTAGCTAGAGAGAAACTTTCATTTCCAAACCCCAGACAAAATGTGTTAACAAAGTCATCTAAATAATACACCCTCTCTTCTAGGAAATGAAACATCTCAACTATCAATTTAAAGGAAAGTCTACCTCTCTGACCTTAACTTAATAAAACAGATAAAAAATTGTCAGCTATAACTACATCATGAAAAATACCACCAGTTCCCAAGTGCTTTTCTTCCAATGCTTTCTGAAACTTTCTGAGCTGTTTTCTAATTGAAAAATCCTCATACTGTAGGGAGCACTTCTCTCAGGTATAGATCTGTTGGCAGTTTACACACAGCTATCTCACATAATCTTTAAAACACTACTAATTAAAAGTCAGCATCAAAGATGTTTCAAAACCTTCAGCTCACCTTACTTTTGTTTTAAAGTTAAATTTTCCTTTTTTATTTAAAAGAAGTTGATGAGTTTTATCCCGATTTCAGCCACATATAATCCCTTGGTTTGCAGACAAAGTGTATTTTTACATCTATTGACATGATCATAAACTATTTTATGTTCTTATAATATTTTGGTAAGCTCTAAATTTTTATTCTAGTGAAGCATTAGGCATTTTGGTGGACAACTATGTCAGTATTCACTTTTGTTTGGGAAAAAAATCAAATAATGAAAGTGGGGAAAATGTGCTTCAGACAATCAGGGGCTAAAATACTGTCCAAGGGCAGACGAGTACAGAGTTATGTGCATCCATGTGTGAAAAACTTCAAAAGCATCACCAAATCAGAAACATGTGAGCAAGTGGTGAAATCTGAATCAGTATGGAGGTGATCATGAGGTTGCAGGGTTACAATGCGATTTTACTTAGGTGTTCTAGATTAGTCAGAGTTCTCTAGAGTAACAGGACTTATAAACCAATCTCTATCTATCTATCTATCTATCTATCTATCTATCTATCTATCTATCTATCTGAATTTATTAGAATGACTTCCAGACTGTGGTTAAGCTAATCCAAACATGGGAACCTATGATTGCAAGGTCCAGGAATCCAGTAGTTTCTCAGTCTACAAGGCTGGATGTTTCTGCTCCTCTTCAGTATATGCTGGAATCCTGAAGAATTATGCGAGTGAAGGGATGGATTCTCTAGTGAGGTGAGAAGAAACAGGCAAATGGACCAGTCCGTCTTTCCATTTCAAAAGATCTGTCTTCCCACCACAAAGATCTCAAGATTAAAAGTAGATCTTCCTACTTCAAATTCAGCAAAAAATCCCTCCCAGCCATGCCCTGTCATTGGGAGTGGGTTTAACTAATTCCAGATGCAGTCAAATTGATGCTCAAGACTATCATTGCATGTTTATAATTCCCCTCTATTTCTCATTTTTGTATTTTATGAGAGAAATATGCATCTTATAGCACTGGAAAAATAAAATCATGACACATTCAGTCTTTACCATTTTTTGTCTTCCACTCACATCTTTAGATCCCCTAGGAACTGCAGGTGTCTTGCTTCCTGATGATAGATATGGTTATGGCCATACAAGCATCATGTTCTTATCTGAGAAGCAAAGTATGGGTTCCTCAAAGTGACATTTCTTCCATGCCTTTATTTCCCTAGATTGTCAGGTGTGCCAAGAAAAGCTTTCCTCAACTCCTTTCAAGGCCAATTCAGGAGGAGGACACACTTACAAGGCCAGTGCAAGAGGAGGATGTACTTACAAGCTGTGGGGCAAGGAGAGAGAGTAGCTCCCATCAATTTCATGCTCCTAGAACTTTAAGCTTAGACTTCCACGAACAAGGGCATTCAATGTTCTGAAGTCAATGGAAAATTCATTCAGACTTTAGAGGTATGCTGTATTGGAGCAGAGTTTGATATTTGAAGAGGACCATGTCATAGAACAAGAAGCCACAGACTTGGGCAATTCTTCTGAAGCAGGAGTTGACAATCATAACCACAATCTGACCCAATGACTTGAGACTTGGAAAAAAACCACTCTAGTATAAAGTGATTTATAGGTTTCTGCCAACTGTATTTGGGACTGAGCCTCACTGTGTACTTAGGGGAAAGCACGGGATGCTAAATTTCTGTGTGGTTAGCTTAGGCTAAAGGTGGTAACACTTAGAAACAACTGGTGGCTTTAAGTCTTGGATTATAGGATTCTCAAGACTTGAGGTAATTGATAGAGGTGAGAAATGCTGCCTATCCTGGCAAAATATTGATTATTCTACTGGATGGGATTGTCTGAAGGTAGAAAGAGCAGACACCCCATTATATGTTTTATATCAACACTAGAGAGTGTAAAGTTTAACTAAGGGCTTCACAATTCTTAGGTTTGATTTATTGGTCTTTCCCAATAAAAATGAATCAAAATGGCCTGATTTGAACTTCCCTTGACAGCTCTTTGAAGCTTTGATATGATGAGAGTTTATTAGAGGAGTCAGGTTTTTCAAAGATGAAAGGAGAAGTCAGAGTTCTCCTTTTCAAAGAGTAGAGTAACTCCTTGCCGGACAGGGGCCACCCAGGGTAGTCGACTATTCAGAACCATACTTCTGACTTTATTTATTCATATTTTAATCATGACAATGATTGGAATTAACATATTGAGAGGGTGGGGATATATCTAAGTGGGTAAGAGCAGATATTCCTATGCTTCTAGAAGACTGAAGTTAGACCAGTACTCACACCAGATAGCTCACAACTATCTGCAACTCCAGCTCCATGGGATCCATTGTCTCTGATCCTGGTGGGCATCTGCTCACATATCCATATCCCCACACAAAGCCTTCTCCCACATAAACATAGTTAAATGGTTCTTAATTTTTAAAGAAAAAAGAAAATATGGTTTGAGTTTGATATTGAGTTTGCAATGATTCATTTCAATGGATTTTGGTTTATTGGTGAGGACCAAAGGCTTCAGGCATCAACATGCCCATATTTATATCCCTCAGACACACTTCCACTCTTGTGTCAGGCCCCTCAACACTAATGCCCTGTCTCACTGCACTCATCATATGCAGACCCATGCTCAGGAAGAGAAAAACCAGATTAAAAACCCTAATTCCCAGTGCTGGCTTTTGCCAAGGTGATTTTTTTACAATCAGGACCTGAGAGAATGACCTATTTTTGGGTGAACACTTGTACTTAACTATAATTATTTTCCACTAAAAACCCTATTATCTCAGTTACTCGTTTTGGTTGACTAACTCTCATGTATTTATCTCCTCCTACCTCACCCACAGAATAATTTCCACATAAGAAAAGAAACATTATATTTGGGGTATGATAATTGGTAATTATATGGTTCCTTTCTTCTTGTTCCCTGTGTGCTTTCAACATAGTACTGGGGACTGAGCAATGAGCTCAGAGCCCCTCTCAGCATGGCTTGTTGATCAATAGGCTTCCCAGAATGCACTCCTTCACTCGACATCACCACTTCCTCCTCACACCCCTCATAGCAAGACCCCACCCTGATCCAGGGTTGAGTTGGAGCAAGGATACCCTCTCCCTTACCGAACAGCTCATGACTTTGTTTTAGTTTTAAATGAGCTATCCTCTGATGGGAAATAAATAATGTACTGGAGAGGGAAGATAGGATTGGGTAGTAGGTAAAGTCTTTCACAAAACTCAGTTGGAGTTCATGGTCTCAGAACACCTTTGATGGGATACTAACTCTGATCAGGGCAGCAGGAGGGTGTGTGCACCTGTGGCATGGCCATCAGACTTGTATCCTTGTATTTCCCCATTACATGGGACACAGTGGGCAGGGCAGGCTCCTGTTCTTTGTTCTACCCACATCTTACTAAAAAAGCATTCTACTAAATTTCTTTCCAAGCTTCCTTTTTCATATTTCCTCTTCCTTCCTTTGGTTAGGACCTAACTGCTTAGCATGGCAAGCCCAACATGTGGCATCCACTCTAATATAAAATGATTCTACTTCTCTGAAAGGGTCTAGTTGTTCCACCATACCCCATTGCTCAGGAATGAAGAATAAAGTAGAAATACCACTCAACCCCAGGGGCTGGAGTTCACGTCCCCATGAACAGTGTCCTATATGACTATGAGCTTCAGCCAGAGAGCTTCTGGTTGGAAATTGAAACAGATTTTGCTAGAAAATGCCTCATCAATTTTCACTTACAAAACAGATAGAAAGTATGCACCGCTAAGAGTAATCTTGGGAACAATGCCTAAAAAATTAGAAGTAGGTTAATGATCTGAAAGTTTTGAAGCAATATGTCTGGGGAAAGAAGTTGCATGTGGTCATGAGCTCCTGGGGCGAGCTGTTGATGCTGGTCCATGGGAAAGCTGGTTTGTGGCTAGACTAATGCTGCCCTCTGCCACACCAGTGAGGTCTAATAGTCATGGGCTAACCACTTCTTCCTGGGAAGAATTATATGCATGTTTCTATTACCCCCATTTTCAGGCATTTTCTGAAGGCTTAAAATAGCAAAACATGTCTCATAGAGGACCAGACAGATGGGATTGTGTTGATTTTCAAATAATTCCAGCAAATTTTCCAGGCTTGGAATGCCTCCTCTCTACACTATGGACAATACTGATAATCTGTCTAACTGTTCTCTCAAGGTTGGAAGGAGAATTAAAGAACTCAAAGGGAGATTGGATATGTTAATGTGAAAATATTCAAGAAAACTGCCTTGGGGCGTTGGAGAGGTGGCTCAGTAGTAAATGTGTTTACTGGTCTTGCAGAGGACCCAGGTATCATTCCTAGCACCTACACTAGGTAATTCACAAGAACCTGCCTCTACCTCCAATTTCAGAGCATAAAGCCACAGTCTGGCCATCTTAGTCTTCTGAATACCCACAGTGCACATAAACTCATAAACACATACACATACATGCAAAACTAAACATAAATAAATGAAATCTTTTTTTAAAAAAATCAACACCTATTGATATTTTGAAAACTGTGACCTAGAATCTATATTTGTACAGGATAAAAAGGCAGGAAGGACTCCACAGTTCTCTTATCTAGGGAAGTATTTGCCTCACAAGCATAGAGCCTGAGCTTGATCCCATAAATCAATGTAAAATTATTGTTGTGGAAGTGAGCACATAAAGTTTCAGCACTGGGGATGTGAGGACCATGGGATCCCTGGAGTCATTGACCAGCCAGTGTTGCTGAATTGGTGAGTTCCAGGTCAATGGAAACTCTGTCCCATAAGATGCCGATAGTTCATTAGAGTGATACCCAAACCTGTCCTCTACCCTCCACTTGTATGTGCACACATGTGCAACTGCATGTGTATACATGCACACACGCACACATGAACACACACATTTAATGAAGAAATACAAAGTATAGTTCACCTTAGTTAACACAAAGTTCTTTTTTTTTCATTGCTCGAGATGGAGCCCAGGGCCTTCCACAGGTCATGTATGTGCTGAAGAGCTAAGCTTTATCCCAGTGTCCAACATGAGAGTTTATGAACATGTGGCACAAATGAGTCATGTGAGAGGAAAAAAAGAAAACCAAGTCTAAACTATTTATATTGCACCTCAATTACTTTTTAATTTTGTTTAGCTTATGAATTAAACTAGACATTTGATATGATAAATGACATTTTAAGTGCTCCTTTATTTGAGGAGAAAACCAGAGAACTCTAAAATCACTGTTAGCTATTTTGTTGCTAGTATCTAGAGGATTCTTCGTTGACCACATTCAGGACTTCAAGAAGCTCTTAGTATTTTGGAGAAGATTGGCACGTACAGATAAGAGACTTCTGAATGAATAGAAATACTTTTCACATCAGAGTTTTTGTTTATGAGGAGGATTCTTCCAAGTCACAGGCAGCGGTAGCATTTACCCAATAAACCAGATAATGTTTTAATGCAGGCTAAAAATACACCTGACATAGTTTTAGATATGCAATTTTACTAACAATATTTTGCAAATACTATAGATTATATTAGATATATTATGTATATTAAATTAAAAGGTATCACATTTAAGGATTACTTTCCTATTTAAGAGTAAAAGTGATTTTTCCAGGAGTACTACAAGTTTCCAACATACATATGCTTTATTTGAATAGAACTCTACCTTAACGGAATTTTACTGATGTTGAAACAGCTGGACTCACATTAGCACTGCTAAATTAGGGGTTCAGTGAAATCAGTGTAAACAAAAATTCTACATTCGCATACCTAGAAGGAATTCGGTTGACAAACAATTGAAATGTGTGTCTCATTTTGGTAAACACAAGGTGATTCCCATGTTCTCTTAAATTATGATAATTATAGCTGCTTTCCTCAGAAGACTATGTTTTCATAGTTGCTGTCTCATCTGTTACTGTAGTGCTGCTGAGAGGGACAGATGTAACAGCCTTCAATTTACGGATGAAGAAAGTGAAGCGCAGATGGCCACACCTGCCTACCGAGAAGGTGGGCTACCGAGCCGCCATCTATGATGCTGATGCTGACGTCTGCGTGAGCTGGAGGGTGAATGTATATAATTCATGGTAAACGGCCATTGCCACATGGCTCACCTGACTGACACTTTTCCCCCTTGCTTCAAAAATGTATAGAATTTGTCAGCTTTTTACCAGGTCAGCCATCCTAAGGAGGCAGAACTGCTGAACCAGGCCTCCTACCTTTCAGTGTGAATAGGAATGGATGGAGAGACCAGCAGTAGCATGTTCCATTTATCCCTTAAGAGAATTTAACTCTGCTCCAGGATTGAAATGATTATTCCTATTTGCCCTAGTAGATCAGAAAAGGAATCATATTAGCAGTCATTGCAATAAGCTATGTTTGCTGGCAGTGGCTAGCCAGGTCCCGGGAATTGATTTTACCCAAGACAATGAGGAGCAGTGCTATACTGTCTTTAGGCACCTTGGAGCATAGCAGAACAACAGATAGGGAGGAAATGCACATAGATTTCTGGGTTAGCCACAATAGGTCACTCTGAGACTAGCAGCTTCAAGGTACAGCTACCTATTTGATGTGGTTCTTTATTGCGTTTAGATGGGCAGCTTCTGCTTTGGTATTTCTGGGTCAATTGATTTCAACTAGTGTCTTTCCTGAGGCTAGATGGTTTAAGAAAACTTCTACTCATATGCCCAGAAGTTACCCAAGGCTTTCTGCTAGAGATGTCTCTGTTTCTCCCTGTGTCTTCTTCAGCCAGATAGTCTGATCCCTTCTTTCTTAAAAACTGGTGTCAGTATCTCATAAATGTATCTCACAAAGTCTTACAGGTCTGTGCTGAAATCAAATTTGCAAGACGTATCTTGACATAGAGTCACCATGAGAGGGAGTTACACTAAGACATAGGAAGTCTGAGATACTGAAACCTTTCAGTAGAAATTCACACAGCAAGCAATATAGTTTCTATTGCTGCTATACTTGGGGACAGTGAGATGTACAGACATGTAAAGCTGGGTTTATCCTGCCTCTAACATGAACTAGATGCATCCTTTTACCTGCAGTTTTGATTCCTTCCTAGGAAACATGACTTCATCAGCACCTTTTCACTTGAGTTTGCATGGATATTGTTCACAGAGGTATTTAGAAAGCATTTATGCAGATATTGCACAGTACTTTATAAAGAATACAAAGGGCAGATGCCATGCTACAGAATTTGAGAAGCTCAGGCTTCAGTGAGGGATATGGGTAGATGAAGAGCGCAATATCAACAAGTACAAACCCCACAGCCCTTGTGGGATTTCATAAATGTTTTATAGATGAGACATGTTGTAGGGATTCAGGGGGAAAACCACTTTCTTTTTTTTGAAAAAAAAAATCAGGAAACATTTATGAACATCTCAGAAGAGACCACAGGAAAGTGAGTAGAGAACAGCAGTTATTCACTCTCTAATGGGGAATTTAAAAAGCATTTTATGAAGATTAGTTTCATTGCTTTTCACTAACTAATATTAATAATATAATGCTGGCCATCTTTGCTCCTGTGACTGAGCAGACAGGGGCATCCAGGAACACAGAGAACGCCTGAGTGTAAGATCGCTTGGGACACCGGTCCATTAGGGCCCCAACTGCACCCAGGAGCTGGGCAGTTCCACACCTATCTGTGCATCCACCCTGACAGGGGACATCTGCCCTGCAGGGAGTCCAGCATTTAGAGGGAGTCCTGCTTTTAGAGGTGAGGCAGCCATCTTTGTGCCTCTGACTGAGCAGACAGGTGCAGCCTGGAACTCAGAGAACACCTGAGTGTAAGATCACTTGATTTGCATTCATCTGCATGCTAGGCTCCAGTTGAACCAGCACCATTTGTTGAAAGGGCTATCTTTTTTCCACTGGAAAACCATAGGTGTGTGGGTTCATTTCTTTGTCTTCAATTCTATTCCATTGATCTATTTGCCTGTCATTGTGCCAAAAACATGCAGTTTTTAACACTATTGCTCTGTAGTACTGCTTGAGGTCCTGGATACTGATTCTCCCAGAAGATCTTTTACTGTTGAGAATAGTTTTAGCTGTCCTGGGTTTTTTGTTATTCCAGATAAAATTGAGAATTGCTCTTTCTATGAAGAATTGAGTTGGGATTTTGATGAGGATTGCATTGACTCTGTATATTGCTTTTGGGAAGATGGCAATTTTTACTATATTAATCCTGCCAATTCACAAGCATGGAAGATTTTTCTATCTTCTGAGGTCTTCTTTGATTCCTTTTTTCAGAGACTTGAAGTTTTTGTCATACAGATCTTTCACTTTTTTTGTTAAATTCACACCAAGATACTTTATATTGTTTGTGACTATTGTGAAGGGTGTTGTTTCCCTAATTTCTTTCTCAACCTGTTTATCCTTTGAGTATAGGAAGGCTACTGATTTGCTTGACTTATAGTTCTATAACCAGCCACTTAGCTGAAGTTGTTTATCAGCTGTAGAATTCCTCTGGTAGAGTTTTTTGGTCGCTTAAGTATACTATCATATCATCTGCAAATAGTGATAATTTGACTTCCTCCTTTCTAATTTGTATCCCTTTGACCTCCTTTTGTTTTCTAATTTCTATAGCTAGAATTTCAAGTACTATATTAAATAAATATGGAGAGAGACTACAGCCTTGTCTAGTCCCTGATTTTAGTGAGATTGCTTCAAGTTACTCTCCATTTAGTTTGATGTTGGCTACTGATTTGCTGTATATTGCTTTTACTATGCTTAGGTATGGGCCTTGAATTCCTGTTCTTTCTAAGACTTTTAACATGAAAGGATGCTAAATTTCGTCAAACGCTTTTTCAGCATCTAATGACATGACTATGTAGTTTTTGACTTGAGTTTGTTTTTGTAGTGCATTTCATTTATGGATTTCCATATATTGAGCCATCCCTGAATCCCTGGGATGAAGCCTACTTGATCATGGTGAATGATCATTTTGTTGTGTTCTTTGGTTTGGTTGGCAAGAATTTTATTGAGTATTTTTGCATTGATATTCATAAAGGAAATTGGTCTGAAGTTCTTTTTCTTTGTTTTATCTTTGTGTGGTTTTGGTATCAGCATAATTGTGGTTTCATAGAATGAGTTGGGTAGTTTTCCTTCTGTTTCTATTTTGAGGAATAGTTTGAAGAGTATTGGTGTTAGGTCTTCTTTGAAGGTCTGTTTGAATTCTGCACTAAAACTATCTGGTCCTGTTCTTTTTTGGTTGGGAGACTGTCAATCTCCACTTCTATTTCTTTAGGGGCTATGGGACTGTTTAGATGGCCTATTTGATCCTGATTCAATTTTATATTTGCTATCTGTCTAGGAAATTGTTCATTTCCTCCAGATTTTCAAGTTGTGTTGAGTATAGGCTTTTGTAGCAGGATCTATTGATTTTTTTTAAATTTTCTTAGTTTCTGTTGCTATATCTCCCTTTTCATTTCTGATTCTGTTAATTTGGATACTGTCTCTGTGCCCTCTGATTGGTCTGGCTAAAGGTTTATCTATCTTGTTGATTTTCTCAAAAACCAGGTCCTGGTTTTGTTGATTCTTTGTTTAGTTTTTTTTTTTTCAACTTGGTTGATTTCAGCCCCGAGTTTGATGATTTCCTGCCTTCTACTTCTCTTGGTGTATTAGCTTCTTTCTGTTCTAAAGCTTTAAGGTGTGATGTTAAGCTGCTTGAGTTTGCCTTCTTTTTGGAGGCACTCAGAGCTAAGAGTTTTCCTCTTAGCAGTGCTTTCATTGTGTCCCATGAATTTGGGTATGTTTTACCTTCATTTTCATTAAACTCTAAAAAGTCTTTTATTTCTTTCCTTATTTCTTCCTTGACCAAGGTATCATTGAGTAGAGCATTGTTCAGCTTCCACGTGTATGTGGGCTTCCTGTTGGTTTTGTTGTTATTGAAGACCACCCTTACTCCATAGTGATCTGATAGGAGGCATGTGATTAGTTTGATCTTCTTATATCTGTTGAAGTGTGTTTTGTGACCAATTATATGGTCAGTTTTGGAGAAGGTACCATGAGGGCCTGAGAAGAAGGCATATTCTTTTGATTTAGGATGAAATGTTCTAGAGATATCTTTAAATTCATTTGGTCCAAAACGTCTGTTAGTTTCACTTTGTCTCTGTTTAGTTTGTGTTTTCCTGATCTGTCCACTGAGAAGAGTGGTGTGTTTAAATCACTCATAATTACTGTGTGAGGGCCAATGTGTGCTTTAAGCTTTAGTAAGGTTTCCTTTATGAATGCAGGTGCCCCTGTATTTGGGGCATAAATGTTCAAAATTGAGAGTTCTTCTTGGTAGATTTTTCCTTTGATGAGTATAAAGTGGCTTTCTGTATCTTTTTTGATGACTTTTGGTTGAAAGTCTATTTTATCTGATATTAGAATGGCTACTCAAGCTTGTTTCCTGGGACCATTTGCTTGGAGAACTGTTTTTCAGCCTTTTACTCTTAGGTAGTGTTTGTCTTTTACACTGAGATGTGTTTCCTGTATGCAGCAAAATGTTGGGTCTTGTTTATGAATCCAGTCTGTTAGTCTATGTCTTTTTATTGGGGAATTGAGTCCATTGATGTTAAGAGATATTAAGGAATAGTGATTGTTGCTTCCTGCTCTTTTTGATATAATTTTTATGATTGTGTGATTATCTTTTTTGGGGGTTGGCTGAAAGAAGATCAATTTCTTACTTTTTCAACTGTGTACTTTCCTTCCTTTTGTTGGTGCTTTCCATTCATTATCCTTTGAAGGGTTGGCTTTGTGGAAAGATATTGTGTAAATTTGTTTTTGTGATGGGATACCTTGGTTTTTGTATCTATGGTAATTGAAAGATTTGCTGGGTATAGTAGCCTGGGTTGGCATTTATGTTCCATTAGGGTCTGTATGACATCTGCCCAGCCTCTTCTGGCTTTCATAGTCTCTGGTGAGAAGTTTGGTGTCATTCTGATAGGTCTACCTGCATATGTTACTTGACCTTTTTCCCTTACTGCTTTTAATATTCTTTCTTTGTTTAGTGCTTTTGGCATTTTAATTATTATGTGACAGGAAGAATTTCTTTTCTGATCAATTTTATTTGGAGTTCTGTAGGCTTCTTGTATATTAATGAGCATCTCTTTCTTTAGGTTAGTGAAGTTTTCTTCTATAATTTTCTTCTCCCCGCTGCCCCCGTCTTTGCTGTTGCTTGGACTGGACAAATGGACTCAGTTACCGGAGATATCTCGAGTTTAAGATCTCTCGGGACACAGGCAGCCAGGCAGCAATCTGCGCACAGGAGGCAGGCAGAGCAGCAATTCCTGTGGGCCAGGCAGGAATGGGTTCTGTGCCCTGCGGGATATACCGTACTTGGACTGGACAAGCAGACCCAGGCACCAGAGTTATCCTGAGTTTAAGATCTCTGGGGATTCAGGCTGCCAGGCAGCGACCTGCACACACGATCTGGGCAGAGAGGTGGTTCATCTGTGTGCCAGCCAGGCCTGGGTCTTATGCACTGTGGGGTGGTCAGCACTTGGAGGGGCTCAAAGCCACCATCTTCACTCCCTGACAGAACAGACAAGCAGCATCAGGTCCATAGGAATAAACAAGTATAACATTGCTTGGAGCAAGATACACCAGGGGTCCAACAGCACCCAAGAGGAGAGCTGAACATCAGCAATCTGTGCCAGGGGAAACCCAGTCATCCAGTGGTGGGGAAATAGCCTTACAAGCCCATAGGGGATTCAAGCACCAGCCAGTGACTACAGGACCAACTAACACCAGAGATAACCAGATCACAAAAGGCAAACTTAGGAACGTTACAAACATAAATCAAGGCAATATTGCAGCATCTGAACCCAATTTTCCAACAGCAGTAAGTCCTGGATACGCCAACACACCAGAAAAACAAGACTTAGATCTAAATTCACTGGCCATGAAGCTGTTAGAGGAACACAAGAAGGACATAAAGAAATACAGGAGAAAATGGATCAAAAGTTAGAAGCCCTTACAAGGCAAAACAAAAATCAGTTAAAGAAATTCAGAAGAATATGGATCAAAAAATAGAAGCCAATAAGAAGGAAATGCAAAAATCACTTAAAGAAATACAGGAGTACATGGGTCAACAGGCAGAAGTCATGAAAGAGGAAACACAAAAATCTCTTAAAGAATTACATGAAAACACAAACAAGCAAGTGAAAGATCTGAGCAAAACCATCCAGGATCTAAAAACAGAAGTAGAAACAACTAAGAAATCGTGAAGGGAGACAACTTTGGAGATAGAAAACCTTGGGAAGAAATCAGGGGCCATAGATGCAAATATCAATAGACTACAAGAGATAGAAGAAAGAATCTCAGATACTGAAGATACCATAGAAACCATTAATTCAATAGTCAAAGAAAATGCAAAATGCAAAAGGCTTGTAACCCAAAACATCCAGGAAATCCAGGACACAATGAGAAGACCAAACCTAAGGATTATAGATATAGATGAGAGTAAAGATTTACAACTTAAAGAGCCAGCAAATATCTTCTACAAAATTATGGAAGAAAACTTCCCCAACCTAAAGAGGGAGATGCCCATGAATATACAAGAAGCCTACAGAACTCCAAACAGACTGGACCAAAACAGAAATACCTCCCGTCACATAATAATCAAAACTCCAAATGTACTAAACAAAGAAAGAATATTAAAGTCAGTAAGAGAAAAAGGCCAAGTAACATATAAAGGAAGACTTATGAGAATTACACCAGACTTCTCACCTGAGACCATGAAAGCTAGAAGATCCTGGGCAAATATCATGCAGACTCTAAGAGAACACAAATTTCAGCCAAAACTACTATACCCAGCAAAACTCTCAATCACCATAGATGGAGAAATCAAGATATTCCATGACAAAACCAAATTTGCACAATATCTTTCCACAAACCCAGCCCTACAAAGGATAATAGGGGGAAAACTCCAGTACAAGGAGGGAAACTACATCCCGGAAGAAGCAAAATAGAAACCTCCTCTCATCAAACCCAAAAGAAGATAACCACTCAAATATAAAAAATAACTTCAAAGATTACAGGAAGTAATAATCACTATTCCTTAATATCTCTTAACATCAATGGACTCAACTCCCCAATAAAAAGACATACACTAACAGACTGGATACGGAAACAGGACCCTACATTTTGCTGCATACAGAAAACAAATCTCAGTGTCAAAAACATATACTACCTTAGAGTAAAAGGCTGGAAGACAATTTTATAAGCAAATGGTCTTAGGAAACAAGCTGGAGTAGCCATTCTAATTTCAGATAAAATTGACTTTCAACCTAAACTCATCAAAAGGGACACAGAAGGACACTTCTTGCTGGTCAAAGGGAAAATCCACCAAGAAGAACTCTCAATTCTGAACATTTATGCTCCAAATGCAAGGGGACCCTCATTCTTAAAAGAAACTTTACTAAAGCTCAAAGCACACATTGCACCTAACAATAATTGTGGGTGACTTCAACTCTCCACTCTCCTCAATGGACAGATCAGGAAAACAGAAACTAAATAGGGACACAGTAGAACTAATTAAAAGCTTTGGACCAGTTAGATTATATATACATATATAAATGTTATATATATATATATATATATATATATATATATATATATATAACATTTCATCCTAAAGCAAAATAATATGCCTTTTATCAGCACCTCATGGTACCTTCTCCAAAATTGACCATATAATTGGTCACAAGACAGAGCTCAACAAATATAAGAAGATAAAACTAATTCCATGCCTTCCATCAGATCACTATGGAGTAAGAGTGGTCTTCAATAGCAACAAAAACAACAGAAAGACAACATACACATGGAAACTGAACAATACTCTACTCAATGATACCTTGGTCAAGGAAGAAATAAAGAAAGAAATCAAAGACTTTTTAGAATTTAATGAAAATGAAGGCACAACTTATGCAAATCTATGGGACACAATGAAAGCAGTGCTAAGAGGAAAACTCATAGCCCTGAGTGCCTCCAAAAAGAAACTGGAAAGAGCATACTCTTGCAGCTTAACTGCATACCTGAAAGCCCTGGAACAAAAAGAAGGTAATTCACCCTGGAGGAGCAGAAGACAGGAAATCATCAAACTCAGGGCTGAAATCATTCAAGTAGAAACAAAGAAAACCATACAAAGAATCATCAAAACCAGGAGCTGGTTCTTTGAGAAAATCAACAAGATAGATAAACCCTTAGCCAGACTAACCAAAGGGCACAGAAACAGTGTCCAAATTAACAAAATTAGAAATGAAAAGGGAGATATAACAACAGAAATGGAGGAAATCCAAAAAATTATCACATCCTACTACAAAAGTGTATACTCAACACAACTGGAAAATATGGAAGAAATGGACAATTTCATAGACAGATACCAAATACCAGGATCAAAAAATCAACTAAATAGTCCCATAACCCCCCCAAGAAATAGAAGGGGTCATAGAAGTTTTCCATCCAAAAAAAGCACAGGACCAGATGGATTCAGTGCAGAATTCTATCAGACCTTCAAAGAAGACCTAACACCAATACTCTTCAAACTATTCCATGAAATAGAAACAGAAGGAACTCTACCCAACTCATTCTATGAAGCCACAATTACCCTGATACCAAAACCACACAAAGATACAACAAAGAAATAGAACTTCAGGCCAATTTCCCTTATGAATATCAATGCAAAAATACTCAATAAAATTCTTGCCAACTTAATCCAAGGACTCATCAAAACAATTATACACCATGATCAAGTAGGCTTCATCCCAGTGATGCAGGGATGGTTCAATATACGGAAATCTATCAATGCAATCAATCCACTACATAAACAAACTCAAAGAAAATAACCACATGATCATTTCATTAGATGCTGTAAAAGCATTTGACAAAATTCAGCATCCTTTCATGCTAAGAGTCTAGGAAAGAACAGGAATTCAAGGCCCATACCTAAACATAGTAAAAGCAATTTACAGCAAACCAGTAGCCAACATCAAACTAAATGGAGAGAAACTTGAAGCAATCCCAGTAAAATCAGGGACTAGACAAGGCTGCCCTCTCTCTCCATATCTTTTCTTTTTTTTTTTTTTTGATTTTTTTTTATTGTATATATTCTATATTTACAATTCATTTCCCTTTTTCTGGTTCCCCACCCCCAAAGGTCCCACATGTCCTTTTCCCTCCCCCTGCTCCCGCATCCACCCCCTCCCACTTTACTGTTCTTGTACTCTCCCACAATGATGTTTTGGTCCATTCTAGCACCAGTGTCCACTCCTTTCTTCTTGTGAGACATCACTTGATATGTGATTTGTGTCTTTGGTGTTCCAAGCTTCTAGGCTAATATCCACTTATCAGTGACTGTATACCATGGGTATTCTTTTGAGACTGGGTCACCTCACTTAGTATGACATTCTCCAGCTCCATCCATTTCTCTAAGAATTTCATGAATTCATTGTTTCTAATGGCTGAATAGTACTCCATTGTGTATATATACCACATTTTTTGTATCCATTCCTCTGTTGAGGGACATCTGGGTTCTTTCCAGCTTCTGGCTATTATATATAAGGCTGCTATGAACATAGTGGAGCATGTATCCTTATTGCATGCTGGTGAATCTTCTGGGTATCTTTTCAATATAGTACTTGAAGTTCTAGCCAGAGCAATTAGACAATGCAAGGAGGTCAAAGAGATACAATTTGGAAAGGAAGAAGTCAAACTATCACTATTTGTATATGATATGACAGTATATTTAAGTGACCCAAAAACCTCCACCAGAGAACTCCTATAGTTGATAAACAACTTCAGCAAAGTGGCTGGTTGTAAAATAAAATCAGCCAAATCAGTTGCCTTCCTATACTCAAAGGATAAGCAGGCTGAGAAAGAAGTTAGGGAAATAACACCCTTTACAATAGCCACAAGCAATATAAAGTATCTTGGTGTGACTTTAACCAAACAAGTGAAAGATCTGTATGACAGGAACTTCAAATCTTTGAAGAAAGAAATCGAAGAAGACCTCAGAAGATGGAAAAATCTTCCATGCTCTTGGATTGGCAGGATTAATATAGTAAAAATCGCCATCTTGCCAAAAGCAATCTACAGATTCAATGCAATCCCCATCAAAATCCCAAATCAATTCTTCATAGATTTAGAAAAAACTATTCTCAAATTCATCTGGAATAAAAAATACCCAGAATAGCTAAAACTATTCTCAACAATAAAAGGACTTCTGGTGGAATCAATATCCCAGACCTCAAGAGGTACTTCAGAGCAATCATGTTGAAAACTGCATGGTATTGGTACAGTGACAGGCAAGTAGATCAATGGAATAGAATTGAAGATCTATGAACCCACAGAAGTATGATCAATTTATCTTTCATAAAGGAGGTACAACCATCCAGTGGATAAAAGATATCCTTTTCAACAAATGGTGCTGGTTCAACTGGAGGTCAGCATGCAGAGGAATGCGAATTGATATACTCTTATCTCCTTGCACTAAGCTCAATTCCAAGTGGATCAAGAATCTCCACATAAAACCAGACACACTGAAACTAATAGAAAAGAATCTGGGGAACATTCCTGAACAGAACACCAATAGCTTATGCTCTAAGATTAAGAATTGACAAATGCAACCTCATAAAATTACAAAGTTTCTGTAAGGCAAAGGACACTGTCAGAAGGAAAAGCAGCAACCAACAAATTGGTTGGTTTCTTCAACCAAGATCTTCAACTCCACATTTGACAGAAGGCTAATATCCAATATATACAAAGATCTCAAGAAATTAAACCCCAGTGAACCAAATAAGCGTATTAAAAATGGGGTACAGAGCTAAACAAAGAATTTCCCCTGAAGAAATTCTGATGGCTGAGAAGCACCTCAAGAAATGTTCAACATCATTAGTCATTAGGGAAATGCAAATCAAAACAACCCTGAGATTTCACCTCACACCAGTCAGAATGGCTAAGATTAAACACTTAGGAGACAGCAGGTGTTGGTGAGGATGTGGAGAAAGAGGAACACTCCTCCACTGCTGGTGGGATTGCAAGATGGTACAACCACTATGGAAATCAGTCTGGCAATTCCTCAGATAATTGAGCATGATACTTCCAAAGGACCCTGCCATAACACTCCTGGGTATATACCCAGAGGATTCCCCTCCAGGCAACAAGGACACATGCTCCACTATGTTCACAGCAGCCTTGTTTATAATAGCCAGAAGCTGGAAAGAACCCAGATGCCCCTCAATGGATGATTGGATAAAGAAAATGTGGTATAGTTATACAATGGAATACTACTCAGCAATTAAACCAACGAATTCATGAAATTTGTAGGCAAATGGTTGGAACTGGAAAATATCATCCTAAGTGAGCTATCCCAATCACAAAAGAATACACATGAAATGCATCCACTGATAAGTGGATATTAATTAGCCCAGAAGCTCTGAATACTCAAGGCACAATTAGCTAATCATATGTTTCCCAAGAAGAAGGGAGGAAAGGGCCCTGGTCCTGAACAGACTTGATCCAGTATTGTAGAGGAGTACCAGGACAGAGAAATGGGAGGGGGTGATTGGGGAATGGGCAGAGGGAAGAGAACTTATGGGACATATGGTGAGGGGGGAACTGGGAGTGGGGAAAGCATTCAGAATGTAAACAAAGAATATAGAAAATAAAAAAATGTTGAAGACATTTACTAGCCTTTAAGTTGTAATTTTTTTAATCTGAATCTTTTCCCATGACCTTTTATTTAATGTGGCTTTAGGGTTTGTCAATCTTAATAATTTTTTCAAAGAACAAATTCTTTGTTTCATTGATTCTTTGTGACACTTTTTGTTTCTATTTAATTGATTTTGTCCCTAAGTTTGATTATTTCTTGGTGTTTACTCTTTGGGACCTTATTTCTTCCTTTTCTTCTTTCTAGTGCTTTCAGTAATACCATGAAATCACTAATATGATGTTTCTCTGTCCTTTTTTTCTTATAAAATAGGCACTTAGTGCTATGAGCTTCCCCCTTAGAATGACTTGCTCTGTGTCCCCTGAGTTGGGTGTGTTGTGTTTTTAACTTTCATTCAATTCTACAAAGTTTTATATTTATTTCCTAATTTTCATCTTGACCCATTTTTCATTTAGTTGTGAGTCATTCAGTTTCTTTAAGTTTGTAAACTTTCTGTCGTTTCTGTTGTTGCTGATATGAAGCTTTAATCCACAGTGTTAAAATAGGATGCAGGGTGTTATTTCAATTTTCCTGTGAAACAATTTTTTTATTGTTGAAATTTACTTGGTGTCTGAGTATATGGTCAATCTTGGAGAAAGTTCCTTTAGGTGCTAAAGAAAATGTATATTACTTTGTGTTTGGCTGAACTGTTTTGTGAACATCTGTTAGGTACATTTGGCTTTTAGCATTGTTAAGCTCTAGCATTTCTCTGTTTAGTTTTTATTTGAATGATTGCGGTTTTGGTAAGAATGGGGTATTGAAGTCACATACAATCACTGTGTGAAGGTGTGTGAAGGTCATATGTGATTTTATGTGTAGTATGTCTCTTTTATGAACTTAGATATTCTTATGTTCAGCACACAAATGTTGGAATAGATACCTTAGACCCAACTCCAGAAGGTCCTAGCAGATTTTATGTAAATCAAGAAGAAATGTGTACCTTCAAAGGTCATGGTGTCTGTCCTAGATGACTTCTCTGTTGCTGTGATAAAATACTGTGATTAAAAGCCACTTATTTAAAAGTAAGTTTATTTGGCTTATAGTTTCTAAGAGATAGAGTCCATTACAATCTGAAAGGAATGGCATGGTGGTAGAAACAGAAAGATAACTGATAATATTTCTTAAGACAGAGAACACACAGACACACAGAGACACATCTACACACACACACACACACACAGAGAGAGAGAGAGAGAGAGAGAGAGAGAGAGAGAGAGAGAAAGAGAGACTTTCTGTAGCAAGGCTCTGATTCCTAAAAGTTCCATAACACCACAAACACTTTCACGAAACAGGAACCAAATGTTCATATACATGAGCCCATGGTAGATGTTTCTCATTTAAATCACCACAGTGTCATAACTCATACCTATATTTTATTTTCGAATGATAACTGAAACGGGAGGTTATAGACCACCAATGGGCAGAAACATCCCTAGATATGTGGTCCTGGACTGTAGAACAACACTACCTGAACTTGAGTATGGTAGAAATCCAGCAATCAGAATTACCCCATGGTTTCTGCTTATAGCACCTACTTAAGTTCCTGTTCATACTGGGACCTGGAAATATGAGACAAATAAATCTCTTCCTTCTCAAATTTGTCTTTTTTCAGACGCTTTATCACAGCAGTGCAGACTAAAACCAATACAAATGATGTTTCTATAAATATGTCTTGAAGTGAGTTGCCATAGTGGAGATTGTTCAGACAGCACCTGTAAACCTATACAACACACACACACACACACACACACACACACACACACACACACAGAGAGAGAGAGAGAGAGAGAGAGAGAGAGAGAGAGAGAGAGAGAGAGAGAGAGAGAGTGTCTAGGGGAATGTCTAGAGATTGAAATAAATGACCTCTGAATTTGCCAAATTATTAGACGTATCTGTGTATATTTTATTATTTTCTTTGGTAATGTGCTCTTTCTCTTAGAACTGAAAATCTGAACATGGAGTTTGAGGATGTAAAGGAGTAATGAGTTCTTCCTCTTCCTATTCCTCCTTATCCATCCTCCCATTCCTTAAATTATGATATCACTGTCAATGGTGATGTTTTTATATAGATTTCTGCTCTTCTATATTATCATATTCTCAACCTCACATACAATTGTTCAAACAACCCATATGATTTGGCTTCTTAACAATTATTAAACATATGATATGACTATAGATGCTGTACTGTAAGGAGACTTCTAGAACTTATTCATCTTGCCCACCAGCGTTTTATGCCATTTAACTTTTAGCTCCCATGTCCCTACTTCCACGATCAGCTTATAGTAGCTATCCCTCTGCTCTCTGCTCCTGGGATTCCACACATCATTAGTCATCAGTGCCTAGCTTATGCTTATCATTGGATAATACGAGTTTACTGGTACTGCTGTAAATCACACAGTTTTTTTTAAAAGTTGAAATCACACACACACACACACACACACACACACACACACACTTTCATGGATTCATCCAGGCTGCTTTGTCATTGTGACCAATGTGGTACTGAATAGGAAATGCTGATCTCACTTTGGCATACATTTATTATTTCTTTGGATCTATATGCCAGTAGAATTGATGGATCTTATGGTTCCCTTTTCATTTTCCTTTTTGAGTAATCTACATGCTGTTTGTTATAATGGCTGAACTAACTTAAATTCCTACTAATATTTATACTGATGCTTTTTGTGTTTTTTGAAATTATCCTTCAAGGAAACATCTTTTTGTGCTCTAATTTAAAAATTTCTTATTATTAGTGGTATTAAGAATATTTGTATATATCTGTGGCCATTAGTATGCCTTCTTTTGGAGACTATCTGTTGAATGTGATACAGGTTATTTGGGTCCTTTATGTAGACTGGATACCAGCCTGTTACAGTCCCTGTCAAGTCTCAACTGATCCTAGGGAGTCTATTTCTTGGATGAACATCTATATCATCTTGCTGAAGTTGCTCACACTAATGAACCTTAGAGGTTATCTGTTCCTCCTTCACACTTAATGGAAAGAGTAGTGTTTATAGTGTTTAGTCCCAAACATTCAAACTACTGTTACCAAGAACCTAGCAAGATGTTTGTATAACAAAAGTCTCACAGCTTTTCTGTGTTGAAAACCCAAGTCTATAAAATGAGAATGCATATAGAGAAAAGCTTGGATTAGATTGTTTTCAATGTGGTCTGTTTCTTGTGGTCTAGTGAATTTGCATGAAGCCTTTATTCTATAAGTTAGTTGTTATTGTTATTTTATGGGGCTATATATTATGTCCTGTGGTTATTGGTGAAAGAGAGTTTCAGTATGATGGTCTAGGAGTCTCAGACATTGTCTGTAGGGTTTGCTGTTGTTTAATGTTCTTTAAACCATAATTTCCCTAAATGCCCACATTTGTTTGGCCAAATTTTTATGTCTGTAACGCAACAGAGTACCTCCCTTCTTGGAGCAGGGATGTCTGTATTTCTGCATCTTAAATATAAGAACTGAGGGAAAACTATGGTCCTTAACTTCCTTGTTAATATACCTACAGTGACATTTCTAGTACCAATGAGATGAATCCAAGGGACTATACATAAATCTGTTCAAAACAGTTGAGCTTGAAGTCCCAGATCTTTAAACTTCAATTTTTGATAAACTCAGATTATTTTGATCCTAAATATTTCATGTTTTCCAACTTGATTGGCCCCATTTGCTATTTCATATCAATTTGCAGTATTGCCTTTCTCTGAGATCTTTAAGAAATCTCTAATTCTTTTATATCTATGAGAAAGAAGTAAACATTTTGTTTCTCTTTAAAAATACAGGAAAGAACAGGATCACATTTTTAATGAAACATCAAAATATATCAGGGAGCCTATCCAAATACACTTAAGTAGCACAGACCCCTTGATATAGTAGGACAATAGTCCAACTCCTTAAATTTATTCAACCAAAACACCAGTTCTTCCAATAACAATATTCTCCCATCTTCCTTTCCTGAGCATGTCACTAAGTATTAGAAGACAGAGAGAAGCAGTAACAGAATAGACAGAATGTGTAGAACAGAGCTTATACTACCAATATTTAGAAGAACAAAATAAGTTTTAAGTGATGAATAGTTTAAATATTGGAAAAGGTAGTGAGAAACTGTACTCCTAGCAGAGAATAAAATATACACAAAGGTTGAAGTTGTGAAAATACATGATATATTTCATTCAAAATAAGGAGAGAAATACAAAGGAAGTACACAGTTAAAGTCTTGGTTGCCTGTTTTATAGTATTGGGAACTACAGATATTGAGTGGAGTCAGAGTGAAACCTGAAGCAAAATGACCTGTAAAGGTGACTCTAGGAAAATCCGTGTACTGTGGTAGACTGAGGCACATAGTTTGCTTCCCAAAGAGAGTCAGTATGCTCACAAGCATGATAATTCTATTCTGGGATGGCAGCACCTGTTTCTTGTCCCTTTATATACCTTCAGTTTGTTGTGTAAATAGAAGGGATGATATTCCTCCCAGGCATACCAGCTGCAGAAAGATAAACAAAACAAAATAGGAGCAACAAAGACAGACTGTGATAAATTCTAGTGACTCTGACAGACTAATATGCAAAGCCAATTCTATATACAATAATAAACTCCACTCCCAAGCCAGAACATCTGAGAATGGATACTTAACATGGAGGATGTAGCATTTACAAATGGTTATGATGTCCTAGTCACTGTGGAAGACAAATCCAGCACCCAAGAATGCTGTGTGATCCTCAGAGCACATTGATGTTCCTGGTATTCTCTTGGCACTGTGGCACTTTAAAGGGCCACAGGTAGCTCAAGTGTGACCTAAACTTTACCAATGTCAAATTCAGAGGCCTCTTAGTGGAAAATCGAAATTGTCCAAGTGAAAGTATGAAGGTGGTCAGAAATATCGTTCCATGGTGGGCTGGTTCAGGAAGACAGAGCCTCGAGTCTTAAGAGGCATCTGCTTAGGATTCTATCTCCCCTGATAACCTGGAGAGAATTGAAGAGGCAAAGAATAATCCAAGATTGCCTGGACTTAAAAGCAGTAGTGTCAGTCAAGGAGGCAAAGAGCATAAGAGTATGCAGGTATACCCTGTTCACAATCATTTCACTACAGGTGGTATTGTCTCAGAAAAGAGCTCCATCTGTCCACTTAATTTATGAACTATTAATAGTGAAATAACTATAGCATTGCATGCATTGCAAGATATAGTGTTAAAGATCTAAATAATGTTTACTTAGCTTTCCAGAGTGGTCGCATCAAACTATGATGCCAACAACCACAGTCAAGAATTTTTCCTCATTAATGGGACCTCATAAAATTACAAAGTTTCTGTAAGGCAAAGGACACTGTCAGAAGGACAAAACGGCAACCAACAAAGTGGGAAAGGATATTCACCAACCCCACATCCGACAGAGGGCTAATATCCAATATATACAAAGAACTCAAGAAGTTAGACCCCAAAGAACCAAATAACCCTATCAAAAAATGGGGTACAGAGCTAAACAAAGAATTTACACCAGAAGAAATTCAGATGGCCGAGAAACACCTTAAGAGACGTTCAACATCATTAGTCAACAGGGAAATGCAAATCAAAACAACCCTGAGATTCCACCTTACATCAGTCAGAATGGCTAAGATTAAAAACTCAAGAGACAACAAGTGCTGGAGAGCATATGGAGAAAGACGAACACTCCTCCACTGTTGGTGGGATTGCAAAATGGTAAAACCGCTCTGGAAATCAGTGTGGCGGTTCCTCAGAAAATTGGGCATGTCCCTTCCAGAGGACCCTAGCATACCACTCCTGGGCATATACCCAGAGGATTCCCCTGCATACAATAAAGACACATGCTCCACTATGTTTATAGCAGCCTTGTTTATAATAGCCAGAAATTGGAAGGAGCCCAAATATCCCTCAAAGGAGGAATGGATACAGAAAATGTGGTATATTTCTACAGTGGAATACTACTCAGCAATTAAAAATAATGAATTCATGCAATTTGTAGGTAAGTGGTTAGATCTGGAAAATATCATCCTAAGTGAGCTAACCCAATCACAAAAGAATACACATGAAATGCAATCACTGATAAGTGGATATTAATGAGCCCAGAAGCCCTAAATGCTCAAGGCACAATTAGCAAGTCAAATGATTCCCAAGAAGAAGAAAGGAGAGGACCCTGGGCCTGTAAGATTGGATCCAGTTTTGTAGACCCAGAACAGAGAAATCGTGGGTGGGGGGAATGATTGGGAAATAGCTGGAGGGGAGAGGAATTATGGGACATATGGTGGGGAGGGGGAACTGGGAAAGGGGAAAGCCTTTGGAATGTAAACATAGAATATAGAAAATAAAAATTAAATAAAAAAAATCAGAAAAAAAAAGAATTTTCGTCATGACAGTCCATTTACTTGTCACTTCACAACCACATGAACTTGCCTTGTGACACCCCCTCACCCCGAACCAGCCAATTTCTAAAGTGTACATCCTTCTATAAGTTAGTCAGATCAATGATATCACATACATCCATGTAATGCCCAGCCCTAAATAAGATGTGCAATATCATATCCCTTCCTAAAAGGCTATGGGAATCTTTGTGCAAGAATAACTGAAAGCTTATGAGAGCCAGAGGTAGTGTATAGCACCAGGGAAATAATAGTTCGTCAGACACAGCAGGGAACCTGTGCATATGAACTCCTGGTGATTGTCATACTGCCTGTAGCCCTTGGGCATGCTCAAGCTAGGCAAAGATCCTACCCAGACCACGGAAGGTAAGCGCATCCTCCCACCACTAGCCGAGAAGCTATTGGCATTCAATAGCTTCTGGGAAAAGAAGAGTTAGTTTTCTTCAATGAAGGAACACCTTGTAGGTCTGTCCAAGACCTGGCTCCAGGCCCGAGATCAGTTGGCCAACGCAAACTGCACCTAATTGGTAAAAAAAGAAAAATAAAACAGAAAAACCCGAGCCTTCATGGAAAAGTATAGGAGGCATGTGTATGTGGGATGGGAGTGTGAGAGGAATTTGGAGAGATGTGTGTGAGTCTGTTCAAAATATAGTGTGTTAAATTCTCAAATAATTAATCAAAATCATCATTAAAAGTTTTATATATATATATGTATATATATATATACACACACAGGCATATAACTATATATGCATATATATAATATATGAACGTGTGTGAGTTTGTGTACCATATATATATATGTGTGTGTGTGTGTGTGTGTGTGTGTGTGTGTGTGTCCAAGGATGCCATATAAGCTCATCAGATATCCTAAAACTGAAATTCTTGGCAGTTGTAAACTACATGGCTAATGGAAACAAATATCAGCTCTCATGACCTATCTCAAGGCAGGAATCTTGAAGCAGAAGCTGTATAGGAACAACACTGGTTCCTGGATTGCTCCTTATGGTTCTCTCTCTCTCTCTCTCTCTCTCTCTCTCTCTCTCTCTCTCTCTCTCTCTCTCTCTCTCTCTCGTGTATACATGTGTATGTATGTATCTATATGTGTGTTTATGGTGTGTATATATGCATATTTGTGGTTTGTGCATGTATGTGTATGTTTTTTGTGTGTGTTGTAGAGTTAGGGATCCACAGAAACCAGTGGTAAATTATTAATAAGAAATGTCTAAGCAATAATTATCCTGCACAAATATAACACAATGTTAAAAGTTAAAGATGACAATGTCTTCAAAAGCCAAAAATATAACTACCACATAACTAGGTCAAAGACTTCTGGGTCTCAGAAGGTCTTGTTCATCCAAGTTCATTGATGCTCTATTCACAATTGCTAGGAAAAGACATCAGCCTACATCAGCTGGAGAATGGATAATGAAACTGACCATCCACATAGAGAATACTATTCAGCACAAGGAAGAATGAAGTCATGAGAGTTTCAGAAAAAATGGGTTGAATTAGAAAACATTACATTGAGCAAGGTAGCCCTGTTTCAAATAACAAATGTTCTCCCACATACGTGGATCATTTATTTGAATTTTTAAATAACTGTGTTTATGCTGGTGTCTTTAGAGGCCAGTAAAAATAAAGGGGCCAGGGGAAATGAGAGAGGGAGAGGGGTCTGAAGGTAGAAGGAGGATAGCAATGCGTGTGTAATATAAAAGTACTAAGGGGACAGTAAGAATGGGAACATTATAGCAGGGAAGGAAGAGGAAGAGGAACAGAGAGGTGGAGCAAAGGGATGGTTAACCAACAACTAAGTGTGATGTTTGTATATGATTGGCCCAGAGAGTAGCGCTATTTGGAGGTGTGGCCTTGTAGGAGTAGGAGTGGCCTTATTAGAGTAGGTGTATCACTGTGGGTGTGGGCTTTAATCCCCTCGTCCTAGCTGCCTGGAAGCCAGTATGTATTCTGCTAGCAGCCTTTAGATGAAGATGTAGAACTCTTAGTTCCTCCTGCCTAGGAGCCTGCCTACATGCTGCCATGCTCCCGCCTTGATGATAATGGACTGAAACTCTGAACCTGTAAGCCAGCCCCAATTAAATGTTGTCCTTATGAGAGTTCCCTTGGTCATGATGGCTGTTCACAGCAGTAAAACACTAAGATACTAAGCATGCATAAAAAAGCCATATAGACACCACTTTATATCTGGCTAAATGTATGATATAGAAGATAGCTTGAACAGAGATCACTTCATGGCTTCATAATGCTGCTTCCTCAAACCATAGACTTTTAGACCCAAATATCAGAGAGTTGCTGGTGAGCAAGACCCTAGAGGCTCCCTGAACATTATATTCAGGATATTGATATTGTTTTTGGTTGCCAATCAGAACTTGATGGCAAGAGTCTATTGCTCAAGAAAACCATTTGGGTTTTTCAAAGTCTGTCCCAATTCCTGATGCCTATTCATTTATGAATCAATCACTAGGCTTTAAGCTGGGCTTGTTTCCCAACTAGGTCCTAATTCAGTTAACCTATTTATACTATTCTATGTCTGCCAACGTGGCTGGCTACTTCTCTCCAGTTTGATATGTCTGATGTCTCCCAACTCTCAGTGGCAAATCTCCCATGTCTGATTCTTTCCCAGAGCTCCTCTCTATCTGCTGGATGTCGCATTCATTCTTGTGTTTTTATAGGCGGTGCAGCTCTTTATTGACAGGTGATGCTTTTACATAGTGCACAAGAAATGATGTCGCTATGCAAGACATCATAGTTAAAGTGAACAATAAGCTTTTCCCCATAATGTGATGTAGAGATAACTCCAGTTCCTCATCTAGTGAACTTAGAGAACAGTAGTAAATACATGAATTTTAACTTAAATATTTTATATTGATAAAAATGAACAATATATACATATATGTATAGATATATGTGTGTGTGTGTGTGTGTGTGTGTGTGTGTGTGTGTGTATGTATATATATATATCCTGGAACCACAAGAGGAAAAAACAGATGGGCAGTAGACTTGTAAAAAACATAAAATCAGTCTTTACAAGGTGCAAGTGAGTTTTTTTTCCTACCTAGCATTTTTCTACAAGTTTTTGACTGAAGTGTTTACTATGTTCTCATGGTTCTCAAGTGACAGCATGCACTGCCTTGTTGCAAGCAAGTAAGTTATAACTGAAGACTAACCTAAAAGATTAGTGTGTTAGATTCTGGCAGAAATTTAAATTAAATAAGATACACTATAATTTATTAATCAAATATTTTATTCATTGTGACATTTTTCTAGTGGTAATTTGGATCCCAGAACATAATATCACTTTTACATAATCATCTATTATGACACCATTATAAAACAGTAAATGTTATACCGATAAATGTTTCTTGGATGGAAATAGGTAAATTAATGAACAGAAAACATATGCTGTCTAGTTCCGTTTCTGAGAACCCGGCACAGGAAAATAACAGAAGCAAAGTGGTTGATTCACGGAAGCAACCGTGGGAAGCACACACATCTTAGTCTAAACTCACAACATCTTTTCCCATCAAATTTGCATTTTCTCTGAATTAATCTTTCACTCTGTGACATGTGGTTGACATGGAGAACAGAAAAGCAGATGTTGTAAACATTAAATGAGAAATCCCACATTCTCCAAAATACACCTGTATCTCATTTAAACCATCTAAACCTTATTAACTGGATTAGACCAAGATTAATATACACAGAATTTTAATGTTAAAATCACAAGTAACTGCTTTGTAGTATCTATAAATAAACTAGTTAAGAAATGTCCATTTGCTAAAAAGAAGCAAATGGTAAGATAAATAGTCATTATGATAATGCTTGTGTCCAAGTGGCATACTTGCTGACAGCACAACTCTACCTTGCAGCTCAACAAAATTGGTGAGTGTTCTAAAATGCATACTATGGCGCTGACACTCACTGGCATTTTCAACCTGGGGTAATCATAAGGCCTCTGCCACGGTCTACCTACTTGGTGTCTAGAGCTCAGCTTTGCCCAGATTTCTCCTGTAGGAACCATGATGAAGAAAGGTGCTCAGATTAAAAGGTGAACTCCCCAGCTCTTGTTACAGGGTACTGGGCTGGGCAGGGTGCTGACGGATTCCATGGTTGGGTATCTACTAGTTTGTGGTTAGAGTTTGGGCAAACTTTTAGCTATAGTTATACTGAGTGCTTAGAAGACAAGAAATGTTTGATTTTAAACTTATGGGTTTTTTTGTTTAATTTCTATAAAAATGTGGAAGGTTCAGTACAAGGGAAAAACACAGAGGAAGCTGAAGGGATATTTTGGATGTGCTGCCTTTGGTCATTCCCAAATCAACCATAAGTACCTGTGTAGTATTTAAAGTCACTACAAATCAACTGGGCAAACCAGTGTTCTGAATCAACAAACTTTCAAACGGCAGAAAACTGAGTTCTCAGATTTTAGCAGCCATGGGCAGAGGATCATACACAGAGTTGAAATGAAGTGGCTATGCTAGAAACAAACAGCCCGTGCTGTTATGGAGTAAAAAACCTTGCCTAGTTAGGGAGCAGAGGTGATAGTCAATAGGTATAGACAGCACAAAGACAAAAGACTGTGACGACCAAGTTCTTCTGCAAAGCAGAGGAGGCTCCTCTTTAGAATAACACATTAAAATGCTGAATTCCTGCTAGCTCATGACTAGAAAATACATTTTCTGTGATGGAAATGGAAAGAAAAGTAGAAAAAAAGAAACTTCAAAAGATTTGTAGGTATGGCAACACTTTGGTATGTATCTTGAAAGGGAAATGATTGGTATGCACATAAAATGGAAGCTTTCTTTTACAGAACATGAATTAATCTTCAACCTGGGACAGTGGCTGCTATAGAAGATGGCATCCCATACCAACACCTTCATTTTCTTTCCTCCTTGACCAGGAGCATTTCCTCAATTACAAGAGCACCCAGGACATGGATGATATCTGTAGCTCATTCCTCTGAAATGAAATAATTTCTTCCTAGAAGAAGGTGGGAGATGTGAGATGCATATGTCTCAAGAACCTCTGTCTTAGTTAGGGTTTTCCTGCTATGAACAGACACCATGACCAAGGCAACTCTAACAAGGGCAGCATTTAATTAGGGCTAACTTACAGGTTCAGAGGTTCAGTCCATTATCATCAAAGCAGGAACGTAGTAGTTTACAGTTGGGTATGGCTCAGGAGGATCTGATAGGTCTGCATCTTCATTCAAAGGAAGCTAGGAACATACTGGCTCCCATGTGAGTAGGAGAAGGGTCTTACAGCCCAAGCCCTTAGTGACACATTTCCTCTAACAAGACCATACCTTCTAATAGAGCTACTCCCTGGGACAGGCATATTCAGACCATTACAACCTCAGATGCTCAAAAAGTTTTAATATTCTCTAGTCCTCTACCTGTATAAAGGCAATGCCCACCTGCCATACTTACATTTTCAAGTTTTATCTACTCATAGTGTGAAACTTGTATCTTCTCTTGAAGATGTTATGACCCTACAGGGTTCTCACATTTGGTTTATAAGCTTTATCCCTGTTAGAATAATTCAACTCTTTTCTGTTAGTCAAAGCCAGTCAATGACAGACTTTCCTCAGTTTTTTTCTGGTGCTCTTCTGACACTTTAGATATTGGTCATCCCTCCATATTTTCAGCTCTTTAATGTACATCATGTGTATTAGAAATGAAAGAATGAGAAAAACCTGACACAGGCTTTATCTTCAAGAAATTTATGGGCTAGAGTAGCAGATAAACATCAATTAAAGAATTATAGGAAGGTGATAATTCAACAGCAATTAAGGAGAGGTACATGAGGACCTATAAAAGCAAACTGAATTAATAGAGAGTAGAAAAGGTGTTCTGTTCATGTGGTAATTTTGGCTAAGTAGTAGGTACCAGTTAAAAAGGAGAATTTTAGATAGTGACAACTGGTGAAATATCCTGGAACTGAAAAGAACATGAACAGAAAATAAATGTAAACACAGAGGTGGTGGGACTGTCTATTCAGCAACAGCATCCCTTGAAACATTTACATTAAAGTTCAATAGGCAAGCCGGGTGGTAGTGGTGCACGCCTGTAATCCCAGCACTCTGGGAGGCAGAGGCAGGCAGATTTCTGAGTTCAAGGCCAGCCTGGTCTACAGAGTGAGTTTCAGGACAGCCAGGGCTACACAGAGAAACCCTGTCTCGAAAAAAGCCAAATCCAAAAAAAAAAAAAAAAAAGTTCAATAGGCAGAGATGGTTAGATTGGTCACATGTGGAGTTGGGACCAGGCCTGATGTAAATAGTCAAGTTTGGAGAACTTCCTATAGTTCAGACTCAGTATCCTGGTAGTAATGGGTGTATTTGTCTACATTAACACACATCGGGCACTTAATTTCACACCACTTGGTAACATCTATCTTCAGCTTCAATGGTCATTATTAAATTTCTCAGTTTATTGAGCCACACAACATTTCTTTCTTCACTCAAACAACGTTTTAAAGCCCTCATGTTTGAAAGTCATATTTGGAAAATGGACATATACACACTATTCACTAAAAGCACAGCTGGATAAATGCATTAAAGAGCAAATAGATGCATTAATTTGAAGACATTTTGGTAAATAATTTAGATTCTCTTTCCAAATTATCAACAGTATCATCAAAATTATAAAATTGTAACATTACCCAATTTTTAGTTTAGGGTACTCTCAGAAGTGCTACTAACTCTTCTAAATCCATCTGAGAAGTGGATAAGAATGATCATCACTTGCAATCTGGCTTCCAAAGAGGATGTTGACCAATAAATCTCTATAGTGAGCAACTATTGCATTAGTCTTGAAGCAACTAATCCTGGTCAACCACCCAGTTTGGATTCGAGCCAACTCAAGATCCAGCTTAAGAGTCTGGCTCTAACAGATATCTGGAAGCTGCCCTACAGTGAGTGGACTCTGACGACCTGTGCTCTAACTAGACATTCTCTTAGGGTTTTGCCTAGTGCTTGGTCTGGCTCTGGTCTTCTCAGGATTTTCCCAGACTCTAAGGAAGAAAAAGCTATTAGACAACCCCTCATGGCCACTTGGAAGCAAACAAAGTAGTTAAAGATTGAAGTTCTACTTGGAAGAAACTTTGTGGTCTTTGGCATAATTGGATTCCAACTGCTCTTGAACATCAGTGAACACTGTGAAATCCTGAACACCCAGCAGTACGCCTCAGCAGTTATGGATAATCTTGAAGAGCGCCACCTCTGAGGAGTAAGATTTTAGTGGGGGAAGTCTGATGCAGCGATCTTGATGGAGTCAGCATATGACAGTGTGTGTGTGGGTATTTGAGTAATTCTTTTTGTGCCCTGGATATACAAGCTGGCTAACTATTTAGTGCTTATATGAAGAACAAGTTTAGAAAGGTGTTCAATTGAAGCATGACAGATGGCAGGAACCCAGAATTATACTCTTTCCTTGTGAGATTCAGGTGGTTGAGCATTATGTGAAGAGATGGATTCTGGAGAGCTGTTAGATTAACATCCTCCTAAAACACCAGAAGCATCAAGGTTCACCTGACAGCCAAGGCAGAGGCCTTTCATATTCAACTATGGACACTTATCACATTCAACTAGAGTCAGATGTAATTCAATCAGACAATGGGCTCTTCCCTGCCCTTGTAGTGAAGCTGTGGACTGTTCAGAGTGAAACTCAATGGCCTCTATTGTTTTCAGGGTGAGGGAAAAATCAAACCCCGCAGCAGACTTGTGACCTAGAGGAGTCATCTGACCCAAATTAAATGAGTTTCAACTGTTTTCCCATGATTGAAAAGGTTTATATTTCTTTCTCTCAGTTGCCTCTTTGTTGATTCCAGAGTCAGGTACAGGAAACAGTATGTGCGTTATACAGTGTTAAGACTTGTTGTTTTGTTTGTTTGTTTTCCACAAACTCAAGCATCTGGAGTTTAAACTGCAGTAGCCCTCTGAGCTAACACTAACCTGTAGATACTATTAGTGATTGTGGGTGTGAAGGCTTTCTTTGCTCCATAGTGCCCATGAGTCCCTAAATTGCTAGAAGAAGATTGAAATTATAGCCTATGACACACACTTTCTCTCTCTCTCTCTCTTTTTTTTTGATAATGTGTATTTCCAGGTATGTTCTTACAAGCACTTATCAGCTGTGTGCTAGTACAGCCACATATCCATATGTAACCATATTTTGTATTCTCTATCACTATGTGCATAAATTGACCCATCTGTCTTAGAAATATCAATGATAAAGGCCTTTATCATTTTAGCATATTATGCTTTTAAAGTTTCTTTGGGTTTGAGCCATAGGTAGTGTTGTTTAAAAGTTAGTGGGCGAATAATATACACTTATAAGTGAGTATATATCATTCATGTCCTTTTGAGTCTGGGTTACCTCTTTTAGGGTGATATTTTCTAGTTACATCCATTTCCCTGTAAAATTCATTATGTCCTTGTTTTTAACAGCTGAGTAGTATCCCATAGTGAAAATGAGCCAGATTTCCCTTATTCATTCTTCGTTGAGGGACATCTAGGTTATTTTCAGTTTCTGGATATTAGGAATAAAGGTGCTATGAACATATTATCCATAAAGTACAGGATAACCACTCCATCAAAAACAGATCCAAATAAGCCAAATAACAGGGAAGGTGCAAGGGAGAGGATGGTTGAATCTTTCTCAGAAGGGGAAACAAGGAGGGAACTGGGTAGGAGACAGGATGGAGATGAGAGTGGGGAGGTCAGATGAAGGGGAGCAGGGACTAGAAATAGATGGTGGGTGGGTGGGCAATCTCCAGATTGTGCTAGAGACCTGGGATAGGAGGAGTTACCACAGGGTCTACAGGGGAGACTCTAGTGAGACTACTAGCAGTGGAGGGTATGGATACAGTAACTACTTCCTGTGGCCAGGCAGCATCCCCAGTGGAGAGAAAAATAAATCAACCCAACCACAAAATCTTCGCCCCAAAATGTGTTCTGCCTACAAGACATTTAAGGACAAAGACAGAGCAGAGACAAGAGGGAATGGCCAACCAATGACTGCCCCAAATTGAGATCCAACACATGGGCAGGAACCAATCCCTGACAATATAAATGATATTATGTTATGCTTCAGACAGGAACCTAGCATAATTGTCTTCTGATAACCTCCACTTAGCAAGCAATGGAAAGAGATGCAAAGACTCACAGCCAAAATTGATGGAGCTTGGGAGTCTTATGGAAGAGTTGGGGAAAGGATTAAGGAATTCAAAGAGGACAGAGACTCCACAGGGAGACCAACAGAGTCAACTAACCTGAAGCTTTGGGGATTCCCAGAGAATGAATCGCCAACCAAAGAGCGAGCATGGCCTAGACCTAGGTCCTCTGCACATATGTAGCAGATGAGCAGCTTGGTCTCCAGCAGGAGTACAGGCTCTCCCTTAGTCTGTTGCCTACCTGCCGGTCGAGTCCATCCCCCTAAATGGACTGCCTTGTTTTCTCTCAGTGGGAGAGGATGTGCCTAGTCCTGCAGAGACCTGATGTGCCAGAGGTAGGGGATAGCAAAGTAGTAGGGAGACAATGGGGACTTCTGCATGACGGGGTACTGGGAGGAGAGAGGGAGCTAACTTTGGGAAATAAAGTGAATAAATAAACAATGTTTTAAATGAGAATAAAGCATTTTAAAAAGACACTAAAATTTAGTTGGTAAAATAAAATATACAGGAAGTTGGGAGGGAGATGAATGATTAAAATATGCTGGGAACTGAGGAAGCTGGGAGGAGGGAGATAGTTGTGGAACTGAACAAGATACACTGTATACAGATATGAAATATTTAAACATAACAAATCAAAAATAAAGATTTAAGGCCCATGTGGATAATAATTCTTTAAGACTTTGGGAAGAAGAAAAAGAGTTGGCCTGTTGCAAATCTTTGTGCAAATGGGTTCTTCTTTCTTTCCTTCTTTCTTTCTTTCTCTCTCTTTCTTTCTTTCTTTCTTTCCTTCTTTTTTCTACCTTCCTTCCTTCCTTCCTCCCTTCCTTTTCTTCCTTCCTTTCCTTCCTTCCTTCCTTCTTTCTTTCTTTCTTTCTTTCTTTCTTTCTTTCTTTCTTTCTTTTTTTCTTTCTTTTCTTCTGTCCTTTTCCCTTCCTTCCTTCCTTCCTTCCTTTCCTTCCTTCTTTCTTCCTTTCTTTCTTTCCTTCTGTCCTTTTCCTTCCCTCCCTTCCTTCCTCCCTCCCTTCTTTCCTTCCTTCCTTCCTTCCTTCCTTCCTTCATTCCTTCCTTCCTTCCTATCCAAAATGCTGCCTCACACCTAGTCCCCTCTTACAGAGTCCCTGCCTCCCTCTCCACTCTTCTTCTCCTCTGAAAGGGTGTTCCCCACCCTCCCACCCCCTGCATATGCCCTTACCCTGGCACCTCAAGTCTCTGCAGGATTAGGGACATCCTCTCTCTCTGAGACCAGACAAGGCAGCTCTGTTGGGGGAACAGATACCACAATCAGGCTAGAGCTTTAGGGGAGAGCCTCTACTCCAGTTGTTGGGGGAACCACATGTGGTCCGCTATGTCCATAGAAGCTTTGTTCATAATAACTGGAAATTGGAAGCAGCCCAGATGTCCCACAACCAAGAATGGATACAGAAAACATGGTTCATTGACATAACAGAATACTATTCAGCTATTAAAAACAAGGGCATCATGAATTTTGCAGGCAAATGGATGTAAATAGAAACTATCTTCCTGAGTGAAGAAGTTCAGACCCAAAAGGACATGAATGGTATGTACTCATTGATTAGTGGATATTAGCCAAAATGTATAGAATACCCATGATACATCCTATAACCCAAAGAAGTTAAACAAGAAGGAAGCCCCCAAGAGAGGATGCTTGCATTTCACTTAGAATGGGGAACAATAGAATCGTGGGAGACCAAGGGAAGGAGAGATCTAGGTGGAATAGGGGAGGGGACAACAGAGGAGGGAAAAGGAGATCTGGGAGAGATGAGAGGCTATAAGGAAGAAGGGAGAGGGTAGGGGAGAGGGTACTGGGACAGGGAGAGGAATGGGGAGTCTCCTGTGGGAAGAGACAAGAGAGTGACCCAGAGGGACAGGAGAATGAGTGGAAATCTGCAAATTGATTCTAGTCTAATGTTTATGATACTCCCAACCTCTTGTAATATCAGGTCTTTATTTCCTCCCTTTGAGACCCAGTCCCCTCCACTCATTCCATAAAAACAAGATAATGCAGGACTTGCAATTGTAGCTGATGATAAGAAAACAGGAACCATAGTTTGCTTAGGTCATATCCCTTTTATTTTTCTGGTACTGGATCAGATCCTGAGAGGGGCTGTCACTTTGCTAAGGATGCACCATGAAAGCTCCACAGTCCATAGCGTAGTCCCCTTTTCAGTGATGGCATCCACCTCTGTAGATTTCTAAGGCCATGCCTTATGAATGGGCAAGGAGCAACTCAGACATACTATCAGTCACATCTACATTACCCTAGTGATGTTTTGGCTCCATCAAGTTGAACTACATGCTGTTGAGACATATGAACTCCATAAACACAAAATATTGGATTCCAAACTTTGATCAGTGCAGGCAAGGCTATGAAGGCAGAATCTTATTTCCTTAAAGATCCAGGACAGGTACTGATTCTAAGTGGAACTTCCTATTTCAGGCTGCAGGGAGCCTGGGGGTAGTATTGAAACCTTGATATACTGTGCAAAACCCACTAAAGGTGTCTGCTGTTACTGGGAATCTAGTATCTTTGATTTATTTTATTGTTGGCTTATTGCCTTTCATGTTCAAGAGGCATAAGTATACTTTGTCATTTTTAATGTTTCAGAAAGTTTACACGAAACAACAAAAATTAATATTTGCTTTTTTGGTGGTCTAATCAACCCATACTTATCAGGCATTCATCAGTCGGAATGCCTAGTGAAGCTGTCACATCACCAAATCTTGAGCAGGTCCTTGAACTCCATTCCACCCAAATGGAGCTCTACAGCCTGACTTCTCAGAGTAAGAAAATGATCATAGTAGTCGTTACACACTCATCCACTATCCAAGAATCCTACAGCACCAGGCCCTTCCTGAGTCTGGGGCATGCTTTTGGAACTAACAATAGCATACTTCTGGAAGAATAATGCCTGACTTAGTGACCCGTGAGGCACCAGGTCTCAGTGCTGCCTGTCCACAGAAGCACTTTTGATTTGTAATGATGAGGAGTTGTACCAGGAGCAGAGAATGAAGCTGAAGGAGCATTCAATCAGTTCCAGTCTTAGAAGGAACTTACAAATTGTTCTAAAAGGCAAGGGCTGTGTTTGTATTGTGTGCAAAACACAATGAAAGAGTAATACAAAAATCCAAACGCAGAGGTAGAGGGGGCAGGAACAGATTACAGGCACCAGAGCTGTCTGGTCTACACTACAAAGAAAGAATGATCCAGTATCCCTCAGATGCAAGGGGGTACACTGGCCAGCATGACATTGAAGCCTGTTATCAAACTATTACAGATTTCCACGAACACCATTAAACAGATATTGACTTTCATGAGGTTATATCAAGATTTATTGGCCCAAGAGGTAAATATTGACTGATAAGATGTTGAGGTCAATAATTACCTCCAGGGACAATAAATCTTTATATTCACAGACACACAAATTCAATAGTCAGTGTGGTTTGTTAGATTAAACACAAATTCCAAATCATTATATGTATCTGGAAACCCCTGTTCATAACCATGAATACTGACACTTTATAATTCATATCAAAACAGCATATTTTCAGTGAGAACTTATACAACGCTATAAGAGAAAGTTGATTTTATTTTTGATCATAGCCTTCTGGAAAAATAGTTTTACATATTTCTTCAGCTTGACTAATTCCCATACAGAAGCTAGGTCTGTAATTGCCAAATGGTAGGTGCTTAATATATATTTTTAATTAAGATTTACCTCTTGCAAATTGTCACTTAAATTCTTAATTAACAACAAAAGCTGATTAAAATATATGTTATATAACAATTTTCAGGGTTTAATATTCATGCCATTGTTAACAACATTAGCACAAGGGGAACATCAGAAAAGATATTACTGCTGAACTTAAAGAACTGGGATTTGGTCTTTCCTCAAATTTACTCAAAGTTTTATTTTAGCCAGACTTTTTCAGTACATTCACGTTGGATACAATTGAGAATGTACAATCATTTGTAAAACATGAAAGATACATTTCATATCTCAATAGAAAGAGCTCATTTGTCTCTGGGCAGTTGATTACTTTGAGAGAGCATATCTAAAACCTAGGGTGTCTAGGTTAAGTTAGTATCATTTGATGTCGGGGAAAAGGCAGACTGTTTGGGCCTGGCACTGGCATAGAAACACAGAGGATGCTGATTTACAAACTGGCTATCTTGCTTTGCCCTGAGGATATGCTGTGGGATGTCTCCTGTGGATGGTTAATCCAGGATGCCCTTTGCCTGTCTCGACATTGACCACCCACATTAGCCACTTAATGCCACCTGCAGCCACTCCACAGTCCACAGCTCTCAGTTCAGAGAGAAGCAGCCTTGCAGATGGTCATATACAACTGTCATAGCTAGGGATTGGACACTGTGACATACAATGTAAAGGGTGTCTCAAAACTTATAAGGGACTTTCAAGCTATGCTTATACAACATGCTCACTTTACTTGATTAATCGATGTTACCCTCCCAGTATCCGTCTGCATTTAAATGCAGGGTTGATATAAAGTAGTTTCATTGAATTTGCATTATCTCCAATATGCAGGGTAACTACCCTTAACACATTTGGTGTCTCTTCTACTTTATTTAAAGCACATGCACTTGTGAGACACACACACACACACACACACACACACACACACACACCAAGAAAGAGAGATAGATTTACAAATTGTTTAAATGTCTCATATGTACCTTTACCATTGCTTTTTTAATACTTACTAAATAAATGTATAAATAACAAGTTTTAGGCTGAATGCCTTAAGGGGCTTGGGGAGCGATGGAAGAAAATAATATGTTCTGTGATTCCTTAAATATGAGCCTTGAGCCTAGCATTTATTTCTCACTTTTACTTTTTGTCTCCATGTAATATTGTATGCATGTGGGTACATGTGTTTGTGTGTGAGAGAGTGCACATGGGTATAGAGGCTGATGTGGGATGACTTCCTCAGTCACCATCTGCTTTAGTTATTGAGACAGGGTCTCTCACTGAATGTGGCCAATTACTACTAGTCTAGTTATTCAGATAGTCTGCCTGATGAATGCTGGGTGTGTGCATATACATATATGTATATAATGTGATATATATTATGTGATATATGATAGATCATATATTATATATCATATATTCATTAAGGATGCATTTATATTATACATATATATATTATAAATTATATATACATTAAGGACCTTAGTTTATTTTGTGTGTGTAATTTTGGCTGTACATTTATATTAAAGTATATTATTTTTGGAAAGATACTACATAGTTATCATTAAGACCTCAAAGATGTCCATAACTCGGATCCTTAGAATCCCTTTTGCTAAGTAATACTTGATTTCAGCACTATAACTTTATAAGTCAGTCCATGAGTAAAATCTATGCAAGAAAACAAGAACTTTAGAAATCAGGGAATCTGCTAAATTTAGACGAATCTAGACGTTTATAGGCCAAGTATAAACATTCATCCCACAAATTATAATAATTGAACCAATAATTGCTAAATCAATAATTTTTTAAATTTTTTAAATTTTTTAAAAATCACTAATGGTATAAATAGGCAATAATAATAAACATCTTCCACAATGGATTCAATGACTTGATTATTACTACAATTGACGGAGTCTAACTCTTTCATTTTACAGACAGAAGAAGCTGACGCTCAGAGGAGGAGGAAGCATATGCACACTCCCTCACTATAAGGCTATGGTTAGTGAAGCATTGTGAAGAATTTAAAAGGAGAGCTTTGGTAGTCTAGGGAGGGAAAGAAAAAGTATGGCCATTCTTTTCTATTTGTATATGATTTAGATGTGAGCTAGAAGTTCAAACCTGGTTCTTTCTTGTTAGATCCTAGACCTAGGTAGTTTAGGAAAACTCAAATGTTTTAATGACGTAAAGGAACTCAAAAGAGAATTTCAAACATTGATATCTTGGCCAAGAGAGATGCCTCAGTAGTTACGAGTACTGGTTGCTCTTCCTGAAAATCCTGGTGCAGTTTCCAGCACCCACGTGGCGCCTCACAGTGTCTGCAACTCCAGTTACATGGGATCTGATACCCCCTCTTCTGGCCTCTGAAAACTCTGCACACACATGGTGTACAGACATGCACTCAGGCAAAACACTCGATCACACAAAGATAATCTTTAAACCTAGTTGAAAATATTGACATCTTGATTCGTTCCATTTTCTGACCACACGTGCACATGCGGACACTGAGCCAGTGTCCTGGAAGTCTAGGAGGAGGACACAGATGGAGCTGTCCTCACTGAGCCATTAAGCACCATTAGTCTGTAAGCAGTGAGGTGTTGGGAGGATATTGACCTTGAATCTTCATTTCTTAATCTCCAAAATGGAGCCAGGAAAGACTAGGTGGAAGGCGGGTTGATTTCTCAGTGGGATAAATCACTCAGCTACTTTGGCCAAAATTATTTTAGACGCAGAAAGTAAGAAGATGAAAATTTCATAATGAAATCTGGTACTTTGTGTGCTAAACCTAGGAAATTAATTTTTAGAAGCCGAAAAGAAAGTATAGCAGGTAATCTTGTCTTGCAATTTAACTGCTTCAGAATGAGTCCAAAGGCATTACAAGCTGTGGCAAGAGCCAGGGTTTAAGGTGATAAACTAAGCTTCTCAGGTGTGCAGACCTGGATAAAGGAGTGTGGCTTGGCCTGACAATGACACTTAGCTACATGTTCATGTGAGGTGGGAGGAGGGGGAGTGAAGAGGTGTCTGAGCACATGAGGTTTGCACCCAGTTTAGGATATGGGTGGATTCAAATCACGACCAAGAGCTTCCAGTAGCACTTGTGACAAGAAACAAGGCTGCTGCCGTCTTCAGACTTCAGAATGAGCAAACACCAGCCCGTCAGTGTCTCAGACGTTTCTTGAGACTTCCTGTAGCCACCATCCTCACACTTGGATCTTTAAATTTTCTTTCTTGTCTTTATTTTTAACAACCTTTTGAAAATATTTTGTTATGTGGTGTGTGTGTGTGTGTGTGAATGAAAATGCAAGTTATTACAAAAGCCAAGTTATGGGGTCCCCAGAATCTAGAGTTACAGGCATCTGTAAGCCCCCTCATATTGGTGCTAGTAAACATACTTGGATCTTCTGTGAAAGCAGTGTGTAGCTCTTACTTGTGAGCCATCTCTCCGGCTCAGAACATGGTAAAAATATTTGTAGAATAGTTTTAAATGTGAAAACAGCAAGGATTTTGCCCTGACATCCCATGCGCCTCATCCTCACAACCCTATTTCTAATATTTGTTATGGTTTGGATGAGGTTTGTACCCTGTGTGTTCAGATGTAGGGAGTTTGGTTCCCAGTGTGATGACATTAACAGGTGATGTGACCTGAAGGATGTTGAGCGTCTCGGGAAACCACTGGGATACTGCCCTTGCACAGGACCATGTGATTCTCATGAGACCAGTGAGTCGCTCTGAAGAAGCAAGAATGGCTTCTTCCCCGTGTCTGGCTTCCTCTCATGCCCTGTGAGTTCTTCTTTAGACACTCTTGTCATGAAGCTTCTTACCATGATGTGATATGGTTGGGACAAGGGGTCTTTGCTGGACTCACTGTCATGATATTGGGACTTTTGTTATTCAAAACTATGAACTAAATAAACCTATTTTTCTTCTTACTGTGGCTTGAGTCAGGTATTTCATTACAACAAAGAAATACAAACTAATAGAACATTTTAGATTAGGACAGAACATCTGTTACCAGCGATGAACTTTGTCTTTCTGTAATATTGTCACTCTGGAGAATGATCTCTTGTCCTTAGTTGGCATCTATGGTCCTTTTCCATCTGCCACACTCCACGGACGCTTAATATCTCCTTGAACATATGGGTTTTTCATTTATGATCAGAATGATCAGGAGGAAGGACATAGAAGCTGCTTCATTGTTATCAAATCATGTAAGGGACACCATTGACCACTACCACCCTTTACTGTTAATGTTGACCCCAATGCCTAGCTGAAGCTTTTGTCAGGGTCCTGAGAGTGCTGGACATCTTCCTTCTTCATCTTGACAGAGTGGTCTTTGGGAAGAATTTGCCATGTACAGGAACTTAGGCTTCATTGTTTGAAGGATGATGAGTCTTCATAAGTACTATTGATCTGGGCCTGAAGACATGCCTGTATTCCCAGTCCTTAGGAGCTGAATGGAGAAAGCATTCCATGTTAATGTCACTTGAACTATAGAGGAAGCCTCTCAAAAAATTAATTTTCTACAAAGTAGGTTTCCTTCTCCACATTTACTTATTTCGTTATCTTTGGCCCAGGGATGCCTGGGGACACATGCTCTGGGTACCACTTTATTGCTCTGACCACTGACTGCTAACTCAGTTGACTCCGTGTTTCTCAGCACTCTCTCACACTCGTGGGTGTTTTCCTTTTTCTGGAATACTTCCTTTCTGGTGTGACATGCTGCTCCAGGCTATTATGTCTATTTCCTGCTCCAATATGAGATTACTGGCTCCTTTCCCATATTTATTTTAATTCATTTTACAGTGTGGCTGTGTGTGTGTGTGTGTGTGTGTGTGTGTGTGTGTACATGTGCAAGTGCATGTGTGGGTGTGTGTATGTGTGCATGCTCACATTTAAAAACACTATCTTTGTGGTTTCTCCTTGAGGGAGCTGCTTTCTACTCTATGTGCTCTGTATACAGGGATGGCTTACCCATCTCAATTAAAAAACAAACTGACAATGTGGTCCTCTGGCATGGTAGAGAAGTTCCCTGTTTGTCTCTGCAGTGGGAGAGACTTGAACTTACCTTGTCTTTGTTGAAAGATTCAGTTCTATTAGTCAGTCTCCTTATGATGACTTTGTCCCTGACCCTCCTTGCCTTCCTCCCCACATTCTTGCTCTGACCCATTCAGAGATATAAATAAGAATTACTCTAAGGGACAGAAGTCTAGACCTTATCTTGTAGTACACACATCTTAACTATAGCACACACATTTACTTAAATTTAGTTAAACACTAAAATGTTTCTAATTGTTGCATGTTATCAATTACATAGCATTAATTAATTTATTAATTTATATAATGCTGTTCTGGGAGAGAGAGAGAGAGAGAGAGAGAGAGAGAGAGAGAGAGAGAGAGAGAAGGAGAGAGAGATTATAGAAGGGAGAGGAAGGAGACCAAGGAAGCGCAAAGCATGCAAACTTTGCTGGGGCATGAATCTAGATTGTCTCCAGTTCTTCTGCTTTAATTCTTTGTTCCCCGACTGGCTGTGTTAGTCTGGGATGCTGAGGAACCTTTAAGTTTCAAGGCCAGATAGTGGAAGTCGGTCTCTGGAATGTTACAGCATGAACCCCATTCCTGAGTTATTGCCTGTTTCTTAGTCCACCATGATGTAAGCAGCCTCTGGCACACATTCCTTCTGCCTTGACTTACCAAGTTTCCTTGTCTTAATGGGTGAATAACCCCTGGAACTACAAATCAAAGTAACTGTCTCTTCATCTAGTTGCTTTTGTCAGTAACTGTGCTCACAGTGACAAGGAGATAGTGGATACAGACCTGTTTGGGAATAACCTGAAGGAGCACACTTGTCAATGGAGAAGACTCCAGAGCAGTGGCTCAGAACCTGGAGCCAGTCTGTCCCTCACACCCTCCTCATTTTGAAGTCAGTATATGGACAGGGCCTTCTGGTTTATAATTCTACTTTGTAGCTAACAATTTTAAGATGTGGAGTTAAGTGGAGTTATTAATAACTCTCATGGTATCCTGACAATGTGTGAGACACAGGATTCTCAAGTCGGCTATGAGCAAACATTTCTTATTACTACAAAGCAACTGTGCTGTCCAGACATTCCTGTATTCCTGGTATGTCACATTTTCATTTGCATTACCTTGCATGTATTCTTATTGAAGGAAGAAATATTATCACTGTATGTCACTTTAGTGTTTGTAGTAAGTGTGGCTTTTGTTTAAAAAGTCGTGCTAAATGATTTTATTGCATTATAACATTACCGAAAAACATGGTGCTGAAAACACAAGTTGCCACCAAGAGCTACATCTCTTAGCACCTACTAACTTAGTAAATGAAGAGATGTAATAGGTGTTGAATGTAAGTTATGAGTTTCATACTTGAGCAACTAGATAGATAGGGTGACTAATGTACTTGCCAAATACCACACAGGAGAAAAGTATGATGCAGAAACCATGAGACTATGACTGGAATCTGGATTTTCTTCACAATGCATATATATATATATATATATATATATATATATACACACAAATATGTGTATATATATATATATATGTGTGTGTGTGTGTGTGTGTGTGTGTGTGTGTATGTGTAAGTGTATATATGAACCTTGGTCCTATACAAGAGCAACAAACACTTGTAATCATGAAGTCATTGCTTCAGGCCTAACACTATTTTTTAACTGAATTTTGATTCCTTGAAGCTTCTGAGTAGGATAGTCTAAGTCTTATCATTGTTTTGACTGCTAGTCATTGTCAAAGCATTTATGTGTTTGCTTGTTTTTTAAAGAAACAAATAGTTAAGCTGATTTTTTTGAGTAACAAAACTAAAACTATCTTTTTTTTCCTCCTGATATTTTGAAATACAGTTGTTTAGTAAAGTTGATCCAAATTTTACCTGGGAATGTAGAAGGGTGAGGGTTACATTATTGAGAAAAGCAGATAGATACTCAGTGTGTAGATAAATACCCAGCATATACATACCCAGTGTGTAGCTACCCATTTTGTAGATACTTAATATATAGACACCCAGTGTGTAGATATCCAGCATGTGGATTCCCAGTGTGCATATACTCTATGTGTAGATACCCAGTATGTAGATGATACCCAGTGTGTAGATACACAGTATTTAGATGCACAGTGTGTAGACACCCATGGTGTAGATTTCCGGTATGTAGATTACTAATATGTAGACACCCAGTGTGTAGATATTCAGTGTGTAGATTTTGAGTGTGTAGATTCCCAGTGGGTACATACCCAGTGTGTAGACACTCAGTGTGTAAATACTCAGTGTGTAGATGCCCATTACCCCGAAAGTAGATACCCAGCGTGTAGATTTCTAGTATGTAGATATGCAGTATGTAGATTCCTGGTATTAATGTTTGCTTTGGGTTATTAAAATCAGTTGAACAGAGATGAACCTGGACCGCCAACTTCTTCTCCAGATTAAAAAACTGGCCTATGTTTTGGTGAATTTTGGTGGGGATCATGGTGGAAATTGAACTCAGAGCTTTATGTCTGCCAGCAATGACCTCTACTTCTGAGTTGCATGCAGTTCTTCATCACACTTCATTCAATACCTTCATTGAAGGTATTTGGTGTGCTGTCTGGCTTGGTGGCCACGGAGAGAGCCACAGCACATGCCAGGGAAACTGCCACTGATAACTTGGCATTGCAATGTCTGACACACCAGGGGAAAAAAAACAAAATGACCCAGGGTGTGTAGATTAAAAAATACACAACACAAGTTGTATGTAACTCCTTGGAATCCAGAGGAGCAGGCTAAAGGGTGAGGGAGGCTTGACACAGTCTTTGCATATTCCAGGAGCCTGGACTCTGGGAGAAGAAACGGTCACTTAATAGGTGCAGAGCCAATCAGCGTGGACGGCAGAGAGGGCAGCGGGCCTGCCTTTCTGTGCTCCTCGGCCTCCCAACTTCCGGGGCACACTTTCCCATGTGGCTCTTTATTATATGTAGATACTGGGGGTGGGTGGATTCACTAGAATAATGTAAACATCCATCTGCTAGCTCCTTAACTAACATAAATTAGGCATGCCCCTTGTGTGGGCAGAACAGAATAACTTTCACATGGTGGCACTTCAGTCCCATTAAGCATTAAAAAATTTTCTAAAAGGAAGCTATTATATAATTTTAGTATGAAGGTATGTAAAGCTCTAGGGAGGGGAGCAAGGACTCATGAGAAAGACCAGCACTTTCTGAGACTGTTCCAGCCGCAGTTAGTTCATAGAGTTGTAGACTGGAGGCTGCTCAGAGCCAGGGCAAGTGACTTAATCTAGGGGGAATTCTGGATTGTGTTACACCTGAGGCAGGTATGCTAGGCTGAAAAATTGCTATCATGAACAGAGAGAAGGGAATTTATAAAACTGGAAGAAAAATATTACTACCACATTCTACCGTATTATGGCGGCATTTCCCAAGTACTTTATCAGTACTAATTGATCGGTTCTTAGACAGGCAACCAGGAGATGAGGGGATAAAAGAAGAAATCAGAAATTGCAGGTTTGACGTCTCCCGGAAGTCACACACAGGATGATTAATGAGAACGAATTCTGCCGGGACCTATGGCACGAGGCCCCGGCCCTAGTCACAACCCCGTGTTCTTCCCCGACAGGAAGCAAACAGTGGCTGTTTATGCCCATCAGCTCCCTAGCCTTTTTTGGTGCTCGGTTTTTACAGTTGGGAAAAATTACTCAAGTCTCCGATTCGGATTTATGCCTCGCGACCCCGCATGCATTCGCCCGATGAATGCAGGCCTCTATGTTTCTTTTCATTTGCGGCCCCATGAGCGTCAGAGTCACACTTCTTATGTGGTTTGACTTTATTTGGAAACGCCTAGCTCTCCATAATTAAAGATACCTGTTTGTGTGAAACCACATCTTCTCCGTGTGTAACACTCCCGCTCTGAGGACACAAGGGGACAGAGGTCTCAGGCGGCAGCACTCCGTCCCCCGCGCCCTGCTGCGCAGTGTGTGGGCCTTTCTGGTTCTGGCTTGGTCTTCTTCCCTTATATTTTACTCTGAATCTTTTTTTTTTTTTTTTTGGTGTGTCTGTTTCATTTCTCTTTAATATTTTCTTATTTTTTGTTGAAATCCCCAGTGCAGAAACCCACAAACCAACAAATAGGAACGAAACACTCAGAGCAGGCCCAATGTCCTTGGAGACCGTCTTTTTATTTTTTACTTTTTATTTGTGTGCGTGCTGCCACCATTTGTCATTCCCTGCTCAGAGAGATCAACAATTTTTAGAAGGCAGATCAATATTCTGTTAACCCAGACGCTGCACGGAAGCCTCCCTGCCTCTCACCTTGGCTCCTGCCATCCCACTGAAGTTGCCCTCTCTCCCCACCTGCCCCCTCCCTGGCAATAATTTTGTCTGAGCAGGATGGCGATTTTTCATCCTTTGGTCAGAACTGGTGACAAAAGAGGGAATAATGGTTGCTGACACATGAAATGATAGATTTGACACATGGTGGGTGGAGCTGGGAGCTTTCATGTGTCAAGGGAGAGAGACAGCCAAGCTAAGCAGCTAAGCCACTGTGCCCCTCCACTGCCTCCAGCCCTCCAGCCTGGCCAGGTGCTCTCTCTCTCTCTCTCTCTCTCTCTCTCTCTCTCTCTCTCTCTCTCTCTCTCTCTGACCCCTCCCCCAGCGCCTTTCTCCCTGTTTTCCTCTCTCTCTCCTTCCTTCTATTTGATTGGAAAACTTGTTCGTGACTGTGTAGAAAGGCAATGCATTCCCTGTTATTTCAACCCACATAAATGTTTCTCTATTCCGCAAAAAAATGATCAATCTATGTCCCTTTTCTGTGGCGTCGCGAGGGCAATCCAGCCTGCTGCTTGAGGAAATATTAACAAATATAGCCGGGAGAGGGAAACAGATGGGATGGAGAAATTGAAGCAGCAGATTGCTGGATGGTGTTCAATGAGAGGAGTTTTATAACACAAGGAGAGAACTGCTCTTTACTGGGTGTGAGCATCCATAGTCAAGGAATACCCCACCCAGCCTCTTGCTCTCCTTATTAAAGACCTCCAGAAAGAGGTACAAAAGGTCTCTTTCTTGACCATTCTGGCAAGAACCAATTCAGGCAAGACAGGGAAGGCGGGCACAGAGGTGGCTCCACAGGCAGACGGGGGTGACTTGCCTGCCACAGAGGATCCCTAAGTCTCCACACTCAAAAGCTTCTTTGAGAATCTAAACTCACCAAACAAGAGCAATTTTTATGCGTTCCTGGACTCCCCATGACATGTGTTTGCATTAAAAGCCTGCATCATGTGTGTCACTTGCCTGCACTCAACTTTATTTGAATTCTTCACATTTGCAAGGGCAACTGCCACCAGGACTTCACAGAGTCACCAATCACCTGCAGAGGACAGTGAATAAGTCTGCTGATGCAGAATTGGTTTTCCCCTCACCTCTATATCCCCTCTGATTTCCTTTATCAACTGCATTTTGGGGGAAGAAGATAGTGCTTTTATTCCACCAGGAGTTAAATATGCCCCCTCTTCACATATATCCTATGTAATAAAAACCAATATTCTAAGATGAATGCTACTTACAAAGCCATAAAAATAGCTACTTTCTTCCTTTATTTAAAGGACAAATTTCTAAACCATCCCTTCAAATTCATCTTGCTCTTTAGAACTGCTGATCTCCCCAAGAATGTATCTGCTGTGTACATAAGGAAAACATTATATGTACCATGAAAGACATGTTTCTAATCACCCAGCCATCCTCCCCCCTCTCTCCCTTTCTTCCTCTCTCTGTCCCTCTTTCCCTCTCTCCCTTTCTCCCTCTCTCTCTCCCTCTCTTCCTCTCTCCTTTTCTCCTTCTCCCTCTCTGTGTTGACCACAAACATATTTTTCTAGTAATACAGCATTGAGTGTATTCATTGCATTTTCCCTAAAGTATCTGCATGTTTAATATTTAGCTCATCCTGTTATGATGATGAACCAAACCAGAGACTGCAAATCTGTCTCCTAATAAAGGAGATTAACAAACTTTTTCAAATACAGAGAACAAAAGTTTTGAAAGATCACCTTTAAAAATAAAATTTGGGAATTTGGAGATTTTGTATCAATAGTTGCAGAGTGACAGCCAGGTGCTCTTGTAGACATCTGGCAAATGTGTGGGTGCCGTGCAGTAACCGGCGCAGGGAAGTTATATTTCAGAATGAAAACTGCCAGAAATCAGTTTTCTGCCATGAGAAGTATTGGCTAGAAAAATATCCATATTAAACTTATTTTTATTATCATTTGTTTCATATGACCTACATTTGAGAACAAAATTACCAGAGGTATTTGGTTGTGGTTGTTTTCAATTAAACTTAAGGTTGTCATTTCAGGTGCATTTCATTGGAAAAGTCCCTTTGACAACTGAGAATGGTCTTAGCATTTTCTTTTAGTAGCAGTTCTAAGTGTAGGACTTCTGAGATGTAGAATCACCATTGAACACACACCCCAAGGCAGCAGGTCCATGGAGAGCATTTTTCCGAGAGTTGATAAAATAAAAATAAACCACATCCTACCTTTCTTTAGAAAGCAATAACAATGCCCATAGAGGTCTTTGACCTTCACCCTGGCTTGTATTCTCTTCATGAATTGGGCTTTCCACTTAAGGCTGGACAGACTTGATGTGGGCTGTGTAGATCTACAAGGTGCCTCTGTCCCACCTGGAGCTTTTTCTCTGCAGAAATGGGTCTCCTGCATGAAAATTTACAGACTCACTTGACCAGTAATTATTTATGCTTTTGTTCCTTCTCTAAGGAACATGCAAATGATTTGGTAAAAGCAGCCAAGATCCCTTCTGTAGAATACAAAGAGTTAAGATGCTCTTTCTTGTAGAATTAATCAGATTCATCTTAGCAGGAGTAAATGTCATGTTGGCACCTTTTCCTTCTCACACATTACAGCTTCAAGTCTTTGCTATGAGGAAATAATGAAGTCAAGATATGCGTTGCCAGATACTGAGCATCTATTTGTCAGTCTGCATAAGAAATGAATTGTGTCTGCTACCACCAGGGTCAGCAGAGCAGCAAGAGAAGAACACATTCACGAAATCACATGTCAAGGGAAACAAAAACTTATTTTTTTTTAAAGTACTCTCTAGATGGAATCCCTTTTGGGAAATAAAGTGTTCTCAGATATCTCATGTGATGAGATTCTGTTACATTTCATTGGTGCTGACCAAAGGGCATTGGAATCCTCACAGCTTAGTTGTTAAGCCCACTCAAAAATCCACATTACATACCAGCAAAAGAGGCAATCTCATTGTGTCTTCTTATATCCGTGGGGACCCAGTGGAAGAGCATCCACAAGCCCTCCCACCTGTGGCGAACTGCTTGGTATTTCTGAAAGCATTTATATTGAATGAGTTACTCAGATTCATCTCAAAGAGAGGCTGATAATGGTACTTCTCTGGCACATTTCTGAAAAAATTAAGGAAGTTCTACAATGGGCATTATGCATGCTGCCTCTTGCTGAGCTTGGACAGAATGCGGTCATGAATATTAGTGTCTAATAGAGATTAATTGTTTATTTTGCAGGTGTAAAAGCAATGAAAGAGGGAACTCACTACATATTCAAGTCCTCTTTTCTCTCTGCATCCCCAATTTATAAAATCCTGAATTAGTTCATTAGTCACTGGAGAGTTCTCTCCTATTGCTGAAGCACCCCTGTGCTTTATATAAAGTCACCAATACCCCTTCCAGCAAAAGAATGCTTACTTTCAGATATAGACACTCTTTGTTGACTTTCCTCCATATCAGATGATTTGGGAGTTTGGAGAAAGCAAAGGCAAGTTTGTAGACTAAGAGTTTGTGTTGAAAGTGTAACTCTGCCGGGAGGTGGATATAGTGGCCTTCAGTTCACCACTCAATCATGATGGACTCTGGACACAATTTTCATTGTCTTTGGTAACCTTAGATATGGTAGCAGTGCAATTTCTCTCTTAAGGTTTACAACTGTATATAAGAAAGTAGAGATTCCAGTGCTCTGTAGAGATCATTAAGAGAAAACATCTTCTTCCTGGTCAGAAGAATGGAATCTGAGTTTTACTTTGGGTCCTGGATGGAAATGTAACATTATAAAGATTATAAAATTACATTTTACCATCCCTGTCCTTGAGACTTAATCCAGATGGATCTGTCAATCACCTGGCCAAGAGACCACATCATGGATTATCTGGTTCACTTGAAACAATGCTAAGGCAATGGGAGGAATAATTATCCCCTTAATGAGGTAATGTGCTCATCTTCCCAGAAGTCCCTCCCTTACTACAGTCACCTGTAGAGTTTCTATGGAGTATTTCTGAGCCTGCATGCTTTTAGGGTTCCAATTCAAAACATGTAATGGTTTATATTTCTTTGTAGCTCTTTCTTTTGGATAATGCCTCTAAAGCCTAACTGTGCTTTCTCTGACATTATAGGTATCTACCCTCTTTCTTGGAAGCCTGCCTTCCATTTACAATGCAGCCGCTTGCAGATCTCCACGGCTGATACCTTGGCTTGCTAGGACCCTTATTCAAAAGACATGGTATCCCTCTTCAACATCTTCATCATCTCGTTCCTGGGAGCTGTTAAAATTCACAGCTTCCCTGCCCTATTTCTTTCTCTTTCAGACACTTATACAACTGTCTTCTAGCTTTTTTCCCCAGAGGCCATTCCTAACTTATTTTATTAATAGAACAAAGAACCTGTCATGGTTAGAATATGCTTAGACTACGGAGTGTCACTCTTTGGAGGTGTGGCCTTGGAGTAGGTGTGTCTCTGTGGGATGGGCTTTAAGATCCTCATTCTAGCTGCCTGGAAGTCAGCCTTCCACCAGCAGCATTCAGATGAAGATGTAGAACTCTCAGCTCCTCCTGCACCATGCCTGCCTAGATATTGTCATGCTCCCACCTTGATGATAATGGACTGAACCTCTGAACCTGTAAGCCAGCCCCAATTAATTGTTGTCCTTTATAAGACTTGCCTTGGTCATGGTGTCTATTCACAGCAGTAAAACCCTCACTAAAATAGAACCCAAAAGGGAGCCAGCCCAGCTTCTCTAGTAACAAAACTACCTTAACCCAGACATTGCACCACCCACACTGTGTGCTCACAGGGACTTTATTAGAATGTTTACATACTCACGGAATACAGACTCACGGAAGTGTGACTTATATACACTAAATCTCACCACTGTAAGTAGGAAAACTAATGAGCTTTGAGAACATACAATTATAGTCTCTTTACCACTATCGAGCTTCAGAATATCCCCATTATACAGAAACCTTCATTTAGAGGCTTTAGCAGTTGCTCCTCTTCTTCTGCTCCTTGATGACTCAGGTTAAATTCCTCCTTAGTACATGGGTTTTTCCCTTAGAGTTTCCTAAGATGCTACATGGTATTTTGCACTTTTTTTTTGTTCATTCATCATTATGCTTTGGAATTTTATCTATATTGTTGAATACCAGTAGTATTTTTTCCTTTCAGTTGTGGACTACTATTCCATCCTGTAGGATCTCCTGATTTGCCTTGAGGTAAAAGTTTAGGTTGTTTCAATGTTTTGTAACTAGAAGCAAACTGCATCTTTATAATGGATATTTGAATTTGCAGGAGTGTTCAGGTGAAGAGTGTTTAGTCCTGAAGCAGCTGTGTCTGCAATTTTAAGGAGTTGTCTCCTTTTGAAGTGGTAAACCACTTTATATTTCCACCAGCAAGATGTGGATAAATAACAGTTAAACAATGAAAAATTGAGATCACCCACCATTACTGATTAATGCTTCAAGTATCATGATGGAGTAGCAGGTCCTTTATAATATCATAATCAACATTTATAAACAGCTTTGTCATAAGGCAGGTAGAGATAGTTGCTACAATAGAGATATGTGAGACTTCCTGGGATTTTTTTTTGACTTCCTGAGATTTTAAGAGAAGAAATCAGGACTCACTTTAACTAGCTAAAGACAAAACTAAAGAAAACAAATGTCTGTGTTGAGTCATGGCAAAATCACTTTGGCTTATAAACAGAACTAGAATAGACTGGAAATAAAAGCAACCTTTTACAGAAGAGCTTCTCGTATGATGAGCACAATTCACTTCAAGACCTAAATCCCAACATGGGGAATGGAACTGAGGAGTTTGTCATTTTAGCAAGCACATAAATGAAGCTGCTCTGTCTGGTCCACAGAGCCAACTCTGTGTAAGCGTACTGCTGGAGATGCTGCTTCCGCTCTGTAGAGTCAAAGATCTGCAGTTAGTTTTCTTTCAGTAAAATGTTCAAATTTGTTGCCTTCTTTCTTCCTATTTCAGTCTGCCAATGGCTATGAGCTTTCCCCAGAGATCTACCTACTACAACCTGAATGACCAGGGCTCCATGTTTTTCTGTCTGGATACTTAGTGTCCTGACTCCAGGATTCTTAAATGACTTTCGGATTTTGATTAACCACCACACTTGTTCTAGAAATCTGTCACCTAATTCTGTGAGAACATGTGTGTTCATGCCATAGGGAACTTACCTGCAACACTGCACTCTCTTCCAGTCTACTGCCTCATTCTCACAAGGGCACAGTCCTCTTCGAGTTGGGGCTCCTGAGCAAATCTAGGGGATGTCATTGGCTTTGGAACTTAAACAAAATCCAAGTGTTACAAGGGTAGGCATCTGTGGGAATTGTGACACTGAATTGTCTGAAACCTTAGGGTGCTATATGAGGAAATACTCTTGCTGAGATTGACTTTGAATACTTGACAAAGGCAAAGGCTGTGCTGTCTTTCCATCTGGAATGCAGCACAGTTCTCTTTATTGAAAAGAAAAATCCTGGGATGGATATGAAGACTATTGAAATCCTGATTTTCCTAGGATAGAAGACTATGCAAATCCCAATTTTCCTCAACTGTGAAGCAATTTATAAAAATTGATCATTTGCCAGGCAACCAAGTACCAAAACTGTATGAATTAGAAGTTATAATTATCGTATTCTTTGAGAAAAAAACCCAATAATATAATCATAGTCACTTCACATTGAAATTTATAGAAATAACACTCTAATTATTGTAGGGCAAACAAGTAATCATCGTATAATTCCAGATTATTTTTAAAATAATAGGATTGCATATGATGCATCTCCAAAATTAATTATGGAAATTGCCAAACTTAGAGGGAAATTCATGTCTTTAAAATTCCATTAATTAATTCAGGGAAGATTATTTTTTCTTTGCTATCCTATTCTCATTTCTACATTAACAGTGACTAAAACACATGTGACCCCTGTTATATTGATAATTAAAAAAAACCCAAAATTAATCATTCATTCAAGCTTCAGGAAAAACCATTACTTCAATCAGGGGGATAAAGGAAAAACCAAAGGAAACAGTAGAAGGTAGAAAATGGAGTGGTGTTGCTTGCGACTCTGACCAAGACCCTTTGGAACCTACACAGACTCCAAAAGTTAGGCAAGCGCCAAAAGCAGACTTGTTTAATGTAGGGATTGGGCAAACCTTTATACCATCCACACAGGGCTCATTGGCCCATGACCAATCACTCTATGTAGTTGGCACCATCTAATTGGTTGTTCTGGTCACATGATCTGTCATCATTTGTCTCTGGGTGTCAGGCAGGCTTTAGGGGTTAGTAGGCACAGAAGCTAGAGTTGCGCATGTGTTGGGTCCCTGTAGCCTTCGGTCAGGGTTTGCTGACTCATTCCTCTCACAGAGGAGAATGGAGGTGACTAGCAACTGTGAAATGTCCACTTCTAACAGAAATACAATATCAGTGTGAGCCAGAAAGTCTCTGACAACACCCAAATTCCTGTGCGTAATGGAGAAAAGGACAAGGAAAAAAGTACTACCAAGAATGCACACAGGCCAGGTCCATGGGTCTGGACAGTCTCTTGGCCATTCGAGTCACCTTGTGGAATTTTGCTTTCATCCAGGCATTGCCATATGTGGATGAGGGTCATTTGCTTCCCAGGTGCCTCTCAGATCTGCAGGTATATCCTCTCTACTTTGATTCTTGACTATGGACTCCTTGTCTGTAGCTACTGACCACACACTAAAAATTTAGAGGAAGGCATGACTCCTGTTTTTAAAAGTGGTTGGATTCTGTGTGTACAAGATGTTAGAGGCATCTTGCAGTAGTTCATTCTCTCTTTCTACCATGTGGGTCCTAGAGATGAAACTCGAGTAGCCAGGCTTTGTAAAAGCATCACTACACACAGAAGTACCTCACCAGTCCTTTAACAGACTTCTCTTATTCTTTTTTTCCTATCATGGCATGATTGATGGACTCTAAATGCAGTCCTGTCATCTCCGGATGTAGCCAGATCTAGAAAGGCTCTCTCCTTGCTGCTCACTAATGACCACCTTCACTCTAGACAGAGGCGCTGAAAGGAACATTTCCTAAAATTTTCAGGACACTGGAGAGTTGACAGCCCCAAGTAGAAGACAGAAAAGTGCTTTGAAATAATTTTCTGCATGAACTGCTGCTGAGAAAACAGTCAGGTAGACATGCCCCAGTGCAGCCATGACAAAACCTGGGTGTAAAGCAACAGGTGTAGCCACAGAGGTCCCACAGCTCAGCCCAAAGGGAGGTAAGAACAGGCAGCTCTGTTTAGATGGTAACTGTCTGTCATCATTTTCCCATTTTGTACATTTCATTAATTGAAAGAGAAAAGCCCAGCCTGAAGGCAACATTTTCTTCTTTTAAAACATATTGTTTTTATTGAAAATGAAATTGTCTTATATGACATTGGAATACACAGTGATGATGACTCTAAAACTGAGTCCTGTGTGTGGATTTGGGCAAACTATCTGATTCAGAATAACCCCTGGCAATGCCAGCTAGACCGATTTTGTAATAAAGGAAGCAGAACCTGGATTCATTGACTTTATTTAAATTAAATCTCAGAGAATTGAAACATCGGGGTGCTTTAAGTTTCTGTTACATTCTAGTAACTATTTACTTTTTACTTATTTATTTATGTTTTAAATTTTTATCCATTTTTAATTAAAAAGAATTATATTGCTTTCTTCTTCTCTTTTCTACCTCCTGTGCCTTCTAGGTTACACCCTCCCCCCCCTCTCTACTCAAATAAATGGACTCTTTTTTTGTTTATTTTATATATATATTGACCAAGCCCGCTTAGTCAGTCAACAGGTTTTCCAGGGCAGGAGTGAGGATTGAAAAGAAAGAGACAATTAGACAAAACTGCAGTATGGCCCTAGTCTATTCTGAAACTGAAGGGCGGGTTTAATAATTTTCAACCCCCTTTTATACCAGTTTAATTACATGCAGGAATCAAGGTCAAAAGTAGTACAATGAGGAACAAACAAGTCAATAAACACAAAATTGTCCAAGGTTGTGTAAGGATGACCAAAACACCTGAGCCGACTTCCTTGGCCAAGCCCAGGGTCTTGCCTGAAGCTTGTTCCTCTAGTTCCACCCTAAGATAAGAATTCCTGCCTTAATCCACTTCTCTATTATGCCTCAAGGTCAGATTCCCACTTGAGCCCTTGTCCTTGGTCAATGTCAAGTTCCTGTCAGGCAGCATTGCACCCAAATAAGGCTCTCCACAGTATATGTATATAATTTTTTTACATTTGATTACAATTATATATATTTATAAATGTGACCCAATGAGTTGTATTTTGTTGTTTATATGGTTGCAAGGATGATCACTTTATATTGGATATCCATTGGAGAGCTTAATTCTCCCTCTCCCCACACTCATTATTTGTCTATAGTTCTTTGTCCATGAGTTGGGCAAAATGGAAACTTTCTCATCCTGCATTAACATATCTGTTGATAAGGGAAATCAAGGGGAGGTGGTGGGAGTGGGTCGCTTGGAGGGGCATATACTTGGAGGCAGGTTTTGAGAGGAGGGTTTGGGGATTTTCGGGGAGAGGGGAAACTAGGAAAGGTTTTAGCATTTGAAATGTACATGAAGATTAATTCAATAAAAAAAAATCTGTTGATACTTCCATTGTTCTGGTCTTGTTTGTGTGGCCATTTCTAGGAGAGACTATTTCTAGTTCTTAGCTTTGTGGTTTTAGGAGATAATTGGACTTTTAACACGCTGAGGTAAGGGATAGCTCTACTGGGATCCTGGTTTGTTATCTAGAGAGTACTATTATGGAAGAAGAGATGTGATCCCTCTCACACCCCATTGCTTTATGCTTTGAGTGTGGCTTTTCCCTCCTGCATGTGGTTCTTCCTTGAAGTTATTGACTGTGACACAACTCACTCAGCCAGAGTCCTCACCAGAGATGGTGCCATACTGTTTGAATTTTGCTCTCTAAAGATATGTGCTAAATAAATCTCTTTCCCTTATACATTCCCAGTGTCAGACACTGCAATGGAAAACAGACTAGACCCAGTCTTCTCTAAAAGTTTATTGGTGATGGGAGAATTCGGACTTACCCTGACAGAAGCAGGTTAAAGATATGTACCTTTTTCCCAAATGATTTCAAGAGACATGTTGTACCTGCTGAAGTAGATTGCTGTATTCTTATTAGGACCTCATTTTCACTTCCTTCAATTATACCTTGAAGCCCTGCTAAAACTTGCAGATAAGCTCTTTCACCTATGACACAGGCTTTGCAGCACAAGATAGGGAAACTTGGGTTCTCTATATAAACACAGAGCAAAAATGTGGCCATGATCTTCTAATTCCAAATTTGTAAAAAAAAAAAAAAAACATTTAATGACGACATCAACCATTGTCTAGTTGTGCAAATTCAAGCATAGACAAATTTACAGAATAGTATAAAAACACTAATGAAAGCTCTTTACAAAAAACTTAAGAAGGTATCCATCTGCTATTCATTCAATGTGGTCCTCTTTACCATGCATGCAGTCCATACTCTTCTATTTAGAGTTGGTTTTAATGTCAACTTGCCACAAGTGAATAGGGATCTCACTCAAAGGGGTTTTCTGATTGCTTTGATTTGTGTGGGACAATACATCAGATTGTGGGTAGCACCTTCTAGCAATAGCCCAGAAGTAAAGGGGAAGAAAAGGCAGAAGGGAAATAGAAAGGGAGGAAAGGAAGGAGGGAGAGGGAAAGAAAGAGGGAAATGAAGAGAGGAATGAAAGAAGGGAGCTTAGAGAGGAAGGGGGAAGGGAGGGAGGAAGAACATATGACTTTTTGTTCACTGTTTCCTTGCTGAGTTGACTAGCCCTGTGGCTGAAGCCCATGCTGCAGATACCTTTCCTGGTAGCAGAACCAAGCCTTTATCATGGACAAGGGGTCAGTTGATCTCCAGGGATCTTCTAGTATTCTGGTAACAGGATGGAACTACTGAGGCACACATTGTGTGGGTTGAGTAACTACTCCTTATTGAGCACAGTGAGAGACAGCTATTATGGGACTATTGAGGCTTCAAGGATCAAATCAGGGTCTCGCCTTCTCAGTTATGATTAAACCTTTGTTACTAATTTAAAGCTCACCTAATAATTCATGCATTTTTTTTTGTCCATCAGTTCTGTTCATCTATTCAACCCTGACCAATACAATGTCTTATCCATGGCTTATGTCAGACCTCTGCCTGCCAGGCTCTGAATGTATACAAATACAAATAGATGATATTTGAACCCTAAGGTGCTCAACACCTAAAGAGGCCATGGGCTGTCAGGCAGCTGATGATACATGACCATATCTATTATTTTGGGATGGAAGAGTTGTTAATGAACAAGCTGTGCTCTACAGCTGGAAGGGAAACAGATCAGGACCAAAGGGACTATTGTTTAGAGTTCCGATGAAGTTAGGTAGCTCTGCCCAATAATACAGCCGGGCAGATCTGCTTATAATTAATTTTTCCTTTGTTCGTGCTCCACTCACGTCTCCTACCACCTTCTCCCAACAACAGCTACTCCAGAGCCCAACTGTCCTTATCCAATTTGTGGCATGGATGTTTGGGACTACAAAATTCAACTGATGAAATCTGACCCCTGAAATCATAATAGAAAGTGAGACCCTTGGTATGTAATTAGGTCATGAGGATGGACAGCTAATGATGACATTTGTGCTTTTGTAAATGGCTCCTGATAGAGAGCTCTGTGCTTCCCGCCATAGTGAATAGACAGTTAGAAGCCTTACAAAACACATCTACGTTGACCATCCACTTACTGCTTCCACAACTGTGAAACATGAGTACCTATTTACTGTCTATAAGCCATCTTACAGACTAAGACATTCAGTGTTCTGGAACCCTATAGGAACAGGTCTGTGGCCTGGCCTGGTTCTGTCATCTTAGGCTGAATTCATGAAAACTCACTTGATCAAAATCTCCTTTACTTAGAGTCAATTATCGCTAGCCTCCACATCCACTGAATAGCTGCATGATTACAGATTTGTAAGCAGAGAGATAGAAAATGAAATGTTCTCTCCTCTCCTAATTTTCTGGAGGAAAAAAATATACTTGCTTTTGTTCAGAGATGTCATCAAAGGTATTCACCAACGCTTAGAACCAGGCCGCCAGCTATTAGGAATGGTATCAGCCACTGAGCTCAAGCAGGGCCTCAGCGTGAGCAGGCTGGACTTGATTGTATGGGGCCAGAGGTAGGATTCTGGAGTACTTGGGGAGGCTTTGGAGACATGTTGTTTCAAACCTGATCTTCAGCATTCACTATTAGCATGGCTGCAATGGTCTGTGCCAACTGAATATCAGGAATCTCTTTGTGGTGAATGAATAAGTAGACATTTTTATTTGATTAGAGAGTACAGAGCAGACTATCATGATTTTGATAATGGGAGTTTCAGGGGAGTTAGAAAGGGTAGGAGAGACGTGGGGGCTGCCAGAGGAAGTGCTTCACATCCAATGCCTATGTGTGCTTCTCTCTACTCTACCCCTCAATACAGCAACACTACAGACAACACCATCATCAGCTTCATCCCTGTGCGGTGACTCTGACTTTTTGGTCTTGTTTCATACTGTGTCTCAGTTGCTTAAGGTACAGAGATGTGTGAATGGGCCCTCAGATTATTCTGTCAGAATCCATTTGTTTTGATCTGACATCACCTATTTATTTATTCAACCTAAGTACAGAACACAGAAGGTAAAGTTAAGCATCCACCTTCTGGATGCAGCAGATACTTCCATATGTGTGTGAATGCTACTCTACACAGTCATTACATGGAAACTCTTTAGACAGAACCAGCCACACCTGTCCTAAAGGCAAGTCAAGGTATGTTAACAGGATACCGTGAAATGGAGGTCTCTGTGATAATATGGAGACAATAAGAAGATATGTTAGCCTTTTTTGCTTGTCTGAATGCAGGTCAGGAAAATGACCCTTCTCCAAAATTTAAGAGTCGAGTTTGAGCTTACTGAGGTATTTTCCTGACCACTCTGAAACTACTAGGGATGCAGCAACATCAGCATTAGCAATTAACATAATTTTCCTTCTGGGGATCTTTCTCAAGGTGTCCTGTACTTTTGACTATCATGATTTTGATAATGGGAGTTTCAGGGGAGTTAGAAAGGGTAGGAGAGACGTGGGGGCTGCCAGAGGAAGTGCTTCACATCCAATGCCTATGTGTGCTTCTCTCTACTCTACCCCTCAATACAGCAACTCTACAGACAACACCATCATCAGCTTCATCCCTGTGCGGTGACTCTGACTTTTTGGTCTTGTTTCATAATGTGTCTCAGCCTCTGGCTGCCTCTTGCTGGTTTTACAATTTTGTATAAATATTTAAGAGATGGCCTTCTGGAGGCAGATGTCAAGAGATATTGTTCACCTAGGAGAAGTTTACTAAACGTCCATTTTGGAGATGTGGTTGTTTTATATCATTCCATTCCTTGGTTTGTTCGATCACTGCTAGCGTGGCTTAGCATAAATCAATCAGTCTAACCTGGAAGGTTTTCTGTATGTTCTCAGAACACACTGGGCACCTGGGACCCCTGAACAAATGGAACATGGAAGACAGAACAAACAGATGGGTTTATCTTATAACGCTTTCCACAGCATGGTTTTGTATCTGACAAAGTATTAAACAGGACTTTCAGTCACAGTGAAAAAAAGATTAAAACACCTTTACCTTTTGATTTGAAGAAACTATGATTTTTTTCCCTTTTGTCTTGATGTAGACTTTTCATCTCTAGTGTTAGCTTGCCTCCAGCATATCATGTCTGTAGGATATTTTCCAAGTGGAACTATTCTGGAGGGATTATAATGATCCAAAAAGCACATCTAAGCTGGATTGCTTAAGAAAATTCACAGGGACACAAAAGAAATAAAAATTCTCAAAACATATTAAATAAAGGACACTTGGTGTGGTGGGTGCAGAATTTAGAGAAACACTGTTCAACTAGATATTTTTGACCAACTATACTAAACTATACTACAACTCTAGTTCTAAACTGGGATTTTACTTACTAGGGGAAATGTGAACTGCTAACAATGTCAGATTAATATACAGTACTCAGAAGGCTGGTCTGCATAGTCACATTCTGAAAAGTTTTCAACTACACAATGAAATAATTCCTTTAATCAAATAAAAATCAGAGTTCCTATTACTTTATGATAAAGACAAAAACCTGCAAATTTTAGTAATCTTTCTAGATGTCCCAGTGTAATCAGCAATTATAATGCACTGCTTCATTCCCATGAGCGTAAGGCATATTGGATTAGTTCCTTTTGCTGCCCATACATGCAAGGTCCCCCTTTCTATTTGTTAAATACAAAATAAAAAGAAGCAAATGAATAACAACAACCACCAACCCCACCACAATAGACACTTCCTAGAGACCAAATTTTTGGGAGGTAGTTAGTTGTTTTCACTCCTCTGAGCTGCTCTGTATTTGGCTTAATTTTTTTTTAATATATGAAATTTGACATCTTTGATAATGAGATAGGATTATATTAGCCTTGGTTTTACAATGAACTATTTTATGCATTTTTTCACTCAATTTCATGTTTAGGTTTAACCAGGAGTAGAAACTTCCATTGAGATAATCATTATCTCATGGTCACTGTGGGCCATTTCAAACAACTATGCTGATTAGTTTCATCAAATCACTGTGCAATGATCTGCAATCCCTCATAAAAGAAAAACAACTCTCCCATGTAAGACCTTACGTGGGCTTAGAACAGGAAGGTGAGGCTGCTTCCCTTCAATGGCCCATGGGATGCTCTTAACCACAAATGTTAAGTCCTAGCATCTTCTGGCCACTGAAGGGAGTTGCCTGTGATGATTTGTGTCCCTGGGGAACTGATTGTCTTTGAAGTATGGAGAATAGGGCTCTACCTGAAAGGACAAGTTCAGAGGAGCTCACACACTGTCAATTTGAGAGAGAAAACTTAGGCAGGAAGTGAAGGCCAGCATATATGGAAGTTCTCCATGGAGAGACTTATTCAAGATGAGAACAATTTCCTTCTTCTGAAGATATTCCTCATTCCATAAACCTGTTCTCTGTCTATATGAACATTTCATCCTCACTTTGAGGTTACCTAACTGAAAAGTGAGACCCTTTATACCAGTGGTTTTATGAGTGTACTGATTTTCTTTCTGATTTTATAAACTTCAAACCCATGATGGTCCTATCTATTGTTCCTTTAGCATCAATCACATAGACAAAATCCCACTGGTGACCAGTCAGCATCTCCTAACAGAGATCAGAACTGTATCTCATATTACCCAGCAATTCTACAAAGCTCCTTGTAGCAGAATTTTCCCTGCCCAATTAATTTAAATATTAATACAAGAAGCCTGTGATTGGGCAGGGAAAAGAGAGGCAGAGCTGAGAGTTGCAGAGACATGGAGCAACACAGAAGAAGGAGAAGGAGAAGGAGAAGGAGAAGGAGAAGGAGAAGGAGAAGGAGAAGGAGAAGGAGAAGGAGAAGGAGAAGGAGGAGAAGGAGAAGGAGAAGGAGAAGGAGAAAAAGAAGGAGAAGGAGACGGAGGAAGATGGAGGACTAACAGGACAATTCAGATTTCATGTGGCTTTAAATAGCCTCAGAGAGCTATAATATCATATAGGGATAGAATAATTGGTGTAACTTGTGTAATCTAGGTGGGAAGCTTGTATCATTATCAATTGGTTCTGAAATTATTGTGTGGGCATCTTGTGAACTGAGAATTTATTGATATATAAATATGACTGATTAATTATAAGCTTCTAGAGTTTTGGTTTACTAGGTAATTGGAATTTGGGACTGATAACCACAGGGGGTGGATAGCTGAGAAGGTAGAGGTGGCTCTGAGGCAGGTGAGACAGAGCTGGGAAGACTGTCGGCTGGGGCTAGCTAACAGATGGCATGACTGCTGGGAAGAGAGTAGCTGGATGTAGCGTAGGAACTATTTTTAATATTTCCCACAACAGTTCCTCACTTGCATAGCTTTTTAAAGTTTTATTCAGAGAAAGTTTCTACCACTCTGAGGGGTACATGAGTCCATTATGACTGTTTCTGTTTCACATTATTGGGTAGTATTGCTTGTGGTCAAATTTTAGTTGTCATTTACTGCTAATGTTTGAATGCATCCCTGTGATGCTTTGAGTAAGGAAGAAAACAGGCATTAAGGATGTTTCTACTTCCATGCTTTGATTAAGGCATTGAGGTTCATGGTGTGTGGCTTTCAGGTTATCATTTTTCCATTTTTGTAATAAATGCCTCAAACCATCTTCACATAGGGGAGGTTTATTTAGACTCAACTTTTGGAGGGGTCAGTACCTGATCAGGCAACCTATTGTTTTGGGCCCTGGAGTAGGGTACTACATTGTGACAGGAGTGCATGCAGAGAGCAAAGATTCTCAACTTAAAGTGGTCAGGAAGTGTAAGACAGGAAAATGAGCTGGAATGCTGCCATTGTGCACTGCATCTTAGAACTCCCACCAGGTCTCAGCTTTTAAAGCTCTGCCAATATTGGAAGATTGGGGCTATCTCTTAAAGACATGTGGATTTGGGGAACATTGCAGATACAAACAGGAGAAGCAGGTGCCATATTTATGTTCAACAATCAGACTTTAGGACAAACTGCAACTTTTGCAGGACGAATGGTCTCTATTCACAGAACATAGTTTGGGTATCAACTACTGTTTATTCATTGTCCTCATGAGTTTGTGAACATCATAAGGACAGAGAATATGTCTTCCTTGCTCATGGAAATTCTGAGTACCTAGTGCAGTATGTGGTAAAGATCTGATTGTTAATTTTTATTAAATTTAAGAATGGAAGCTCGGTATAATGACCCACATATGTTAACCAACTACTCAGAGGCTGAGGCGTGAGACGCTTGAGCTCAACCTCAGCTTGGGCACTAACTAAAACGTTGTCTCAAAATAAAAATAAAAATAAAACCAAAAGGGTTTCAGTGTGTCTAATTACTTTTCTATTATTGTGGGAAAATACTATGACCAAGGTAACTTATAAAAAGTGTTAAATCAGGCTCACAGTTTCAGAGAGTTAGAATTACTTATAGGAGAGCAAAGGCATGGTGGCAGGAAAAGCTGAGAGCTCCTGTCTCTAAGTAGAATTAAAGACTGTGATTAAACTACTGATTAAAGCGGGAGGCTGTGAACATTCTGGGAATGGCATAAGTCTTTTGAAATCTACAAGTCCACCCCCAGTAACATGGCTACTCCAACAGGCCACACCTTCTAATCCTTCCCAAATAGTTCCACCAAGTGAGGTCCATGTATTCAAACATACTAACATGTGGAGCTCATTTTCCTTAAAATTGACATAGGATGGAACTGGAACTGTGTATGTGAGTGCTTTCCTAACATATGCAAAAGTCTCCTGGATTTAGTCTTCAGAAAACAAAAACAAAAAACAACAAAAACAACAAAACCAAAAGACCCACAAACCAAAAATAAAAGAACAACCAAACCCTCCAGTAGGCAAAACTGCCACATAGGAAGTGTTCTATGCAATGTTATAGTATTTTTTATGCCAAGCTATGCCTTTTATCCTTCATTTGATCAGAAGTATGATAACTCATCTTTCCTATTTAAGTTTAAAATTGTACAAATGCCACATTTCCCAATACAATCAAAGTATTTGAGAAAAGTCATTTGAAAAGGTAACTTGTATTACCAGAAGTAAAAATTACTCACTGGTCTTCTGATTGTAAAAAATCAACATCACAGGTTTTTTTTCTTCCTGATAAAGAATAAGCTTCTAGTGATTTAATGTATCTTCACACTCTGGAGTCCAAAGGCTCATTAGTAAATGTTTACTGAGAGCAGATCTCCTCTTTCCCTTAGGGAAACCTAAGTGAAAAATTAATCTTTTTGCTCTGGTAACCAATTTTATTCCCACAGCCATTTCAAACACTGAAATATTTTTAAAATTAAGCAAAATAATAAGAAAGTCAAGGATTTTATTATTGCCTGTATTACTTGCCTCTTGTGGGTTAGACTTGTCTACACTGCAGCATCTGAAGTTTTAATAGCATTCCTGACACATGCTTATAAATTAGATGTTTACAGTTCAAAACGTGTTTTCCTGAAGAAACAAAATTGTGAAAGGTGATCTATGATCTCTAGAGATAATTTCTCCAGGTCACTGATGCTTATTTTAGCCTGTGCTTTGGAGTGTGGTTCAGAGCTAGAGAGATCAGCAGGTTTCAGGTCCCCTCTACATAAATGGCAAGGAGACAAGAGATGTACTTTTTTTTTTTTAACCTCTGGACCTTGCAACCCTTTGAGGTAGCTGGTTCCATCTCTTTTCTAAGTGAGATGCTTCCTTCTGCAGTAACAGAAGAGGACATGTGTGTAACAGCTAACCTTTGACCTAGGACTGTTTGAGTTCAAAGCTCTAACTATTGCTCTTGTATTTCCCTGCCTGTACAAACCTAAACAAGTGTGAGCAACCCAAAGGATCTATGTGAGGTTAGTATATAAATATGAAGCTTTTCAATGGGAATGCCACTGTGAAATGAGTAGGTGATTGCTCCTTAGGGCAAAATATAAGATGGACTACATTGAATATGTAAATTTGTTACTCTAAGAAAAGAGGCTTCATCCAATATCTTAGAGATCCAAACACCTCTTCACCTTGGCACTGTTATTCTACTGAAAGATAATAGAATAAGGTAATGAACCAGGATAGAGAAAACTAAGGAGAAACACACACAAACACACACACACACACACACACACACACACACACACACACAGAGAGAGAGAGAGAGAGAGAGAGAGAGAGAGAGAGAGAGAGAGAGAGAGAGATGCAGAGACAGAGACACCGACAGAGACACGAGGCATAGAGGCATAGAGGCAGAGAGGCAGAGAAGGAGACAGAGACAGATAGAGATAGAGACAAAGAGACAAACAGAAAAACAGGGATCAGAGAGGCATGGGAATAAGAAAGGATATAAAGAAGCATCTCTTTTCTTAATTCTGTGCATAAACCACTTAAATATCCTGCACCAATAATAAAACAGCACAAATATATATTATTTTGGAGGCTAAACATGTTACTAAATGTTCATCTTATCATCAGTTGTCCTATGGACATGTGGATCTCTAGGATATTAGGAAAAGCAAAGCTTAACTTCAAACTGTGATCAACTTTCATGGATATATCTTAGAAATAAAGACTCTGAAGTGAAACTATGCATAGCATTTGCCATGGAACCTCATAATTAACACAGAAAGTACAAATCATAAATTTTGGTAACCTTGAACTCCAGTTAAAGAAAGCAGTGCTACAAAACAGAAGTGTTATTGTACTTACAATTATAATTATTATTCATCTTTTGCTTCCAACCAATGGGCTTGACATATTACAAGGGTCTTATGCAGAACTTGACTTAAAGATTACATGCTAGTGTCTTATTTTATACACAAAACAGACTCATACTAAAACAAGGCTGAGGGATCAATGTTGGTAGAGCAGGAGTCAGACAGCACTTTTCAAATTTGTTTGTCTTCCGTTACCATGTTGTGATTTAACAGGAAGACTGGATTTCTATGATAAAAAAACAAAAACAAAACAAAAACAAAAACAAAAGGCCATGCTACAGAAAAAAAAATTCAAAGCAACAGGTAACTCTTAGCTGGTTAAGTTTCAGCTGTGTTGTTTGGTGTTTAGAAACTTCTTTGAGATAAATTTGCTTCTTTTTCACTAATCAAATTTCATTCATGAACATTTAATAATTATGTATCTATCAGGCAAAGCAAATTTACAGTGGAATAAGCCATGCATTAGACTTAATAATCCATGCATAATATTAAATAACCCAGAGTAACCAGCATCTAATTACACTGTGGCGTTCTTCACATTTTGTCCATTGGAGCAACAGAAATCGGTGTGATTGTGAGAGAACGCTGGACTTGACTGACTGTGATCGCTGAGTGTGTAAACACAAATAACACTTGAGTGAAGGCGTAAAGAGCATGCCCATGCTGGCAGCTGGGTGTTGTTTTAGTCTGAAGGATTGAAGAGGAAAGGAAATGAGTAGACTCACTGGTTTGATTTAGGAGCACACAAGATGACGAAGAAGAGGACTAGCTGTAACGTTGAGAGAGAGATTACTTTTGAAAAATAAAATGTTGACGATGCAAACCAATGAACTAGACTTATACTGTAGCAAAGAGGTAGCCACAGAAGCTGATTCACCAGAAGGAAACCACATGCTAATTCAATGATTGCAAGCATTTATTTATGGCTCATAATATTTCTATATGGCATTAATCTGAGTACTTCATGAATACTAATTTCTTTGGCTTGTGAAGCCCTTCATAAAAATAAGTTTAACTACTAGTCAAAGTTTACTAGGGGGCAAGATGAGGTTCCAAGGGGTTAAGTAAGTGCACATGTGGTTGCCACTGACGCTGGGGTTCGAGCCCAGGCACCTGGCGTGGAGCTCATTCTCCCACTTGAGGAGTTCACCATGGTCGGTTTATAATGACTGAGTATTGGCCGTTTTCCCACTATGGAGTGTGTCTTTTGTTTTCTTCATGACTTTGGCTTGTCTAATGGTTCCTGATCGTTTCCCCTTGTGTTTTTCTGAAATGTTTCTACACATTCGGCCAGTCTACTTTTATTCATTTGCTATGCAGTGCTTAAAATTACGAAACTCAGTAATTTTATTTTTGATATGGCTCTTATGATATGACTCGCAAGGTTCTTTTGTCTTCCTGTTGATGCCTTTATCTCTTACATCTATGTTAACTTATTGAATTGGGGAAATATTTATCTCTTGTTTTATGGTTGGCATCTTGATTCTCTGCAATGGATCCATTGCTCCCTGGCTTTGGTGCTATGTGATATCTGTACACATGCTTTCTATGTACTTCTTGCAAACTAAGAGAGGTTTTGAAAAAAAATATAATTGAATCTTGCTAATTTTCTTGACCAGTGGAACAGAGGAGAACAAAAAGTCAGAGGTGAAAAGGGGAGTTTTGAATATAAATTGCAGAGATAGTAATGTTGAATTTATCATGAACAGTTGCAGGGGAAGGGCCTTTGCCTTCTCAAAGTTGTAGAGTATCATAGGATATAACAGTATAACATAGCAAACATAGCATTTAACAGCATAACATAATAGAACAACATAGCATATATAACCTAGCATAAATAACATAATATACATACCGTAATGCAAGAAGACAAATGTTCAATGTGTAGTTTCTTCAGAAGGACTGATGGATATTTGAGTGGAACCAGATGATGGGAAGAGTTTACCAGAAAGGACAAGTAAGACCTGGGAATGTGCAGAGTTAGGTCAGGCCAAAATTAGGGGAAAAGTAAGGAGCACAGAAACTGGGAGTCTCTGAGCTCGGGGACTCCTGTGGAGTAGTTAGGGGAAGGACTGAAGGAGCTGATGGGGTTTTCAACCTCATAGGAAGAATAACAATATCAACCAACCCAACCCACAGCTCCCAAGTACTAAACCACCAACCAAAGAGTGCACGTGGAGGGACCAATGGCTGCAGCTGCATATGTAGTAGAGGGTTCCCTTATCTGGTATCAATAGGAGGGGAGACCTTTTTTTAAAATTTTTTTTGAGGGGAGACCTTTGGTCCTGTGAAGGTTTCATACCCTAGTGTAGGGGAATGCTAGGGCAGTGAGGCAGGAGTGGGTGGGCACGTGGGGGAGCACCCTCATAGAGATAGTAGGGAGAGAGGATGGAATAGGGAGGTTATGGAGGGGAAACTGGGAAGGGGGGTAACATTGAAAATGTAAATTAATAATCAACAAAAAAAGGAAACAAAAAGAACTGAGTCTCACTCAAAGCACTGAGAAGCCGATTTAATGTGAGGGCAGGAGTTGCATGAAAAGGCTTGGGAAGGAACAGATGATTATGTCCAGAGTTGTCCCACTGTAAAGAGCAATGCTGGGCAATGACCAAGTGTCAGTAATCTTGGAAACTTGATGCCACTGGAGAAAAGAACACTGTTGAAGTGATCATCCGAGATAGGAATGTGGAGGAAGAAGGTAGGGCTTACCCTTTGGTCACATAAGCTTTCAAAGATTATTTCAATGAGAAATTTGGTAGCAAAAGTGAAGACACTATACAGACAACCAGGAGTCATGATGATTTAAGGATGCGGGACTGCTGAAGGGAAGTCCCATGGTTTGTTCTGCCCTGCTGCCCATAACCCTGTGAGGTGTACAACCAAATCCAGTTAGATGAATGTTGTAACAACTTCACTGCTAGAAAAACTGACATGGAAGCCTGTTCGTGAGCTCCTGAGCGGTAGAAAAATAATTTATTTAAATATCATCTAATTTGTTTTCAAGTCGACAGACTCTCATTTGCCATTTTGGAAACTAAAAAAAAAAAAAAAGAAAACACTATTATCAAACTAATAGTGTGATCTTACATAAAGTTTAAATGGTGAGCGTGTTTGTAAACTCTTATAATTTCTACCACACTCCTGTAATTAAAATAATCTCTGTATACTTCCTTTTAGCCCTTTTTCCTATGCTGTCAAGTTTTAACATAATTGCAACCACAATATACAGATGATTGACATCCTGCTTTTTAATTTAGTTCAAGGAAAGTGTAGCTAGTTATTTGAGAGGAAAGTAATAATAAATATTGGGTATAAATATTCAATTGTAAGTAGAGGAAGGTTTGGGTCATCAATCCTTATATGCAAAAGGGGACAAAGATGCCATGGTGTAGTAGTATTTCCCAGTGTTGCTGGCAGAGCAGAAAGTTTCCAGCCTATAGGACTAAATAAATATTAGAGCTAGACGTCTCCATAGAATTGTAGTATTTTTCTAAGAATTGCTTTATGGTACATTTTGATACTTTCTGTTAAATCATCTTTTAATGCCTTACTGTAAATATCTGCTTTGGAGTACAGTATTATTCATATTATTAATTCATATTTATTATATTGCCATATGTAAAAATCCTTACCACCATCTGAAAAGCTCTCATTTGATCCTTGCCTTGGGGACAAACTATACATTAGATGAATAGCCCGCAAGGAAATAATGCTGCTGCCTTTCCAGAGTTTGTGGGTTTCAGGCTGAGTGGCTCAGCAAAGACAGACAGCCTGTTGGTGTGATGTCTGAAAACCACGCAGGCTTCTACTCTGAATAAATTCTGCCTATGATTCATGAGTCTTGTGAAGTTTATAACTTCTTTCCCTGAGGCATCCCTTCACAAGTTTTACCATTTCCATAATACCCCTAAATTTTAAAAGCTCAGGATCGGCAGCTAGAGGCAGCTGCAGAAGATGAAAAATGCAGACAGACTCACTTTATGCTCTCCAGTCAGGTTTTTTTCCCCCTATTAACTTGTCTGCAAAAATACTGCATACCACCAGCCCCAGCAAGTGTTCTGCAAGAGGTAGTCCAAATGAAGAGAAAGTGGGCATTCATTTAGTGAATTTATTTTTATTTTATTTTTGACTTTCAAAAGCAATATTCAAAACTATAAAATCATTTTTAAAATAAACTTTAGTAGTTCAACAGTAGTGATAACATTGACTTTGGGGAAGTTAAGATGGATGACAGAAAGCCATGTGGCCAGATGCTAGAAAATAAATCTGTTCTGCTGATCAAAGACTGCATGGCTCTCATGTCAGTGAATATGGATCTGATCCCCGGCCACATTTTCTGTGTAGTCAACTACATAGCATCTGTACTTAGTCAGGCACATAAAATGAGTGGCCAGAGGCTCAGAACTCCACAGCATCTTAGTCAGACAAATTATTGTTATTTCTCTCAGGCAGGTGTCTCCAAGCACATTTGTATGTTTGTCTGTCTTCCTCAATCCTTCAAAGGGCATAAGCAAAGAGTGATATAAGATTTGACTTGAAGTTTGTTATTGAAATATCTGTGAATTTCAGTAGCCTGAGTTCCTGCTATATAGGTTATAATTAAATCTCTATTTTTTAACAGAAGAGAACATTAGTCAATGATAATAATAATTAAAATAAAAACAAATATGCATCAGTTGCTATAATGATAGCTTTGCCAAGGTCTTCCATTTAACGTTTTAGAATGATGCTGGCTTTTGATGGTCAATAGTTGTTGCTATTATTACTCTTTCTTGAATATAAATGATAAACTAGATTCCTATCTTATCACCTAGTCAGTGAAAAGGCTAATAATTCAATCTAAAATGTCAGTCTCTGTTTACCAACCAAGGCAATAATTCTCTGTTATTACAAGAACTAAATATGTACTAACCAGAGTAGATAGGAGGTAACTTTAACTCAATTCTATAGTTAAATAGGTATTTTCCAACCAAGACTTCCTTAGGAAAAACTATTAACTAGAGAGCAATGAACTCTAGGAGGAAGGGAGATACAAACTGTGGCTTTGTGAATTACAGGGCTAACTCTTGCCTTTGACACAGTGTTCACCTGCCTGACATGTGAGGACATAGTCAGTCTTTTTCACCTGAAAGACCCAAAAGTTGGTAAAACTCAACTTTCAATAACTGGAAAGTTCAGGAAGGAAGAAATTCTAGAAGAACAAAGAAGAACATCTCAGATTCTGGATGTAAATCTCCCTCAAGCCTTTGGCTGATCCTTTGCCTACATGGGCAAGGGGAAGTTCCAAAGAAATGCAATGAAGGGCAATAGAATTCTCCATCTCCCACCCACTACCTGGCTTAAGGTCCAAGTTACAATGAGTTAGCTGTCTGTTGGACATTTATCACTCTGGAAAATTATTGCAGAATCTAGAACCTTTAGAGCTTTACATTTAAAGTTTTCTGGATATAATCCCAAAACTAATTTTTAAGTAACTAGAAAGACATGATACAAGAAAAAGAAAGCTTTTAATGAAAACAGCTCCCAGGGTGAGTCAGACTTTTAAGTTTATCAGATCTTTCCAATGTATATTGTTATTAAAAGCATATGTATAGTTGTCTAAAATGTAGAAAAATACAAGGACCAAATAATATCATTCAGAGGTCTGGAAAGTTTAAAACACAATATCTAAAATTTTAATTTTTTGACTGTGGTCAAGGAAGATTTAAATGATGTTTAAAAGTGTCATGAGAATAGATGAAAAGCATAGCAAACCAAAAACAAGAAAAAAATCAGAGCAATCAGAGAATAGGTGCTCAAGACCTGGAAAACAATATCAAAATAACTAATAGAGTTAATTCCTTAATGAAAAGACAGAGAACACAAAGAAGGAAAACTTTCAAGTAAGGAGCTTCCAAATGTTATCTAAATTTATTGGCAACTGATAATTTAGAGAGTAAAAATCTTTCCCAAGTACAAACAAGACAAGTGGAAAGGACAAAATATTGAATAAATAACAATAAAACTCCAATTGGATACCATAACGTTTATATAAATAAAGACTAATATCTTACTACACTGGGATTCAGAACAAAAAGCATGACAGGTAACTTTAGAACACTCATAAAGAAAACAATCCAGCAACCTGAACTTCTAGGAAGATATCCTTCAAAAAAAAAAAAAAAGTGAAAAACAGACATAAAGTTAAACAGGAATCTTAAAGGTTTTTTTTTTTGTTTGTTTGTTTTTATCAGATGACATAATCTGCAGGAAATCTTTTGGGAGTGGGCTATTCAGGTAGAATATCAGATAAAATTTGAGATTTGTAAAAACAAACAAAAGCAGAGATAGTTGGATATATATAAATGTTGTACTTCTAAAACATCAATATTAGAATAAAATATTTTACACTTATAAAAGATGAGTGGAACTTATAACCTGACAGTTTATGATATTTATTTGATGAAAATAGGCTGGAGGAAACTAAAGTTAGACTATGTACAGTTTTGTGCTTTCTTGTCTTTTTATGTGAGAAACTATAACATGGCTGCAGTGTCTACAGTGTTCCCTGAAACACAACTAAGAGAGATCATTAAAAAGCACTGAACAAATCAAAATGAAATAGTATTTAAAAAGCTTAATGGGAATAAGAAATAATGGAAAAGAAGCACAGAACTCAAATGGTACCCATAAAGAAATTAAAATGATACACCTATATCCAGTTAGATAATTACATAGCATGTAAATGGCCTATGTTTTGTAATTAGAAGATAAATATTATCAATATGAACTTACAAAATCAGACTAGCTATAGTCCCATTTAAAGACAAATGCTGGAGGTGTTAAAAACATAAATTAGTTGAGGATTAATTGGATAGAGCATCATTATATTCAAATAAAAAGCAGAAGAATGAAGTTCTGTGCTGCATCAAATAAATCTCTAGACCAATGGCATTATTCAATGTAGTTAAAAGTTGGGCGGAATGTGGGTGCCAGCTCTAAATGTGCTCATTAAAGTCCTTTCACTTTTTTTTGTACATTTGAACATGTTTTATATTGTGTTACAAAGTAATTCTTATCTAAAAATATCTAAAAAGTGGCAACACTGAGAAACAAGAAAATTGAAAAAAACTTAAAAGGCAAAAGAAAGATCATAAGCAGATAGGCAACAAAGAGAACTAGAAAAGAATATATTGGTCTTAATGGTTAAATGGCTATAAATGGTAAAATGGCTTACTGGTCAAAGGACTCCAAGGACAGGAAGACACTGAGTCTTCCATGTTATTGACCTCTCTTCCTTCTTTAGCTATCACTTACAAAAATCAGAGCAAAATAAGGCTTATGCCTGAAAGGACATGGAGACCATGCAAATATCCTTTAATTGGTTAATTAAACACATAGTCAATCCATTTATGCTAGCTATGGGTGCCATAGGAGTTAGTGCTCATCAGCTTGAAAAATTACATTGTTAAATTTTACTCCATTATCCGCTATTGAACTTGCGTTTGTGTGATCTTCAAGCTTCCTTCTATGCATAATGGTGCCTGGATTTCTGCAAACTGTAGTTGGACAGTCTGCAGGGAGTTGGAGACTCTACCCAGTGACTTCAGAGGCTAGTAAGTCCAAAGAAAATTGCATCAGAACATTGCATTTTCTGGTGTCTTTGATTCTACACAATCTAATTCCTACATGAGACAACATATCTTAAAATTAGAAGCTAGGATCCACATATGCTACAGAACATGTAGTCTTCTGGGGGCTGGGTTACTTTGTAACTGCCCGCAGTTACATCGAATGGGTTACCTAGAAGCAAAACTGGAGATGTATGGGAAGGCGGCAAAAAGAGATGGAGACCAAGATAATACCTGCTATTCAAGGTCTCAAAGTTTAATGAAGAACTCTAAATATATAGGCAGGGAAAAACCCTTCCCCAAAGGCTGGAAGCTTCTCCGCAGAACCAGTTCAGTTGCTCCACAGGTGGCTAGTGTTTCTCAGGAAACTGCAGGTCCTTGAAGAACAATGGGATTCACTTTGGCCTGAGCACTCCGCCCTAGGTGGAGGGGATTATGGTAACACAGGAGTTCCTGATCAAAGGCTGGGAAAGGAACTTCACATTGGTTGATATCAAGTTCCTGCCAGGTGGCATGGCACATCAATAAGGCTCTCTATATTGCTTCAGTTTATTATTTTCTAGTTACATTGTTTTCCAATGAAACCCATGTTTTTTTTTCTTTCTAATGGCCATTATATAAATGTAGCACATTATCATCATCCATCCATCATTTGATCTATAACAAGGGGGAAGATAGGCTTTCAATGTGGGGTTTTGTGTCTGGTGGGTCACATCATATATGAAGATAGAAGGGGGATACTGAGAGAGGAAAGGTAAGAGCTGAGAGGGTAGGCAAAGAGTCAACTAAAATTACAATACATGAAAAAATTATTAAGGACTGTGGTTCATAGGGAGGACAAAAGGAACAATTTGATCAAAATTCATTATATTCATATAGGCATTTCTCTAACAATAAAATTTTAAAACGAATTATGTTGAAGACAGAATGCTGATATATTTTCTAAGTAATAACACATTGTGTGGTCTTTTGGAGTACATCAGCGAGCTTTCTCTAGAGAGATCTTTTTAAACTAGGTGTTCTTTAGCCCATCATTCTGTTCTAGCCCTCACTCCCCTACCATAGTGTGGCACCCATTCAGAACGTGAGTTATCTGAGGGTAGATTTTTTACTCTATTAATATATGGCACCCAGACTGTGAACTATCTGAGGGTAGTTTTTTACTCTATCATTATAATGTAGCACCGAGACCATGAGCTACTTGAGGGTAGTTTTTACTCTATTACTATAGTATGGCACTCAGACTGTGGGCTATCTGAGGGTAGTTTTATATTACCTTGTTTCAGCTATCATTATCATTGTTCAATAAATAATACCAATTGGAAATTTAAATCAAATTAAAACATTGGAATGTAGTTATCCTGTTTGAATGAATATGCTCCCAGAAGGCATAGGCTGTATACAAAAAATCCTAGGGCAAGAAATGAAATGATTCCCTGTGAATTGTTGTTCAGGGAGAGCTCTGATGTTTCAAAAGCAGTGTGTATAATTTCTGTTGGTTACCACCAGAACCTAATGGTTAAGACTATATTGCTGAAGTCACCACATGCTCTGGTCACAGGACAGAGAAACCAAGATGCAATTGTTCTAGAAGCTTCCTCCATGACAGCTACCCTCCATAGTCCTGGAAGGTGCTATAAGGCTTCTGGAGGAGAACTGGAAGAGGTCCCTGCATACGATGCTACAAACTGGCCAGCAAGATGTGCCCTTTGATGGAATGGGGCAGGTTGGTTACAGCCGGTTTATAGCATTGCATCCAGAGGCCTCACTTAGCCAATTATCCTCTGGAAACTATCAGTTTTCTGATTGAATCTGATGCCTACTGGACAGCAGACAATCCTTGTGTGGTAGTGTAAACCTGGTCAAAAGCCATAGATAGGGCTGTAGCATGCCTCCTGAGGAAGCTACTGCTGTGATTTTTCTAAACAAACATGATAACTAAGTAACTATGTTTGCATGTATGAATGATATAAGTAACATAAGTGACACTTTGTTGCTGTGTTTCCTGATTAGAGTAAATCAGGAACCTGCGGTTTCTCAATGGAAACTTCAGAAGCAAATTATATAATTTTAATATTAGCTTAATAAAATAAAACATAACACGAGCAGGATACAAACAAACCAGGGTAATGCTTTAAACAATTTGAGATCCAGAAGATAATGGGAAACTGAGCTATACACACACACACACACACACACACACACACACAGAGATATCATACATATACTAATGTACAAGTGTAATACATGCATAAAAACATAAAAAGATCTGACTTGCACACCTACTTAGCAGAGCTCTAGATGCTAGAAATCAGACTCACAGGAGTGACTGTTATATCAAATCCCCAAGTCTGTGTCTGCTTGCAAAGATCCCAATTGTCAGTCTGAGTGCTAGTCTTGGGTATTTTAAAACTCCTGGGGGATTTGCATGGCATCCAGGCAGTGAACTGTAGCACTGGATTGTCCCTCCTATTCTTATCCTCTCTTGCCCTCCTTTCCTTTCTCTCTCCATTAAAACTAAATTCTAGCCATTTTTTGGCGTTATTGGGCTGATGGGTCAATGTGAGGAGCAGGAGGGAAATAGGCAATCATGTCAGACATGCCTTGTTCTTGCTTTTTGTCTAACACTTTGCAGTCCATCTCACTCTCTTAAAGACGATACTTTGATGATATTTAAATCTTGATGTTGACGATGAAGCTGAACGCTGGGTGAGCATGGCAAGGTCTCCCTGGCCTTTACACTATGCATTAAGGGAAGGTTTGCATGTCCATGTTCTACACAGCCACTTGCCTGCTTAAGGCAGCTTATTCCCTAGCTGCCATGTATGCTGAGATGTGGACAATTGTCAGCCCGATCAAAGCTACCCAGCTGGTTAAATGTTTATAAACAAAAGCAAGAAGAAATTCATTCCAACTATGGTTTATCTCAAAGTTTTGGAATTTCTAATTCCTTCACTTTTGTATTATTGCTGTGGGACACTTTAGAAACTTCTAGACGTATAGTCCTATTTATTTCTCCTTTTAAAAATTTTTGGTTTTATGTGGAGGTCTTTGATCCACTTGGAGTTGAGCTTAGTGCAAGGAGATAAGAGTGGATCAATTCTCATTCTTCTGCATGTTGACCTCCAGTTGAACCAGCACCATCTGTTGAAAAGGCTATCTTTTTTCCACTGGATGTTTTCAGCTCCTTTGTCGAAGATCAATTGGCCATAGATGTGTGGGTTCAATTCTGGGTCTTCGATCCTATTCCATTGATCTGCTTCCCTGTCACTGAACCAATACCATGCAGTTTTTAATACCACTGCTCTGTAATATTGCTTGAGGTCCGGGATATTGATTCCCCCAGAAGTTCTTTTGCTGTTGATGATAGTTTTAGCTATCCTGGGTTTTTTGTTATTCCAGATGAATTTGAGAATTGCTCTTTCTAGCTCTATGAAGAACTGAGTTGGGATTTTGATGGGAATTGCAAAAACCAGACACACTAAAACTAATAGAAAAGAAACTGGGGAAGACCCTCGAGGACATTGGCTCAGGGGAAAAATTCCTGAACAGAACACCAATTGCTTATGCTCTAAGAGCAAGAATAGACAAATGGGACCTCATAAAACTACAAAGTTTCTGTAAGGCAAAAGACACTGTCAAAAGGATAAATCGGCAACCAACAAATTGGGAAAAAATCTTCACCAACCCCACATCCGACAGAGGGCTAATCTCCAATGTATACAAAGAACTCAAGAGGTTAGACCCCAGAAAACCAAATAACCCTATCCAAAAATGGGGTACAGAGCTAAACAGAGTCTTTTCACCTGAAGAAATTCGGATGGCTGAGAAACACCTTAAAAAATGTTCAACATCACTAGTCATTAGGGAAATGCAAATTAAAACAACCCTGAGATTTCACCTCACACCAGTCAGAATGGCTAAGATTAAAAACTCAGAAGACATCAGGTGTTGGCGAGGATGTGGAGAAAGAGGAACACTCCTCCACTGCTGGTGGGAATGCAAGCTGGTACAACCACTCTGGAAATCAGTATGGCGGTTCCTCAGAAAACTGGGCGTGATACTTCCGGAGGACCCAACCATACCACTCCTGGGAATATACCCAGAAGATTCCCCAGCATGCAATAAAGATACATGCTCCACTATGTTCATAGCAGCCTTATTTATAATAGCCAGAAGCTGGAAAGAACCCAGATGTCCCTCAACAGAGGAATGGATACAAAAAATGTGGTATATATACACAATGGAGTACTATACAGCCATTAGAAACAATGAATTCATGAAATTCTTAGAGAAATGGATGGAGCTGAAGAATGTCATACTAAGTGAGGTGACCCAGTCTCAAAAGAATACCCATGGTATACAGTCACTGATAAGTGGATATTAGCCTAGAAGCTTGGAACACCAAAGACACAAATCACATATCAAGTGATGTCTCACAAGAAGAAAGGAGTGGACACTGGTGCTAGAATGGACCAAAACATCATTGTGGGAGAGTACAAGAACAGTAAAGTGGGAGGGGTGGATGCGGGAGCAGGGGGAGGGAAAAGGACATGTGGGACCTTTGGGGGTGGGGAACCAGAAAAAGGGAAATGAATTGTAAATATAAAATATATACAATAAAAAAAATCAAAAAAAAAAAAAAAAGAAATCAAATAAAAAAATAAAAAAAAATGTTGCAAATTAAAAAAAAAAAAAAATTTTGGTGAGTGCCTCATTAGCTTGCCCAAGCTGACCTCAGACTCAGAGCCCTGTTCTCTGGGCTTCCCAGTGCTCAAGGATCACAGATAGGAGTTCAGGTGTCTCTTGATGTTTTTTGATTCATATTTGTAAATGTTTCTTCTTTTCTCACTCTCATCTTTCATTCTTTTTTTACTGTGTGTGCGTGTGTATATGTGTGTGTTTTGTTTGTGTAAATATGTCTTTCCACTACTTTGGTAAGGTATAAATGATGAAACTAAACTCATTCTAACTGTAGCAATTAGATGGCGACAGGTCCCTATGGGTGGAACACTTGAGCTTTAGCCTTCGTACCGAAATCTTGCAGATCAGGCTGACAATTACAGTTGAACATCACATTGTCTCTCTTCTTTTTCTCCTGGAGTTTTATGCACGGTTCCCACTGTCTTTTCAGGTAACAGACAAAAGTAGTTCAACTTTATACTTCCCCTGTGAGTTATGACCCTAGGCACTGAGGCATCTTCTCTTATTCCTGTGTTAGTCATTCCAGTGTGGCTGCCACAGGGTCCTTCGTCCACTTTATAATAATCACAGCTGTCTCTCATTGTCTAGTCTCCAGTCACTGCCAGGAAAAATGAAAATGAAGGAGAAGGTGAGTATCGTGAGGGAGTGGGTGCTTAGTGGTGACCCATGCCAGGCCTAGCCAGCACTTCCAAAAAACTCCTTTCAAGTGGAAACATTGTGTGCACAGACTTCAAAGTTACTGTTAAAGGTCAAGTGCCACACCACAGTTAGGCAGTCTCTTAGTGGTTGTTGCAATCACAATCCAACAAATCTAAGTATGGAATTCTGCACAGATTAACCCAATGGCACACCAGGCTCTGCTGGTAAAGTCCAGTAGGGCTCAAATAGCAGATCCACTGCCCTCAAGAAACTGCTATGTAACAATTCCCCTTCTCCTATTAACTTTGAGTGTCGGGTGGGGGATGGGGGCTGTAACCTAACCCTGACCCTTACCCTAACCTGTAAACCCTACTTTGCAACCAACCCATGGCCCCTTCACTCTCATGATTAAGATTATCTTAGCTCAAAAGAGAGGTGTTGACACCTTTGGATTTCAGGAAGAACAGGCCATTCTCTTGAAACTTTCAATCCTATGGTTCTAAGCCCATGAGTACAACAACCTAAATTCTTCCTTATACAAAACCACAGCAACAACATGGGTAAACTACACAGTCCAGTTACAGTAAATTGAAGGTAAAATGCCTACTTGTCTCCTATTTATTAAACTGAAGCACCTTACGTAAGAAAATGCCTTATGGAACAAAGACATAACAATGTATTTGGAAGCATCTATTTTATTACCAAGTGACCCCTAACAAATTTACCATCTTATCTTTATAATGAACCCACTTAGAACATATTAATACAAAAAATATTAATTACCATATGCTGGGCAGTGTGCCAAGGATATAAAATTAAGTGGTGACCCAAAGAGAAAGGGTCTGTATCTTCATAGGGCTACATTTTAGTGTAGGAAGTAAACAGTGTTCAAATAGAGCAACAAATAATTAACTTAATTATAGATTATGGGAAGGATCACGGTAACTGTAAACAGCTTGTTGAGATGGAGAAAGACGAACTGGTAGTGTAGACTCCCTACAAACAGCAGGCATGCAAAACCTTCTACATGAAAGGGATTTTATAGTGAAATCTGAAGTTTAGAGGTGGGGGCTTGGAAGAGAGCAAGCAGAGAGGATTCTGGAAAGAGTATGGTAAAGGATACATATGCGCAGATTGAAGGACGGATCAATATGCTTGCAGACCAAAAGGAATAATCCATTTCAGAGGAGTGAATATGCAAGGCAGAGGCCACTGCACAGAAAACACCGGGGAACCATAATGCAAACCCCATATGGAGTTCAATTGCGTGTCCTATTTGAATGAGATTTCTACTGCAGACAATCGGACAGGCTTATATAATTTTCAAATCTGAACCTATAATTGTCCCGGAGACTGAAACCTGCAAGTAGCATTGCCAACTAGATTGTGTCCATGAGACTGAATCTGTGTACAGAGAGTATGCATGTACCCTTTGAAAATGCTTGTAACCAAATCATTCAGAGATCTGAAGATTTCAAATTTTGTCACATTTTCTTGTATATAATATCTTATGGGTAGATCCCAAGTCTAAGTGTGAAATTCACACTTTTTTTCTCATATACTTTACACAGACAGCCAGAGGGTAGTTTTAGATGGTGCTGTTAGTGCTTATATATTTCGATTATGAGATGTTGTGTACATAATTTCCACTTATAGTATATTATAGTGCTCATATAGTTGAGTTTTATGGAATTTGGGATATTTATTTCTGGCTTAAGGATAACTATATCACTTGATGACTAATCTCCAACTCCCATTTAAGAAAATAATTTCCTACCTTGGTTAAGATTATTACTTTGGTAGATTTTTATTGCTGTCTGCAAGTGTTTCTGTCACATCTTGTGAGAGGGCTTATACATGTACTCTTGTTCATGTCACCTGTGGCCATGTGGCTTGTTTCAGTCAATAAAATGATTGAAGTAACAGTGCATGTTATCACCAAACAGCTGCCACAAGAGTCAGTGAAAAGTGCTTGTGTGCAGTCTGTGCATTCATCAGAGACAAGAATGTATAAGCTTAAAGTAAGTCTGGGCTACATAGACCCTTAAGAAGGGAAGGCGAGGGAAGGGGAGGGAAGGAGAGAGGAGAGGAGGAAAGGGAAAGACAGGATAGAAGATAAAGGAAAGTAGAAATTGAGAGAGATGGGAGGAAAAATGAGAGGGATGGAGGGAGAGAGGCTGGGAGGGATGGAGAGAAGGAGGGAGGGATGGAGCGAGGGAAGAATAAAAAGGAGCAAAGAGATAGGAAGGAAGAAATGAAAGGTTCCCCAAACCATAAACGAGGGGAGCAGGTGATTGTATGTCTGCCCTTTCCCCTGTAGACGCAGAGGCTCTTCTCAAGCAGGAGCCATTACTGCATCTTCAACAACACAGCTCCTGTGTAGCGTGAAGGAGTTGTGAGACCTGGGTGTTGATGATTTCCATAATTTAGTCTAGCCTGGTCTAGTAAATAAATTGGTAACTGAATGTATGCTGTGATATTTCCTGGTTGATTAGACCCCTTGGTCTTTGTTGTGTGAGCACAGAGGATGTCGGAGAGAAAAGCCACAAATGACCCTTTGGTCCAGTGCGGCCGGTGATTTGGTGTTGAATTAGAATGTGCATCCATAAAACTGGTAAACGTGCTTTCCTGACAGGACTAGAAAAGTCCTTAGAGCCAGGGCTGCATTTTCCTGTGTTAGACATAGAAAAAGATAACAAGTACTTTAAGATCAATTAATTATATAACTCATTTGGGAAACTTAAAACAATAATAATGACAAAAAGGGGCACACAGATTCTATCATTTAACACCTATCTATCTATCTATCTATCTATCTATTTTTCTATCTATCATCTATCTCTCAATCATCTATTACACATATATATACACACACATACACACACACATATATCTACACACACATATGTATTCTATCTACCTACATACATATCCACCTATCATGTCTGTCATTTCATATTCATCCTGTTCTCTATTTTCCTCTTTTACCCTCCTTTTCTCTGTCCCTCTTTCCCTCACTCTCTCTAACTTTCCTTCCCTTCTCCTTTTTTTCTCCCCTCCCAGTCTCTCCAACCCTACGTATTCTTCCTGTCCTTAAACATCCATGATGTACTTCAGTATATCCCAGTTCCAACCCATTTCTAGACTGAGAGTGACATCATCCCATTGGCAACTCTGTTTTGCTTTGTTTTCTGTTCTCTATCCTATAGGTGGTATATGTTAATATCCTTTGTCTCCATAACAATATGAGTCAAGTTCTGTAATAAATATTTTCAATAAGAGGCTAGACAAATGCTCCTGATTTTATTTCTCTGAATACTACTTATATGTTTCATTATTAGTTGTAACAGTGTTTGGGAATAATAACAGCATTTTTGACTTTGAGAATGAAAGTAGAAAATGTTGAAATTGTGTAAAATATTCTCTGTACAAGTAATTTAAATTTTCACCTTAAAGAACAAGAATTATATAACTCACCTCAGTAGATACAAATGGGTAAATTAATGGAATATCCAAATATTCCAAAAGAATCCTTAATGTATTACATTCTTCTATTATAAGTACTAGGTATACAAACCCAACAGGAAATGCTATCCTTAAGGATATCATGTGGAATGGCCACGAGCCCAGAAGACGTTTGTAATCAGAAAGGTATGAGCTTATTGTGCTACCAGCAACAGCCTGGTGGCTGAGGTCTCAGTCCCATAAGCACAACTTCTCTGGTATATGCTATGCCAATCTCTGATCTCTCTAGTACTTTCAGGGTAACATTTAGCATTTCTCACAATTGTAATTTCTCCTAAGATTCCCTGAGCTGTGTTCCATGAAAGAATGTTGTTGATGAAGTTAGCAGGTTAAGAGGTATCCAGCATTCTTGGATCAGAATATTTGGCTCAAGGTGGACTTTACCACCACCACCACCACCACCCCTTTACAGATTTACACAGAACATTAACAAGTGAGATCAAAGAAAATCTGACAACAGAAAAAATAAGTTTACAAATTTGCTTGAGGCAGTGATATTTAGCTCAAGAAATATGAGAACATTTGAATTAAACTTTCTGAACTCAACTTGTTTTTAGCCTTTTTAAATAAATCACTGCTTTTTAAGGTATTGGGCCATGCTTCGATTTCAAACCTTTGCAAGCATTTAGCTAAACTCCCAAAGAACATAGTGAATGCACATATTTTATTGATTTATGTAGATTTCTATGACTATCTTTTTAATGTGTGTTTGTAAGTTTGTATGTGTGTTTGTGTGTATGTGTGTGTGTGTGTTTGTGTTTGTAGGTGCTGGTACAAGAAATAACCTGGAGTTTGTGCTAGCATATACTATTCCCTCACTCTGTGCCAGCAGAGTTTTAAACATGGCTTGAAATGGTCCATTCAGAACTGAAATATGTGTTTTTTTTCTTTCTGGAAATAAATATTTTTCTATGACTTCCTGAGAAGCTTTTCTGTTAAATGACCCTGATCTTTTGTATATGGATCTGTAACTGAGCAAAGAAACTTTTGCTATTTGTATTTCTTCAGATCTTTGGTCCAGCACATCTTGGATGGTTGAGGAACACTGCGTGTCCCTTTAAAGCAGGACCATTCCAGTTTCATCAACTTCCTCAATCTCACAGCCTTTATTATCATTCGTTCTGTGCTTTCTCTGGCCATGTGTATCAGTTGTCATGCATACCTGAATGGCCAATAACTCACGTTAGCGGCTGCTGATGTGCTAGGCTAATTATGCATATACTTTTTTTTTTCCTTTTTTTTTTTTTTAGTTATTTTTATTTTCTATATTCTATGTTTACATTTCAAAGGCTTTCCCCTTTCCCAGTTCCCACCCACCATAGTTCCCATAGTTCTTCTCCCCCCCAACTATTCCCCAATCATTCCCCCTCCCCCCTCGGTTTCTTTACTAAACTGGATGCAATCTTTACATGCCCAGGGTCCTCTCCTTTCTTCTTCTTGGGAATCATTTGACTTGCTATTTGTGTCTTGAGTATTTAGTGCTTCTGGGCTCATTAATATCCACTTATCAGTGATTGCATTTCATGTGCATTCTTTTGTGATTGGGTTAGCTCACTCAGGATGATGTTTTCCAGGTCTAACCATTTACCTACAAATTGCATGAATTCATTATTTTTAATTGCTGAGTAGTATTCCATTGTATAAATATACCACATTTTCTGTATCCATTCCTCCTTTGAGGGATATTTGGGCTCCTTCCAATTTCTGGCTATTATAAACAAGGCTGCTATAAACATAGTGGAGCATGTGTCTTTATTGCATGTAGGGGAATCCTCTGGGTATATGCCCAGGAGTGGTATGGCAGGGTCCTCTGGAAGTGACATGCCCAATTTTCTGAGGAACCGCCAAACTGATTTCCAGAGTGGTTTTACCATTTTGCAATCCCACCAACAGTGGAGGAGTGTTCCTCTTTCTCCACATCCTCGCCAGCACTTGTTGTCTCTTGAGTTTTTAATCTTAGCCATTCTGACTGGTGTGAGGTGGAATCTCAGGGTTGTTTTGATTTGCATTTCCCTGATGACTAATGATGTTGAACATCTCTTAAGGTGTTTCTCGGCCATCCGAATTTCTTCTGGTGAAAATTCTTTGTTTAGCTCTGTGCCCCATTTTTTGATAGGGTTATTTGGTTCTTTGCGGTCTAACTTCTTGAGTTCTTTGTATATATTGGATATTAGCCCTCTGTCGGATGTGGGGTTGGTGAAGATCTTTTCCCACTTTGTTGGTTGCCGTTTTGTCCTTCGGACAGTGTCCTTTGCTTTGCAGAAACTTTGTAATTTTATGAGGTCCCATTTGTCGATTCTTGATCTTAGTGCGTACGCTATTGGTGTTCTGTTCAGGAACTTTTCCCCTGTGCCCAAGTCCTCCAGGGTCTTCCCAAGTTTCTTTTCTAATAGTTTCAGTGTGTCTGGTTTTATGTGGAGGTCCTTGATCCACTTGGAGTTGATCTTAGAGCAAAGAGATAAGAGTGGGTCAATTCGCATTCTTCTGCATGTTGACCTCCAGTTGAACCAGCACCATTTGTTGAAAAGGCTATCTTTATTCCACCGGATGGTTGTGGCTCCTTTATCAAAGATCAAGTGACCATAAGTCTGTGGGTTAATTTCAGGGTCTTCAATCCTGTTCCATTGATCTGTTTGCCTGTTGCTATACCAATACCATGCAGTTTTTAACACAATTGCTCTGTAGTACTGCTTGAAGTCAGGGATATTGATTCCCCCAGAAGTCCTTTTATTGTTGAGAATAGTTTTAGCTATCCTGGGTTTTTTGTTGCTCCAGATGAATTTGAGAATTGCTCTTTCTAGATCTATGAAGAATTGAGTTGGGATTTTGATGGGGATTGCATTGAATCTGTATATTGCTTTTGGCAAGATGGCCATTTTTACTATATTGATCCTGCCAATCCAGGAGCAAGAAATATTTTTCCATCTTCTGAGGTCTTCTTCGATTTCTTTCTTCAGGAACTTGAAGTTCCTGTTGTACAGATCTTTCGCTTGTTTGGTTAGAGTTACGCCAAGATACTTTATGTTGTTTGTGGCTATTGTGAAGGGTGTTATTTCCCTAATTTCTTTCTCTGCCTGCTTGTCCTTTGAGTACAAGAAGGCCACTGACTTGCTTGAGTTAATTTTATAACCTGCCACTTTGCTGAAGTTGTTTATCAGCTGTAGAAGTTCTCTGGTGGAGTTTTTTGGGTCGCTTAGGTAAACTATCATATCGTCTGCAAATAATGATAGTTTCACTTCTTCCTTTCCAATTTGTATCCCTTTGACTTCCTTATGTTGTCTAATTGCTCTTGCTAGAACTTCAAGTACTATATTGAAAAGATATGGAGAGAGTGGGCAGCCTTGTCTAGTCCCTGATTTTAGTGGGAATGCTTCAAGTTTCTCTCCATTTATTTTGATGTTGGCTACTGGTTTGCTGTAGATTGCTTTTACTATGTTTAGGTATGGGCCTTGAATTCCTGCTCTTTCCAAGACTTTTAGCATGAAAGGATGCTGAATTTTGTCGAATGCTTTTTCAGCATCTAATGAGATGACCATGTGGTTTTTTTCTTTCAGTTTGTTTATGTAGTGGATTACATTGATGGATTTCCGTATATTGAACCATCCCTGCATCCCTGGGATGAAGCCTACTTGATCATGGTGGATGATCGTTTTGATGTGCTCTTGGATTCGGTTAGCAAGAATTTTATTTAGTATTTTTGCATCTATATTCATCAGAGAAATTGGCCTGAAGTTCTCTTTCTTTGTTGGATCTTTTTGTGGTTTAGGTATTAGCGTAATTGTGGCTTCGAAGAATGAGTTGGGCAGTGTCCCTTCTGTCTCTATTTTGTGGAATAGTTTGGAGAGTATTGGTGTTAAGTCTTCTTTGAAGGTCTGGTAGAATTCTGCACTAAAACCATCTGGTCCCGTACTTTTTTTGGTTGGGAGGCTTTCTATAACCCCTTCTATTTCTTTAGGGGTTATGGGACTATTTAGCTGGTCTACTTGATGCTGATTTAATTTTGGTATTTGATATCTGTCTAGGAAATCGTCCATTTCCTCCAGATTCTCCAGTTGTTTTGAGTATAGACCTTTGTAGTAGGATCTGATGATCTTTTGAATTTCCTCAGTTTCTGTTGTTATGTCTCCCTTTTCATTTCTAATTTTGTTAATTTGTATACTGTCTCTGTGTCCTTTGGTTAGTCTGGCTAAGGGTTTATCTATCTTGTTGATTTTCTCAAAGAACCAGCTCCTGGTCTTGTTGATTCTTTGTATGGTTCTCTTTGTTTCTATTTGATTGATTTCAGCCCTGAGTTTGATGATTTCTTGTCTTCTACTCCTCCTGGGTGAATTAACTTGTTTTTCTTCCAGGGCTTTAAGGTGTGCCATTAAGCTGCTAGTGTATGCTCTCTCCAGTTTCTTTTTGGATGCACTTAGAGCTATGAGTTTTCCTCTTAGCACTGCTTTCATTGTGTCCCATAGATTTGGGTAGGTTGTACCTTCATTTTCATTGAATTCTAAAAAGTCTTTGATTTCTTTTTTTATTTCTTCCTTGACCAAGGTGTCATTGAGTAGAGTATTGTTCAGTTTCCATGTGTATGTGGGCTTTCTGTTGTTTTTGTTGCTATTGAAGACCACTCTTACTCCATGGTGATCTGATAAGAGGCATGGGATTAGCTTGATCTTCTTGTATTTGTTGACATCTGTCTTGTGACCGATTATATGGTCTATTTTGGAGAAGGTACCATGCGGTGCTGAGAAAAAGGTATATTCTTTAGCTTTAGGATGAAATGTTCTATATATATCTGTTAAATCCAATTGGTCTAGAGTTTCAATTAGTTTCACTGTGTCCCTGTTTAGTTTCTGCTTTCCTGATCGGTCCATTGAGGAGAGTGGGGTGTTGAAGTCACCCACAATTATTGTGTTAGGTGTAATGTGTGCTTTAAGCTTTAGTAAGGTTTCTTTTACGAAGGAGGGTGCCCTTGCATTTGGAGCATAGATGTTCAGTATTGAGAGCTCTTCCTGGTGGATTTTCCCTTTGGCCAGCAAGAAGTGACCTTCTGAGTCTCTTTGGATGATTTTAGGTTGAAAGTCAATTTTATCTGATATTAGAATGGCTACTCCAGCTTGTTTCCTGAGACCATTTGCTTGTAAAATTGTCCTCCAGCCTTTTACTCTAAGGTAGTGTTTGTCTTTAACACTGAGATGTGTTTCCTGTATGCAGCAAAATGTAGGGTCCTGTTTCCGTATCCAGTCTGTTAATCTATGTCTTTTTATTGGGGAATTGAGTCCATTGACGTTAAGAGATATTAAGGAATAGTAATTATTACCTCCAGACATTTTTGAAATTATATTTATTTATCTTATTTATTTTTTATATTCGAGAGGTTATCTTCTTTTGGGTTTGATGAGAGGAGGTTTCTATCTTGCTTCTTCCCGGGTGTAGTTTCCGTCCTTGTCTTGGTGTTTTCCCCCTATTATCCTTTGTAGGGCTGGATTTGTGGAGAGATATCTTGCAAATTTGGTTTTGTCATGGAATACCTTGATGTCTCCATCAATGGCAATTGAGAGTTTTGCTGGGTAAAGTAGTTTTGGCTGAAGTTTGTGTTCTCTTAGAGTTTGCATGATATCTGCCCAGGATCTTCTAGCTTTCATGGTCTCAGGTGAGAAGTCTGGTGTTATTCTGATAGGTTTTCCTTTATATGTTACTTGGCCTTTTTCTCTTGCTGCCTTTAGTATTCTTTCTTTGTTTATTACATTTGGAGTTTTGATTATTATGTGACGGGATGTATTTCTGTTCTGGTCCAGTCTGTTTGGGGTTCTATAGGCTTCTTGTATATTCATGGGCATCTCTCTCCTTAGGTTGGGGAAGTTTTCTTCCATAATTTTATAGAAGATATTAGCTGGCCCTTTAACTTGTAAATCTTCACTCTCGTCTATACCTATAATCCTTAGGTTTGGTCTTCTCATAGTGTCTTGGATTTCCTGGATGTTTTGGGTTACCACCTTTTTACATTTAGTATTTTCTTTGACTGTTGAATCAATGGTTCCTATGTTATCTTCGGCTTCTGAGATTCTGTCTTCTATCTCTTGTATTCTATTGTTGATACTTGCGTCTATGGCCCCTGATTTCTTCCCCAGGTTTTCTATCTCCAATGTTGTCTCCCTCTGTGATTTCTTAGTTGTTTCTACTTCTGTTTTTAGTATCTGGATGGATGTGCTCAGATCTTTCGCTTGCTTGATTGTGTTTTCATGTATTTCTTTAATAGATTTTTGTGCTTCCTCTTTCATAGCTTCTACTTGTTGGCCCACGTTCTTCTGTAGTTCTTTAAGTGACTTTTGTCTTTCTTCCTTATTGTCTTCTTCTCTTTGATCCATCTTCTCCTGCATTTCTTGAAGTGATTTTTGTATTTGCCTCGTAAAGGCTTCTAACTTTTGATCCATTTTCTCCTCTATTTCTTTACGAGATTTTTCTATGTGTTCAGCTACCAGCATCCTGACCAGTGATTTTATATCCAAGTCTTGTTTTTCTGGTGTTTTAGGGTATCCAGGGATTCCTGTTGTTGGAGAACTGGGTTCAGATGCTGTCATGTTGCCTTGATTTTTGTTAGTAACGTTCCTTCGTTTTCCTTTTGCCATCTGGTTATTTCTGGTTTTAGTTGGCCTTGTTGTCAGTGGCTGGTGTTTGAATCTCCTGTGAGGCTGGGCTCACCTGTTGTTTCTCTATTGGTGAATATGTGTGACTGCTGCTTTAAGGGATCATAAGCTGGCTGCCACCCATGGGATTGTAGCCCCTGTTGGAGTCTGTCTACCTGGGCTTCTCCAGCTGTGTCCTGGTTGCAAGGAACTCCGAGAGCCTAGCAGATCCCCCGTGAGGGTAGCCCTGGAAGGGGTGTTTACCTGGGCCTTTCCAGCTGTGTCCTGGTTGCAATATGGAGGCCCGCCGCTACACCGCTGGTCTAGGGGCCGGCGAGCTGGTTGCAGAACGCAGCTTAGGTGCTCACCCGAGGGCGGGGATGTCCCACAGAGCCTGGGCCTTTCCAGCTGTGTCCTGGTTGCAATATGGAGGCCCGCCACTACACCGCTGGTCCAGGGGCCAGCGAGCTGGTTGCAGAAGCAGCCTTGGTGCTCACCAGAGGGCTCGGGGATGTCCCACAGAGCCTAGGCGGGACTCTGCCTGCTTGGCTCTGAGACCCTAGCAGATACCCCCGTGAGTGTAGCCCTGGAAGGGGTGTTTACCTGGGCCTTTCCAGCTGTGTCCTGGTTGCAATATGGAGGCCCGCCGCTACACTGCTGGTCTAGGGGCCGGCGAGCTGGTTGCAGAACGCAGCTTAGGTGCTCACCCGAGGGCGGGGATGTCCCACAGATCCTGGGCCTTTTCAGCTGTGTCCTGGTTGCAATATGGAGGCCCGCCGCTACACCGCTGGTCCAGGGGCCGGCGAGTTGGTTGCAGAAGCAGCCTTGGTGCTCACCAGAGGGCTCGGGGATGTCCCACTATGCATATACTTTTATTACTGTGTCTCAATATTCTGCCAAGCTTCCTTAATAACCACATTATTTCTATGAAATCCTCGGTAGGAGAGCTCCTTACTAATGGTGATTAGACTGGCATCAAGTAGGGCATATTTTATAGAAGCTTCATAGGTTAAGGAAAACCAGAAGCTCCTGTGAGATTAAGAACAATTTAGAGGTGGTGTGACCACAGACACTCCTCTTCAGTCTTCTCTGGAAGCATTGTTAAGAGGGAAATCTCTTCCCATTATTTAGGTACCAACTCAGAAAAGAAAGTCCCATTTTGTAGCTAAAGCATTAGAAGTACTGAGTGCTTTATGAAAACGAATAACTTTCCTCAGGCAAGGAGTAATTCATACAGCAAGATTTCAATATGTTCTGGCAATTTAAAGTTTACTGTGTTTCCAGAGACATAGGATGTGTCTCTATAGCAATCTTTAAAAATAACAACAACAAAAGCAAAACAGATTAGAAGATATTTTACTTAGGTGTGTCAGCGTGTAGATACCTGTGCATGAATGTTGGTACTCATAGAAGCCAGAAAGGGCATCAGATTTTCTGGAAGTGGAGTTACAGGTGGTTGGGAGTCACCAAATGTGATGGTTTGTATATGATTGGCCCAGGAAGTGAACCTATTAGGAGGTGTGGCCTTGTTGGAGTAGGTGTGTCGATGTGGGTGTGGGCTTAAGACTCTCCCCCTGGCTGCCCGGAAGTCAGTCTTCCACTAGCCGCCTTCAAATGAAGAGAGAGAACTCTCAGCTCCTCCTGCACCATACCTGCCTGGATGCTGCCATGTTTCTGCCTTGATGACAATGGACTGAACCTCTGAGCCTGTAAGCCAATCCCAATTAAATGTTGTCTTTTATAAAACTTGCATTGGTCATGGTGTCTGTTCACAGCAGTAAAACCCTAACTAAGACAGAAGTTGGTACCAGGGACTGGGGTATTGCTGTGATAGGCCTGACCATGCTTTTGTTCGGAAGAATGTGGATTTTGGGTCTTTGGATTTGGAAAGCCATGGAATTCTTTAAGTGGGGCTTAATGGGCCAGACTAGTAGGAATATGGAAGACAGTGGTGCTGAGGGTCATTTGAACTGTGTAGGCCTGATGGCCCAAGAGGTTTCAGTGGAGAAGAACTTTAATATGTGGCTGAGAGACTGTTTTTGTGATGTTTTGGTAAAGAACATGGCTGCTTTTTGCCATTGTCTGAAGAGACTGCCTAGGACTAAGGTAAAGAGATTTATATTAATTGCATCTGCAAAGGAAGTCTCAAAAAAGCCCAACAAAAACTTTGTTCTCTGGTTAAGTCTGATAAAGAGAAATTTGAACCAACATAGCAAGCTGAGAAAGGAAAAGTACAAAATATATAGTTTGAGTATTAAAGGGACTTCAGGAAGTGAAATGGAGCTGAGTTCAAGGATATTAAACTGAATTAAAGGAGTGGTGACCTTGGGGGCAAGATTCACCCAATTAACTTTAGGTCCAGGCATGGTAGTACAAGCCTTTAATCCCAGGAGGCAAAGATAAGCAGATCTCTGAGTTCAAGGCCAGCCTAGAAGGAGCAAACTCTAGGTGAAGAAAAACTTTAATCCAGGCTTGGCAGACCACACCTTTAATCCCAGTGCTTAGGAGACAGGCATGCAGATCTCTTGAGTTCAAGGTAAGTCTAAGGAGCAAGATTCAGGACAGCCAACTTAGGCAGTGAAGGAGCTGGGAAAAAGGAAGCTAGTGATAATGTAATAGAACAAGGTAGCCAATGCTCCAGCTCCTGCAAGCAGCAGAACTCAGCAGCTTCAGCCACGTGTCTCTGGCTTTATATTTAAAGGAAGGAGACTACTGGGACAATTGATGCTGGTTAGCTGGAGCTAAGAAATTAGTGATGATTAAGAAAAGACCAGCATCACTGAGGTGAAATATAGGAAGTGTTTTCTGAGAGCACAAAGAAGCTGTATTCCAGAGATAGCCAAGTGTTCCTCATGCTGCAGCTGTACTTGGTAATGTGTAAGAATCAACCAGGTGGTACTGGTTTTGAAGGCATGAAGGCATCATGAAGAACAGCTGAGGCTTGGTACTGTGAGAGACCATGAAAGGCCATTGGTGAAAGTGTACCCTCAGTTGTAATTGACAGCCCAGGACTGAAGGGGTCATGCAATGGAGTTGAGGTTTGGTACTATGAAGAGAGCCTATGAGAGGCTTTGGTGAATTATAGTTGCAGTGGAAGACCCTAGCATATTGGAGATGCCAGTATCATGGGATGACCACCAAGAACAGCAGTGGCAGTGGAGTGGATCAATCTGAACTTAGAGTGCTACAAAGGGCAGAGCTGGAGAAGTGACACCAGCTCTTTGGAGATACACAGAAGATCTTGTGTGGATCTCAAACACTGGAACAAGAAGCTGTGAAGCTGAAATTGACTTGGGGTACCCAAGATGTTAAAGATGCCAGAGCCACAGGATGCCTGCCAAGGAAAGCTGCTAACAGGGAGTGGAACAAGCCCAGGAGAAAGAACCTTGTTGCAGTCAACAAAGATGAAAAAGGAGTTGAATATCTGAAGACTGCTTTGCCATCAGTCTTGGAGATGCAGAGTTTGGACTTTGCCCAGCTGGTTTCCTGTCTTGCTTGGGGGATTACAGTTAAGTGATTGAATGAATCTCAAAAGAGACCTTGAACTTTGGACTTTTAACACCGTTGAGACTGCTATAGTCTACCGGGACTTTTGAAGTTGGACTAAATGTATTTTGCATTATGCTATGTTTCAGTATGGCCCCCATAGACTCATGTTTGAACAAGCCTATGGGGGCCAGGGAGTGGAATGTGATGGTTTGTATATGATTGGTCCAGGAAGTGAACCTATTAGGAGGTGTGGCCTTGTTGGAGTAGGTGTGTTGATGTGGGTGTGGGCTTAAGACCCTCCCCCTGGCTGCCCGGAAGTCAGTCTTCCACTAGCAGCCTTCAGATGAAGAGAGAGAACTCTCAGCTCCTCCTGCACCATACCTGCCTGGATGCTGCCATGTTTCTGCCTTGATGACAATGGACTGAACCTCTGAGCCTGTAAGCCAATCCCAATTAAATGTTGTCTTTTATAAAACTTGCATTGGTCATGGTGTCTGTTCACAGCAGTAAAACCCTAACTAAGACACCAAATAAGTGTGTTGGGACTAGAACTTAAGTTCTTTATAAAAGCAGTGCCTGCTTCTAACCACTGAGCTCTCTCTTTCTCTCCAGCCTCAAGGTCTTCTATTTATTTATTTTAAACAACTTAGATTTTTTAATGCGTTTTTCTAAGTAAACACAAAAATACACACAACACTGTCAAGGGAAAATGCAATGTATCCATCCATCACATTTAACATTTGTCAAAGTTCTGCTCTTACTGCTCATCTTGTCTTTTTCTTGTATTTTTTTTCTCTTTGGCTGATTTTCACGTGTCATGCTTTTTCACTCTTGTATTCTGTGTGAACTTTTTGAGAGTAATTGTTGCTGTCATCACAACATCTGTTTGCTGCACTCAAGGCAGTGACAGTCTTTGGGACAGAGAATAGTTTTCAATCTAGGGGTCGAATGACCCTTTCACATGGGGTGGCATATCAGATGTCCTGCATATTAGGTATTAACATTCAGATTCATAACGGTAGCAAAACTACAGCTATGAAGTAGCAACAAAAATAATTTTCTGGTTGGGATCACCATAACATGAGGGACTGTATTAAAGTGTTGAAGCTTTAGGAAGGTTGAGAACCTGGTCTAGATTATCTTCAATCTACCTGCTGGTTTATTCAAATCACAATTGAGAGTCCACATTGCTGTATACTTATTGAGAAGCACACTTCTGTTTCCCTTTCTCATAATTCAGCTTGTTCCTCTCTTCTTCCATTCCATGTTTTCTGTGTTAAAGGAAATGCTACAATCTCTACAGGCTTTGGGATGCTTCCTAGAGACTGCCTATTCTGCATCCAAAAGATGCAGAACTTGGTAACTTTCAGGTAGAGAAAATTTCCATTCTCTTCCTTGACAAAGTTTACATAAAGTTTTCTGTCACTAACAATCACTGCCCAATTGAATGAATTAATCATCTGTTGCTATATCTTGGTTTTGCTAATGTGGTCATCATCTACATGCTTTGGCTTGCATTTCTTTGGGGAGAAAATCTCCCATCAAAATATTTATTATTGTTAACTATAGTGTATATAACAGCGAATAATAAAGGCCAAATTTCAATTTCATTGTCAGGACTTGGATCCATAGTTATCTACTTCCACCATTCCTTGACTTTCCCTTCCTCTCCTCCCCCCCCTCTCTTTTACACACACACACACACACACACACACACACACACACACACACACACACTAGGCTTTTACATATTCCATATATTTAAATAAATTATTCTTTTTGATTCACAAAGAATGGTAGACCCTTAAGGTACCTTCTTTATCTCTTATGTGCCATTCTTAATAATATTTGATTTTTAAAAATTTTTCAGGCATAAGACTTTCTCAACACATCATGTGGATTTCCCTTTTCACCTCTGGAACTAGCAATCACTCTGAGTGGAGAGCAGGATTCTGAGAATAAAATACAGGTCTTAGTGACACTTATTGGTATTAAGCCATCAGCAATCCTAGACCTTTTAAAGTAGAAAGTATTATTTAAATAAAACAGGAGTGTATCGACACATTTCTAACATGTGTAATTTTATTTAACTAACATCTCTCAGGAAGAACTGTACTTGCTTAATTCTGTTTGCAGGTTTGGTTTTTGTGCTTAAATGTAGTGCTTATTGCAATGGCATTGAGATGTGCTTGGGAACAAGTAAAATAGATTTCTGGGGGTGTCTGGAATGCTGCTTTGGGGAGAATTAAGATGGGATAAGAAAGAAGATGAGAAAGACCACTCATGCATTAAGACATTCTTTTTCTGAGGAAAACCCTTTCTTCAGGGGCAGAACCTTGCCAGGTCTGCTGCAGTGAAGATTCCATTTCCTGATACTTCCCAGAGAACCAGCCACTCAGTGCAGTTGAACCAGGCACTCAGGGCAGTTGAGAGAACTGGAATTCCAGTAGTACATATACACAGGCTTGCAGGACAGATAAGCCAAAATCTGAGACAGCAGGATCAGCTAACACCAGAGAAAACTAGATGGCAAAAGGCAAACACAAGATCATTACCAACAGAAACCAAGGCAACATGGCTCCATCAGAACCCAGTTCTCCCACAAGAGCAAATACTGGATACTCCAACACACCAGAAAAGCAAGAGCTGGATTTAAAATCACATCCCATGATGCTGATAGAGGACTTCAAGAAGGACATTAATAAATAACTCCTTAAAAAATACAAGAGAACATGGGTCAACAGGTAGAAGCACTTGAAGAAGAAACATAAAAATCCTTTAAAGAAACACAGGAGAACATGGGGCAACAAGTAGAAGTCCTTAAAGAGGAAACACAAAAATCCCTTAAAGAATTTCAGGAAAACAGAAACAAACAAGTGAAGGAACTGAACAAAACTATCCAGAATCCAAAAATGGAGGTAGAAACAACAAAGAAATAAAAAGTGACACATCTCTGGAGATAGAAAACCTTGGAAAGAATTCAGGAGTCATAGATTCAAGCATCAACAACAGAATACAAGAGAGAGAAGAAAGAATCTCAGGTGTTGAAGATAACATAGAAAACATTGACTCAACAGTCAAAGAAAATGCAAAATGCAAAAGTTTGTAACCCAAAACATCCAGGAAATTCAGGACACAATGAGAAGGTCAAACCTAAGGATTATAGGTATAGAAAAGAACCAGGATTTACAACTTAAAGTGCAAGCAAATATCTTCAACAAAATTATAGAAGAAAGTGTCCTTAATCTAAAGAAAGAGATGCCCACGAACATACAAGAAGCCTACAGAACTTCAAACAGATTGGACCAGAAAAGAATCTCCTCCTGACACATAATAGTCAAAACACCAAATACACTAAACAAAGAAAGAATATTAAAGCAGTAAGGGAAAAATGTCAAGTAACATATAATGGCAGTACTATCAAAATTACACCAGACTTATCACTGGAAACTATGAAGGCTAGAAGTTCCTGGGAAGATGTCATACAGACCCTAAGAGAACATAAATGCCAGGCCAGGCTACTATACTCAGCATAACTCTCAAAGATGGAGAGAACAAGATATTCCATGAAAAAACCAAATTTATACAATATCTTTCCACAAACACAGCACTTCAAAAGATAATGGGTAGAAAATACCAACACAAGACTGGAAACTCTACCCTAGAAAAAGCAATAAAGCAATCTTCTTTCAACAAACCTCATTTAAGGAACATGAGGGCACATCATACCAGAACTTATGGTATAAAATGAAAGCAGTGCTAAGAGGAAAACTCATAGCTCTAAGTGCCTCCAAAAGGAAACTGGAGAGAGCTTACACGAGCAGCCTGTCAACACATCTGAAAGCTCTAGAACAAAAAGAAGAAAATACACCCAAGAGGAGTAGAAGGCAGGAAATAATCAAACTCAGGGCTGAAATCAACCACATAGAAACAAAAAGAACCATACAAAAATCAACAAAACCAGGAGCAGGTTCTTTGAGAAAATCAACAAGATAGATAAGCCCTTAGCCAGACTAACCTTAGATGGCTCAGAGGCACTACCCAAATTAATAAAATCAGAAATGAAAAGGGAAACATAACAACAGAAACTATAGAAATTCCAAAAATCATCAGATCCTACTACAAGAGCTTATACTCAACAAAATTGGAAAATCTGGATGAAATGGACAATTTTCTACATACATACCAGGTGCCAACATTAAAACAGGATTAGATAAACCATCTAAATAGTCCCATAAGTCCTGAGGAAATAGAAGCAGTTGTTAATAGTCTCCCAACAACAACAAAAAAGCCCAGGACCAGATGGATTTAGTGGGGAATTCTATCAGATCTTCAAAGAAGAGCTAATACCAATACTCCTCAAACTATTCCACAAAATATAAACTCAAGGAACACTACCCAATTCATTCTAGGAAGCCACAGTAACGCTTATATATAAACCAAGCAAAGATCAAAAAAGGAACGAGAACTTCAGACCAATTTCCCTTATGAACATTGATGCAAAAATTCTCAACAAAATTCTGGCCAAATGAATTCAAGAATGCATGAAAACAATAATCCTCCACACTCAAGTAGGCTTCATCCCAGGGATGCAGGGATGGTTCAATATACAGAAATACATATACATTACAAAAACAAACTTAAAGAAAAAGACCATATGGTCATTTCATTAGATGCCGAAAAATCTTTTGACAAAATTCATCATCCTTTCATGATAAAAGTGTTGGAGAGATCAGGAATTCAAGGCCCATAGTGAAAGCAATATAACTGTAAACTGGTAGCTAACATCAAACTAAATGGAGAGAAACTTGAAGAAATCCCACTAAAATCAGGGAACAGACAAGGCTGCCCACTAGTTTCCTATCTATTCAATATAGTACTCAAAGTCCTAGCCAGAGCAATTAGACAACAAAAGGATGCTAAAGGTATACAAATTGGAAGGGAAGAGGTCAAAGTATCACTATTTGCAGATGATATGATCATATTCTTAAGCGACCCCAAAAATTCAGCCAGAGAACTCCTAAAGCTGATACACAACTTCAGCAAAGTTGCTGGATATGAAAGTAAATCAACCAAATCAGTAGCCTTCCTCTACTCAAAAGATAAACAGGCTGAGAAAGAAATTAGGGAAATGACACCCTTCACAATAGTCACAAATAATGTTACATACCTTGTTGTGACTCCAACCAAGCAAGTGAAAGATCTGTATGACCAGAACTTCAAGCCTTTGAAGAAAGAAATGGTAGAAGATCTCAGAAAATGGAAGGATTGTCCATGATCATGGACTGGAAAGATTAATATAGTAAAAATGGTCATCTTGTCAAAAGCAATCTACAGATTCAATTCAATTTCCATCAAAATTCCAAATCAATTCTTCATAGAACTAGAAAGAGCAATCTGCAAATTCATTTGGAATAACAAAAAACCCAGGATAACGAAAACTACTCTCCAAAACAAAGAAATCTACTGGGGGAATCACAATCCCTGACCTCAAGCTCTACTTCAGAGCAATAGTGATAAAAAGTTTATAGTACTGGTACAGAAACAGGCTGGAAGATCAATGGAATAGAATTGAAGACCCAGATATGAACCAACATACCTATGCTCACTTGATACTTGACAAAGGAGCTAAAAACATCAAGTGGAAAAAAAGACAGCATTTTAAACAAATGATGCTGATACAACTGGAGGTCAGTATGCAGAAAAATGCAAATCATCACATTCTTATCTCCTTGTACAAAGCTCAAGTCCAAGTGGATCATGGACCGACACATAAAACTAGATAAAGTAAAGCTTATAGAGGAGAAAGTGGGGCAAGAAACTTGAACACATAGGCACAGGGGAAGATTTCCTGAATAGAACACCAATGGCTTATGCTGTAAGAATAAGAATCGACAAATGGGACCTCATAAAACTGCAAAGCTTCTGTAAGGTAAAGGACACTATTAATAGGACTAAATGGCAACCAGCAGTTTGGGAAAAGATCTTTACCAATCCTACATCTGATAGAGGGCTAATATTTAATGTATACAAAGAACAGAAGAAGTTAGACTCCAAATAACCCTATTAAAAATGGGGTGCAGAGCTAAACAGGGAATTTTCAACTGAGGAAATGCGAATGGCTCTGAATCACCTAAAGAAATGTTCAGCATCCTTAGTTAACAGGGAAATGCAAATCAAAACAACCCTGATATTTCACCTCACACCAGTCAGAATGGCTAAGATGACAAACTCAGGGGACAGCAGATGCTGGGGACAATGTGGGGAAAGAGGAACACTTCTCCATTGCTGGTAAGATTGCAAGCTGGTAAAACCACTCTGGAAATCAGTTTGGCGTTTCCTCAGAAAATTGGACATAGTACTACCTGAGGACCCAGGTATACAACTCCTGGACATATATCCAGAAGATGCTCCAACATGTAATAAGGACACATGCTGCACTATGTTCATAGCAGCCTTATTTAAACTAGCCAGAAGCTGAGAAGGATCCAGATGTCCTTCAACTGAGCAATAGATACGGAAAATGTATACACACACACACACACACACACACACACACACACACACAATGGAGTACTATTTAGCTATTAAAAACAATGAATTCATGAAATTCTTAGGCAAATGGATAGAACTAGAAAGTGTCATCCTGAGTGAAGTAACCCAATCACAAAAGAACACACGTTATGCACTTACTGATAAATGGATATTAGCCCAAAAGCTCAAAATAAACATGTTACAATTCACAGACCACAGGAAGCTCAAGAGGAAGGAAGACCAAAGTGATAGTTTTGGTTCCTCTGAGAAAGGGAACAAAATATTCACAGGAACAACTATGGAGACAAAGTGTGGAGCAGACTGAAGGAAAGGCCTCCCAGAGACTGTCTTACCTGGGGATCTATCCTACAGTCACTAAAGCTACTATGGTTGACAAGAAGTTTCTACCAAAAGGAGCCTGTTATGGTTGTCTTTTGGAGGGGCCCTGCCAGAGCCTTACAGATACAAAGGTGAATACTAGCAGTCAACCATTGTACTGAGTGTGGGGTTCACAAGGAGTGGGAGGGCAGACTGGAGGATGGGGGATAGTTGCACCCCCATGGGAAGAACGACCCTGTAGTTCAATCAGATGCCCAAGGGCGTCTAAGGACTAAGCCATCAACCAAGGGGTACACAAGGTTCTAGCCAAAAGAGTGGCAGAGAGATGCCTTTTAGGGCATTACTGGGAGGAGAGGTCCTTTTTCCTGTGAAGGCTCATTAGAGGCCTCAGTATGGAGAAGTCTAGTGGTGGTTATGGAAGCAGAGTATATTCTTGGAGACAGGTTTTGGGAGAAAAGTTTGGAGTTTTGGGGGAGGGGAAAAACCGGGAAGGGGTATAACCTTTGAAATGTACATAAAGAAAAATTTCAAGAGGCAGCTGCCATATTGCCTGCAGCTTCCCACCCAGCTGGTGGTGGGGAAGCCGGAGTCAGCCAGCGTGCCAGGTGCTCAGACCCAGCCGGCGGCGGAACCAGGTACCGAGACAGCCCGAGCTTAAGACCTTTGGGGACTCAGGCCTGGAGTGAGAGTTGGGCACAGAGTAGAGGCTGCGCTCTGCACTCGCTGGGCGGACCCCGAGCTCCCTGCAGGCAGCTGCCTTATTGCCTGCAGCTTCCCGTCCAGCTGGTGGTGGGGAAGCCGGAGTCAGCCAGCATGCCAGGTGCCCAGACCCAGCCGGAGGCGGAACCAGCCTCCCGGTGGCAGGGAAGCCGGAAACCGGACCCAGCCAGCTACCCAGCACCTTGGGACCAGCAGGCGGAACCAGATAACTGAGATATCCCAAATTTAAGACCCCTGGGGAAACAGGATATCAGACAGCAAACCCTGAGCAGGAGCAGTGCAGAGCAGCCGCCCAACAGGCAGAACCAAGTACCTGGGATATCCTGAGTTTAAGACCTCGGGAGACTCAGGCCACCTGTCAGCAATCTGTGAGCAAGAGTCCTGCAGGACAGTGATTCAGGTATCCCAGTCGCTGGGAAATAGCCTTACAACCCCACAGGAGGGTCAAGCACCAGCTAGTATCTACAGGACCAACTAACACCAGAGTTAACCAGATGGCAAAAGGCAAACATAAGATTGCTACTAACAAAAATCAAGGCAGTATGGTGGCATCCGAACCCAGTTCCCCGACAGCAATAAATCTTGGATACCCCGAAACACCAGAAAAACAAGACTCAGATCTAAAATCACTGGTCAGGATGCTGATAGAGGAACACTTAGATAAATCTCTTAAAGTAATACATGAGAAAATAGATCAAAAGCTAGAAGCCATTACAAGGCAAACACAATTAAATCCCAGATATCTCAACACACCAGAAAAACAAGACTCAGATCTAAAATCACTGGTAAAGATGCAGATTGAGGATCACTTAGATAAATTTCTTAAAGTAATAGAGGAGAAAATAGATCAAAAGCTAGAAGCCCATACAAGGCAGAAACAAAAATCACTTAAAGAAATCCAGGAGAATATAGAGCAAAAAATGAATCCCAATAAGGGGGAGAAACAAAAATCACTTAAAAAAATACAAGAGAACATGGGTCAACGAGTAGAAGTCATAAAAGAGGAAACACAAAAATCCCTTAAAGAATTACAGGAAAACACAAACAAGCAACTGAAAGATCTGAGCAAAACCATACAAAATCTAAAAACAGAAGTAGAAACAACTAAGCAGTCACAAAGGGAGACAATGTTGGAGATAGAAAACCTTGGGAAGAAACCAGGAGTCATAGATGCAAATATCAACAATAGAATACAAGAGATAGAAGACAGAATCTCAGATGCTGAAGATACCATAGGAACCATGGATTCAACAATTAAAGAAAATGCAAAATGCAAAAAGCTGGTAACCCAAAACATTCAGGAAATCCAGGACACAATGAGAAGACCAAACCTAAGGATTATAGGGATAGATGAGAATGAAGATCTACAACTTAAAGGGCCAGCAAATATCTTCTACAAAATTATGGAAGAAAACTTCCCCAACCTAAAGCGAGAGATGCCCATGAATATATAAGAAGCCTATAGAACCCCAAATAGACTGGACCAGAACAGAAATACTTCCCGTCACATAATAATCAAAACCCCAAATGTACTAAACAAAGAAAGAATATTAAAGGCAGTAAGAGAAAAAGGACAAGTAACATATAAAGGAAGACCTATCAGAATTACACCAGACTTCTCACCTGAGACCATGAAAGCTAGAAGATCCTGGGCAGACCTCATGCAGACCCTAAGAGAACACAAACTTCAGCCAAGACTACTATACCCAGCAAATCTCTCAATTGCCATAGATGGGGAAACCAAGATATTCCACGACAAAACCAAATTTGCAAGATACTTATCTACAAACCCAGCCCTACAAAGGATAATAGGGGAAAAATACCAACACAAGGGGGGAAACAACACCCCAGAAGAAACAAGATAGAAACCCCATCTCATCCAACCCAAAAGAAGAGAACCACTCAAATACAAATAATAATAATAATGCCCAAAATGTCAGGAAGTAATAATTACTATTCCTTAATATCTCTTAATATCAATGGACTCAATTCCCCAAATCAAAAGACACAGACTAACAAACTGGATATGGAAACAGGACCCTACATTTTGCTGCATACAGGAAACACATCTCAGTGTCAAAGACAAACACCACCTTAGAGTAAAAGGCTGGAAGACAGTTTTACAAGCAAATGGTCCCAGGAAACAAGCTGGAGTAGCCATTCTAATATCAGATAAAATTGACTTTCAACCTAAAGTCATCAAAAGAGACACAGAAGGTCACTTTCTGCTTGTCAAAGGGAAAATCCACCAAGAAGAATTCTCAATACTGAACATCTATGCGCCAAATGTAAGGGCACCCTCATTCGTAAAAGAAACTTTACTAAACCTTAAAGCACGCATCGCACCTAACACAATGATTGTAGGTGACTTCAACACTCCACTCTCCTCAATGGACCGATCAGGAAAGCAGAAACTAAACAGGGACACAGTGAAACTAATTGAAGCTTTGGACCAATTGGATTTAACAGATATATATAGAACATTCCATCCTAAAACAAAAGAGTATACCTTTTTCTCAGCACCTCACAGTACCTTCTCAAAAATTGATCATATAATTGGTCACAAGACAGTCCTCAACAAATACAAGAAGACCGAACTAATCCCATGTCTCCTATCGGATCACTATGGAGTAAAAGTGGTCTTCAATAGCAAGAAGAACAACAGAAAGCCCACATACACATGGAAACTGAACAATACTCTACTCAATGACACCCTGGTCAAGGAAGAAATAAAGAAAGAAATCAAAGACTTTTTAGACTTCAATGAAAATGAAGGTACGACCTACCCAAATCTCTGGGAAACAATGAAAGCAGTGCTAAGAGGAAAACTCATAGCCCTGAGTGCCTCCAAAAAGAAACTGGAGAGAGCATACACTAGCAACTTAACAGCACATCTGAAGGCCCTGGAACAAAAAGAAGCTAACTCACCCAGGAGGAGTAGAAGAGAGGAAATCATCAAACTAAGGGCTGAAATCAATCAAGCAGAAACAAAGAGAACCATACAAAGAATCAACAAAACCAAGAGCTGGTTCTTCGAGAAAATCAACAAGATAGATAAACCCTTAGCTAGACTAACCAAAGGGCACAGAGATAGTATCCAAATTAACAAAATTAAAAATGAAAAGGGGGATATAACAACAGAAACAGAGGAAATTCAAAAGATCATCAGATCCTACTACAAAGGCCTATACTCAAAACAACTGGAGAATCTGGAGGAAATGGACAATTTCCTAGACAGATACCAAATACCAAAATTAAATCAGCATCAAGTAGACCAGCTAAACAGTCCCATAACCCTTAAAGAAATAGAAGGGGTTATAGAAAGCCTCCCAACCAAAAAAAGTACGGGACCAGATGGTTTTAGTGCAGAATTCTACCAGACCTTCAAAGAAGACTTAACACCAATACTCTTCAAACTATTCCACAAAATAGAGACAGAAGGGACACTGCCCAACTCGTTCTTCGAAACCACAATTACGCTGATACCTAAACCACAAAGAGATCCAACAAAGAAAGAGAACTACAGGCCAATTTCTCTTATGAATATTGATGCAAAAATACTAAATAAAATTCTTGCCAACCGAATCCAAGAGCATATCAAAACGATCATTCACCATGATCAAGTAGGCTTCATTCCAGGAATGCAGGGATGGTTCAATATATGGAAATCCATCAATGTAATCCACTACATAAACAAACTAAAAGAAAAAAACCACATGGTCATCTCATTAGATGCTGAAAAAGCATTTGACAAAATTCAGCATCCTTTCATGCTAAAAGTCTTGGAAAGAGCAGGAATTCAAGGCCCATACCTAAACATAGTAAAAGCAATCTACAGCAAACCAGTAGCCAACATCAAAATAAATGGAGAGAAACTTGAAGCAATCCCACTAAAATCAGGGACTAGACAAGGCTGCCCTCTCTCTCCATATCTTTTCAATATAGTACTTGAAGTTCTAACGAGAGCAATTAGACAACATAAGGAAGTCAAAGGGATACAAATTGGAAAGGAAGAAGTCAAAGTATCATTATTTGCAGATGATATGATAGTCTACCTAAGCGATCCAAAAAACTCCACCAGAGAACTTCTACAGCTGATAAACAACTTCAGCAAAGTGGCTGGTTATAAAATTAACTCAAGCAAATCAGTAGCCTTCTTGTACTCAAAGGACAAGCAGGCTGAGAAAGAAGTTAGGGAAATAACACCCTTCACAATAGCCACAAATAACATAAAGTACCTTGGCGTAACTCTAACCAAACAAGTGAAAGATCTGTATGACAGGAACTTCAAGTCCCTGAAGAAAGAAATAGAAGAAGACCTCAGAAGATGGAAAAATATTTCTTGCTTCTGGATTGGCAGGATCAATATAGTAAAAATGGCCATCTTGCCAAAAGCAATATACAGATTCAATGCAATCCCCATCAAAATCCCAAATCAATTCTTCATAGATCTAGAAAGAGCAATTCTCAAATTCATCTGGAGCAACAAAAAACCCAGGATAGCTAAAACTATTCTCAACAATAAAAGGACTTCTGGGGGAATCAATATCCCTGACCTCAAGCAGTACTACAGAGCAATTGTGTTAAAAACTGCATGGTATTGGTACAGCAACAGGCAGGTAGATCAATGGAATAGGATTGAAGACCCAGAAATGAACCCACAGACTTATGGTCACTTGATCTTTGATAAAGGAGCCACAACCATCCAGTGGAATAAAGATAGCCTTTTCAACAAATGGTGCTGGTTCAACTGGAGGTCAACATGCAGAAGAATGCGAATTGATCCACTCTTATCTCCTTGTACTAAGATCAACTCCAAGTGGATCAAGGACCTCCACATAAAACCAGACACACTGAAACTATTAGAAAAGAAACTTGGGAAGACCCTGGAGGACATGGGCACAGGGGTAAAGTTCCTGAACAGAACACCAATAGCTTATGCTCTAAGATCAAAAATTGACAAATGGGACCTCATAAAATTACAAAGTTTCTGTAAGGCAAAGGACACTGTCTAAGGACAAAATGGCAACCAACAACGTGGGAAATGATCTTCACCAACCCCACATCCAACAGAGGGCTAATATCCAATATATACAAAGAACTCAAGAAGTTAGACCGCAAAGAACCAAATAAACCTATCAAAAAATGGGGTACAGAGCTAAACAAAGAATTTTCACCAGAAGAAATTCGGATGGCTGAGAAACACCTTAAGAGATGTTCAACATCATTAGTCATCAGGGAAATGCAAATCAAAACAACCCTGAGATTCCACCTCACTCCAGTCAGAATGGCTAAGATTAAAAACTCGAGAGACAACAAGTGCTGGCGAGGATGTGGAGAAAGAGGAACACTCCTCCACTGTTGGTGGGATTGCAAAATGGTAAAACCACTCTGGAAATCAGTGTGGCGGTTCCTCAGAAAATTGGGCATGCCACTCCCAGAGGACCCTGGCATACCACTCCTGGGCATATACCCAGAGGATTCCTCTGCATACAACAAAGACACATGCTCCACTATGTTTATAGCAGCCTTGTTTATAATAGCCAGAAATTGGAAGGAGCCCAGATATCCCTCAAAAGAGGAATGGATACAGAAAATGTGGTATATTTATACAATGGAGTACTACTCAGCAATTAAAAATAATGAATTCATGCAATTTGTAGGTAAATGGTTAGATCTGGAAACTATCATCCTAAGTGAGCTAACCCAATCACAAAAGAATACACATGAAATGCAATCACTGATAAGTGGATATTAATGAGCTCAGAAGCCCTAAATACTCAAGGCACAATTAGCAAGTCAAATGACTCTCAAGAAGAAAAAAAGGAGAGGACCCTGGGCCTGTAAAGATTGGATCCAGTATTGTAGACCCAGAACAGAGAAATCGTGGGGGGGGGAAGAGTGGGGAATAGCATGGGGGGGGAGAGGAATTATGGGACATATGGTGGGGGGTAACTGGGAAAGGGGAAAGACTTTGGAATGTAAACAAAGAATATAGAAAATAAAAAAAAAAGTTTTTATAATACTATCCCTTGTAAATTTGAGCCTAAAAATTATAATTGTTTTAAACTAAACATCTTTTGGTATCAAAATAAATTTTAATTCATAAATATAAAAAAAAAGAAAAATTCAATTAAAAAAATAATAAAAAGACATTCTTTTTTCTTTACTCTTTTCCACTTCCTGTCTATCACAAGATACTCTCCTTTACCTTCTGTTCCCTAGCAACAGGTTCTGCTTCACTTTGTGTGTGTGTGTGTGTGTGTGTGTGTGTGTGTGTCTGTGTGTGTGTGTGTGTGTGTGTGTGTGTGTGTGTGTGTCTGTGGGGGGGTATCAAATATGTATAGGGGTAGGGGACACAGATGGTAAGGAATCAAGGGCTAACGTTTAAAACCAAGAGTCAAAATAATCCTTTCCTCCTTTTAAGTACTTTTTTTTTCAAGTATTTTGTCATAGTACCAAAACGTAACAAAAAAGTAAATGATGTGTAATAAGATGAGCTTGGTAGACTACAAATTTCTTCACTGGACCCTCTAGTCTGACCCTCTTAGACCAGAAAAAATTCTAGCTGTTTAATTAGATAGTTATTTTAATTCTCTGGTTGTTTTCTGAATAATCAATACATGATTTTTGTTGTTTTCTTGTATTTAAGGCTTTTTAGCACGTTCATTTTACATCACAATTTTCATTCTAAAATACACAAAGCAGTAACATTTTGAGGATATCACAATAAATATATATTAACAACAAATGAGATACTTTTGGCTATAAGTCTTCCTATTCAAAATCAAGACTGTATATTACTTTTTACTATTGCTGTTTACGTGTTCAAATCTGCTTTTGAATATTTTAGAAAAACTTTTTAAGCATTTTCTTCATGTTTGAGTATAACTTTGTGGGATGAAGTAGAGATGTTTCATTACCTTGTTGATATTAAAATGGCTATCCTTGTGTTCTAGGTTCTATTGATTCATATTTCACAAATGTAATGATTCTCTTAGCATCTTATAGTTACACAATAATGCTACTTTACAAATACCCTCATCTTATGCTCAGAGTCAGCCAAGTCCTTGCACTTACCAAATAAGCTGTCTACCACTGAGCTGAATCTCAAGTTATCATTGATTTATTCTGACAGAAAATTGCATCATCTGCATACAGAAATAGCCATTGTCCTATTTCTATGTGTGTGCGCGTTTGTATGTATGTGAGTGTACATGTAAGTGTAGGTTTTCCCTTGTCAACACTTTAATCACTATGATAATTTTTAATTAATTAAGATGCTTATTTGAGGGTTGTCTCGAAAGTACGAAACTGTTTGTATCCTATTGTTTTTGAGAAACATCAAGATGATATAATATTTTTGTCAAATGCTTTATTGTCACCAGGAAGATAACCAAACATTACTTTCCCTTCAATTAATTAAAAGAATAAACTAAGGCAGGAGAGATGGCTTTGCAGTTAAGAGCACAGGCTGCTTTTCCAGAGGACCTGAGTTTGATTCCCAGCACCTGTAACTCCACATCCAAAGATAGTCAACAGCTTTTCCTGACCTCTGTGAACTCCAGAAACATACATCATATATAGATATACATTCAAAACACCTATACACATATAAATCAATAAATTATAGTTCTAAAAAGAACTTTTGCCTACATCGTTTTTTTTGTTGTTGTTGTTTTGTTTTTTTAAGAAAAAATAACATCTTATAAAATATCTTATTTTAAAGCTTTGGTGTCCAGTTGATGCTCTGTCATAGCCAGGGCTGTCTCTGAGGCTGACATTTACTGACAAACACTAGAGCAGGTGTTTCCTTCTTTTTCCAAACTCTGACCAGTCTTAAGGATTAGAGGGAGCTGGTTTCTGAGGTATAAAGTACCACTGTGACTCCATCTGGGGCAGTTTATTTCTTTGTTGGTTTATTTTGCTTCTTGGTTTTTGTTGATAGATTTTGTCTTTGATTTATGAGACTCTTTTAATAAACTTCCAGTTCCTCCTTCATAAGAAGTCTGTTTAGCCTTTTTGTTTCCAAAGAATCCAGTTTTTATAGAAGCCTATTTGGCTCATCCTTTTCTCTCATTTTGTACAGAGTAGTAATTTCAAGTAGCCCCTGGATGGTGTTGCTTGCAGTACAGTACTGAGTTCTGTCCTTCCATTTGCTCTGGTTTCAAATGGTTATTCTATTGTTCTGTCAAGTGCCTGGGTTATCCAGCAGAATCTATTGTTCGCAGAAATCTTAGAATTTGTTTTTAATTCCTAGTTTTCTGCTTTCATCTTTCCTAATAACTTCAATTTCGGCTACTTTTGGCCTCTGTTGACATAGCTGAGCAGGGCCATGGTTATTGCTCCATTGACTATGAAGCCTTATCCTGTATTCTGAAATGGAAAGCATCTTTTTCATTTCTGTTTCATTTTGCGTTTCCCCTTTTGCCTGCAGGTTGTTTAAGAGAAGATTCATTCGTTTCTTCTAAGAAATTCGTGATTTCTTTCTTATGATTTAGAAGCTATGAACTGTAAGTTATACTTTTCTTGAGAAAGGGTCTTATAATATAGCTCCTATTGGACTCAATGTATAATCCTCTGGCCTCAGCCTTCCTGGTGTTGAGACTACATGCATGGGCCACTATACCTGTTTTTTTTTTTTATTTCATTTTTTAAATGTATTGCTGTTTCTTTCAAACATTAATATGTAAAACTTTTCCATAAATATTCCATGTATATCTACAATCTACAATGAAATAGTATCCTCCCTCCAAGTCTCTACGCAGGATGCTACCTTAGCTCACTCTGGTTTCTCTCTCCTGTGGCTTTTGTTCCTAGAGAGGTACTATCTTCCTGCAAAGAGATTTGTGGTTAACTTAAGCTTCTGAATGCACAGAACATGAAATGATTGTGCACTCCTTTGCATAGAGTTTTACATCCACAAACTGTTTCTGCCCTGGAGTAGGTGGTGATTTCTTGGTAGACAAGTCCAGACTCCTGTGTCTCAAGGCAACCTTGTTGGTTCTTCTGGTCCCAGTGTCCTGGAGTGCTTAAGCCTGGTGCTACAGTAGTGGAGTGGCACAGCCTTGACTAGATGACCTGTGCAGTCTGTGGACTGGAGGACATAGCAGAGGCCAGCTGAAGGATCACAGTGGTCTCATAAGGATCTTCTAGACTAAGCTGTTCTGCGTGACTGAGAAAGTAGGTAAGTTCGCTAGTGCAGAAGGCCAGTCAAAAGAACAACATCTTCCTCAGAATTCTGTCCTTGCACACCATGGAATTGTCAAAGGTTACCTAGAGGCCAGTAAACAGAACAATGGCACTAAAACTATGCAAGTCTATTTAGGGAAAGAAAATGTTTCTGAAGGATGTTTAGAACTCAACTGCTCTTAAACACAACCTTTCTTTGAAATGTTCATTTTAGAATCTGATAAAGCCCAGGAGCAGTTCTTCAAAAATAAGGATAAATTTTAACGGAAGCACTAAACCACCTTATAAATTGTACATGTGCATGCATGTGTATTTGTTTAAAATGTCTATTATATAACACCCTCTTAAAAATGTTAGTAATTCTGTTGGAGAGAGACTATCTTAAGGGTGCCTTCCAAACATTACAATTATTCTAAGCCCTGTATGATAGTTTAGGCAATTACGTGTAGGTGGGTGGTCCTCAGACATGGTTCTTAGTCACATATCACAGCAGTGGTATTGATTTTATTAGCCTGTCACGTCTACCTTTACAATATAGAATTAGATAGATATTCTGTGGAGTGGGTAGGCAATAAAGGAGCCAAGAAAGAAACCAAAACGAGTAGATTTCAAACAAAACAACCACAAAAAGTGTTTCCGATTGTGTAGTCTTTGAATTCCAGTGAGAAAGTACTAGGCTTCACATTGTTTCCCAGCTTCTCTCTAAAAGAACTGATATTGTCTTTTTCTTTTTTTAAAAAAAAAAATGTAGCCTTTGTTTTTTCATGGTCGAAAATCCTAGTTAGCTGGGGGAGGGTGTGAAGGCGCCTTTAGAAGAAGAGGAAGGTATAAAAGGCTTTTCAGGGGACTGTGGGAAGGCTGGACTTGCCTGGAGATGGAATTTGGAGCACAATGGCTCCCTGAAAAACTGTCAGTCAGTTTTCGAGGTGGAATTTAAATAACTCTATTGTTTTCTCAGAACTCCTGCTTTGTCCACCCTGTTGTCAGAATTACCACTCCATTGATGGCTTTCTAAAGCGTTCACTTTCAAGATTCTTCATTGAGTAGTACATTGGTCTATAGGAGACTTCACTTGTTTATTGGAATAATGGGACCTATAAGAACGAATTCAGGGTCAAGAAATTTAGTTTGAATTTCCAGAGAGAAAACTCAAAGATATAAATCATTTCAAGACAATAAATAAGACATCTTGTTGAGGAAAAAATAAAAGTGACACAAAGTATGGACTGGCCTTAAAAAGTAACGACTATGAAAGCCATACAAATAAAATCACGACTTCACTTCTTTTTAAAATTGCAGACATAATTAACAGCCACAAAAAAAAAAAAAAAAAAAAAAGGCACATCAAGCATTATATATGGGGGTCAAATCCAACTTGTCAGTTTTTTCATCCACCACGTGGGTCCTAGGATCAGCCTATTGAGTCGTCTCATTTATTGTTTTATTGTAAATCACGAATTGGATTTTGTTATTTTTCTGCTTGTATCAGTATGACCTTGGCATTTTCGTTATCTTAGCTAGGGTTCCGGGTCTTATTACCTGACTCTTGACCACTGCACCACCCTGGTGTGCCTTCCACGACTTTTTATTTACTTCGACGGCTAATCTTTTTACTCCTGATTGAGTTGAATTGTTAATGCTTTGTTGAGGACTTTTGAATCTGTGAACAGAAACCTTATTTGCTTATGGTAATAGTATCTTCATCTTGTTTTGCCACATAGTTTTAAAATTTTATTCCCTTCTCTCAGTAAAGACTCTTCTTTGACACCCATTAGCAGGCTGCTGTGACTCTCTTTATACTGGACAGCAGAGCACAACCTTATGGCGCTTATAGAGAGGAACATGCATAATGTTGCTTTCTGCATCTCAGTTTCCAGGCACGCTGTGCCTCATTTCCCAGCATGCTCAGCGCTTCCCACGTAGACCAGTGGGTGTCTTCGGGTGTTTGTCCTGCTCTGCTTCACGTTGACTTTATACTGCAGTTTTCTGACAGCAGAACAGGAAGAGGAAGCTATAGTGGCCATCTCCTGTGTCTCTAGGGGCTCTCCCATCTACTGACTCACACCGGGAAGCTGTGTCACCCAGCGTCAGAGAGCTGAGCACGGGGCATATTCCAATATCTATCTTCTGTCATAGTCAGGATCAGAAGTTTCCTTAAAGTTATTTTTGAGATTAAGTTCTGAGTCATTTGAACTATATTTTCTAAGGCTAAGCCCAAAACGTATTTTTTTAAATTATTATTTAAAGCAAAGCATGATCACATCCATAAATGTTTAGGAAAAGCTGATCTTGTCACCTTCTTTCTGTGAGCTGTGATGTTAATCAGAACAGTTTCTTTTTCTCTGAATAATAGTCAATCATATGTTCAAATGTATAGGACCGGATGCAGTTATATATGTAGTATATGTGCTTAAGAAGGGACTGTCTAGCAATGCAACACACACACACACACACACACACACACACACACCCGTACACACATGCACATTGTGGAATCGTATTTATTTATTTAGTTATTTATTTACTCACTATTCGTTCATTGTGTATCAGCAGTGACGGGAACTCGCCAGGCTTGTTTAGACGTAGGCCAGCTTTTTGACCAATTTCTTGCTCTTATTATGATTTTTCTGTGTCTCAGTATTGATATGGAGGATATCTTTGGCCTTGGTTTCATCACAGTGCTGCTGGCTCCCCAGGACACACACCTAGAACTAGTGTTGAGGATCAGATGAATGAGAAGCGCAGTCCTTCTGAGGGTCATACTTCTCCAGGCTGATCTGCAACCCCACCATTTCCAGAAACTTGCCCCACCAGCCCTGGTTCCTGGCTAAGGCTTCCAGCTCTGCCTCATACAGAAAGTCTCCAGAGGCTCTGCTGCTCTTGGCAGCTCAAGCTGCCATAGCCAGAGAAGAGAGGGCAACTTTATAACCCAGATGTGCTTTATGTGTTTATAATTGTTTTATAATGTTCATGCACATATAATTTGAGGTTCTAATGTGAAGTATCAGTTAAACTTTTTATCAGTTAGCAAAGAAGCTTCCAGGGTAGAATATAAATGAATCTAGGTCAGAGCTCTGTGGTGTGACATCATAACATGGTTCTGTGATATGACATCATAACCTGGCTCTGTGCCCACTGTTTTCCCCTGAGTGTTACTTCTAATATCTGACAAGAGAAGGTACTCCATGACACAGAAAGTTACGGGGAGGGGTGGAAGCTGCATTTCTTGTTCTCTGAGGAGTCTGTGGTAAAGAACTTGCATTTTATCCTGAATAAATAGTCCTGTCCAAAGGAAAGACAGGGACAAAAAATGGAGCAGAGACGGAAGGAAAGGCCTTCTAGAGACTGCCCACCTAGGGATCCACCCCATCTGCAGACGCCAACCCAGCCTCCCCCCTCCCCCCCCCAGACACTATGGCTGTTGCCAAAAAGCACTTGCTGACAGGAACCTGACCAGCACAGATCCATCAGAGCTCAGGGACCCCAATCAAAGAGCTAGGGGAAGGACTGAAGGAGCTGAAAGGGATTGCAGCCCCATAGGAAGAACAAGACTAATCCACCTGACCCCCCAGAGTGCCCAGGGACTAAACCACCAACTAAAGAGTATGCTATCTGGCATCAGTGGGAGGGGAGGCCCTTGGTCCTGTGGTGGGGTTTGATACCCCAGCTTAGGGGGGTGTTAACTAGAATGGTGAGGCAGGAGTGGGTGAGTGGGCAGAGGAGCAACTTCATAGAGGCAGGGGGAGGGGAAATGGGATGGGGGAGTTGTGGTGGGGTAACTGGAAAGGGGATATATTTGAAATGTAAATGAATAAAATGATTAATAAAAGATTGAAAAACCTGGAAGGGAAGCTCACAACCTGTTTAGACAATTCAAATGTGTTCCGGAGTAACACCCACCCCTTCACTCTTTTGGCAAAGATTAAAAGTAACACTTAGATGTACAGTTAATAAAGATGTTGCATCTTTATATGCAATAAGATTGGCAGATTATCCCAAAGGAAACTAACCTGTAAAAAGATACCCAAGTTGTATATAGATGAAAGTTGGAAGGAAAGGAAAATCTTATGTTTAACAGCTCTTTGGTTCTGAAAACAAGGTCCCTTGAATTTCACTTTATTCCCTGTTTGACACTCAAACTCTATTAAGAGAGCCATTGGGAGATACACTCTTCTGTGCTGGGAAAAATCACCTTGAAGGATCAACCACTATTCCAGGTTCTAATTCTTTATTTGTTCATTTGTTTCTTTGTTTATTCATTTATTTACTTTTGAAAAGTAAGTATATGAATGATGACCTTGAATACATTAGTTTCTGTGTATTTGTGTGTGTGTGTGTGTGTGTGTGTGTGTGTGTGTGTGTGTGTTTAGGTCAGAGGTCAACTGTGGGCTGTTGCTCATCTTTGTTTCTCCAAGAGACTGTGCTACTCAGACCCAGAGCTCTATGAACAGTCCAGGGTCTACCCAGCACTGAAACTGTTAGTACATATCCCCTACTTTATCTTATTTATTTAGGTTCTAGGAATTGAACTCAGATCCTTATGTTTATACAACACACATTACTAACTGAACTATCTATGAATCCCCTACATTATAATTTTTAAATAAAATTTTTAGTCAAAATTTTGTGTCAAGAAATTTTGTGTCTACTTAACAAGAGGTAGATAGCTTTATGAGCTACCTTCTTCAAAGTATCAGTTCATGAATCTGGAATTTGAAAAGCTTGCGGAGAATTGGCTTCTCATTTTGGTAAAAACAAGGACATTTTATTTCAGATGCTCAGTACCTCTCAGGTAGTAAGAGAAAAAGCACATATATTTTACAGAAGGTGATTACAGCCTTATGCTCACGTTTTTATTCTACATTGAGTGCCCATACTCAGGGTTGGGGTCTGTCAGAGAGAGGAAGCTCCCAGATCTGTACTTCTCAGGGTTCCAGTTAAACTTATCCTTTATTTAGCAATTAGGGTTTTCTACTGTAGGATTTTAGGTTGGGATGAATCAATATTTTTCTGTCTTCATAAAAGAGCCCTTCTCGGTGCTGGATCAAACCCAATCTAGGGCCTTTGTAACGCCAAGCTATGTTTCCAGACAGTGTTGTAACTCCAAGCTATATTTCCATTCCTGGTTTGAAACTGAATCTTGCAGGAAGCTCAAGATAGCCTTGAACTTCTAACACTAGCATTTGTTCTGATGTTACCAAGGACCTTGTGTTTGTTTTTGTCTTTGCTTGCAATATGTCCTCTCCCTTGTTTGTCATCCTTGATTGCAAATGATCTGACTTCAAGTATGCCTTTAGGCCTACTCAACACAGCCTCTGTTGCACCTGAGGCTCAGAGATTGTTAAACATGTCCGTGTAGCTTCAGGAATGAGCTGTGTTTCATGTGCAATGATGGATGTAAGGTTGCCTCTAAAGTCAAGACCTTAGGTAGCTGTGGGGAAGAAGGGTGGTGGTGGTGGTGGTAAGCTTAGGTACCTGCAGAATACAGATGTGTTTATGTACAAACTTTTTGGTGGTAAAAAGAGCAAGGAGTCCTGTGTGGCTATGCTGGCTGTGTATTTCTTCACCAGCAGAAGCAGTGAGCATCCTCAGTGCGGTTAACTACTGGGCCCATGAGTGAAGACACCACAGGGTCTGTGATATGAACAGTTATTGCAGTCACAAAGTCTTAGGTCACAGGTGGGAAGATCTATCATGTTTTGTGCAAAGAGGTTCACCAGTATATTTTTCTTCTTTCTTTATAATTTTTTTCAATATGGTGGCTATTGCAGTGAGTGCTGTCAACACTGATAGAATACATTTCTCTGCTTTCTTCCGGGTAGTTGCTACGTGCACTCCTATTCTGTTATTGGTGATCTGTGGGGACTGAGATGAGTATGGAACTCAACACTTGGTGATTCTCCGAAACATTCAGAAAGCAATACACACACCCTATTACCTTTCTCTTATAAGAGGATGCTGGTGTGACAGTGGTGGCTACGAGCATGGTATCACATGCTAAACGATGCTACTGTTCTTTCTCGTCGACCACAATTATTCTTGGGTTTCTTCTTACTCTATGGACTCCAAATTCTATTCTATCTCAAGTGATTTTCGTTCATGGTCAAATGGGGATTTGATCTTCTCAAGGTGGAAGGAAAGGGTAATGTCTCTGACTTGGCCATCTTGCTGATGTTATTTCTGCACAGGTTTCTGATGTTTGAGTTCCATCACCATGGAAGACAGACATTTTATCTCAATGTTTTTATATGCTTTACACAGAAAACTCAGGATCTCATATACAGGCATCATAAGGTGAGAGACCCAAATCTATCAAGTTCATGTCATTTTATACCTCGCTTATATAAAGACCTTATATTGAAGATAAGATTTATATTTTAAGCATGAGCAAGCACAAACACCCAAAATGCCATTAGTAATCCAACAATGTCTTCCTCACTTCAGCATAATGTCAGCAATGAAGATGTAATCCTTCAGATAGCAGAGTTATTTTGTTTGGTCAGGGCTGCACATTTTATGGTTAATGGTGGTTCACTTGAGAATCTTCTGTGCTGCTCCATCTTTTCAGAAAAATCCTCAGCAAGTAAGTTAGCAACAGGCCTTATGGTGTACCTGTTTATCTTTGGTTTATTTACTTATGGTTTATTTCTTTGTTTTCAATTCACATGTAAAAATGTAAAACTGCACACAGTGCTGAGGTATTACATAATATTGGATACATGTACATAGTATATGTATATGAGTAATTTAACCTTTTAAGAGGATGCTATGGGTCATGAGTCAGTGTGGGGACCATATCCACAAAACTCCTAGAAGAATGCAGATACTGCTTAAAATACATCAGCAAATAAAACTTCTTTTATAGAAAATGGGCTCAGACATATATCAAATGTACCATAGAATTTTTAAAAGTACTTTTTTTCCAATTAAAAAGTTAACATTAGGCTCCAGTCAGCAAGCACTTGTTGACATCCATAACAGAGTCTGGGTTTGGTAACTGTATATGGGGTGGATCCCCAGGTGGGGCAGTCTCTAGATGGCCTTTTCTTCAGTCTCTGTTCCACACTTTGTGTCTTTAACTCCTCCCATGTGTATTTTGATCCCCCTTCTAAGAAGGACCAAAGTATCTACCCTGTGGTTTTCCTCTTTCTTGAGCTTCATGTGGTCTGTGAATTTTATCTTGGGAATTCAGAGCTTCTGAGATAATATCTACTTATCAGTGAGTTTATACCATTGTGTTCTTTTGTGATTAGGTTACCTCACTCAGGATATTTTCTAGTTCCATCCATAGTTTATCCATTCTCTTTCTCAAGGACCACCTTGATGATTTCCAACTTCTAACAATTATGAATAAAACTTGAACACACACTCATGTGAAGGTTTGTGTGGATTTAAGTTTTTACCCTGCTTGGATAAATATAAAGAAAGGAGATTGCTAGACCACTTTGTAAGATTATGTTTTAAAAGAAAATTTCCAAACTGGTTACAGTGTCTCACATTCCTGGCAAGGATGAGTGAAAGGCCATGTTGTTCTGTCTTGGGTAGCTGTACTGTCTATCTCAAGGAGGTTTATAGTTTCTAACTCTCTAATGATGTATACTATCTCTCCCTGTCTTCTTTGATACACTTTTTTTATGATTATTAAGAGGCTCCACATGTAATGGTTACAGAAGCCGAATGATGCTGAAGGACCAGACTACAGCCTAGAGTCAGGCTCAATATTAATTTTCTTGGGAAAATAATTGTATGCAGCAGCAGTTTCATTAGTGTGACATGTCAAGCATCATTCCTTGTATTTGTTTTTCTGTTTTTAAACGTCATTCTTAAAACCATCAAACTCAATGATTTACCAGGAGACTTAGAACTCTCATATGAAACATTCAAGCATCCTGCCATGATCTTATGACTGCTTGCTTGTCAAGTAACAAAAGCATTTGAATATGAACCACTAATGTCATGATTTGCTAGTTCACTTGAGTAGCTTGAGAATGACCTTTCTGTTCTCATGTTTGCCAGTGCCCAGTTTTCATTAATACACCATGATGGGAAATGTGTTACTGTGTCCTCTGAGAAGAAAGAAATACAAGCTTAAGGAAGGGAACTCCAGCAGGCCCAATCTGCACCTTTGGTTTCCCAGCCTGCTGCATTTGATATCGCTCTAATGAAATGAGATCGTGACTAGAAGTATTAAACTTTAATTTGGACATCTTGCCTCCCTGATGCAAGCGCGACACATTTGACTAGGTTTCTGGAGAAACTAAATCATTTTACTTTCTCGAATCTTAAGAATAAGGTTAAACTGTTCTGGCAGAGTTTAAATTCAGACTCAGTCTCAAAGCAAACCAACCAAGGTCACTTTGCTTTGTGATTCTCTTAAAGTGGCTTGAATATTTGAATGTCACCCCCGTTGACTGTATTTAAATGCAATTAATAACTTCTTCACTATCTTAAAGATTATTCAAAAGTACTAGAATAAACAAAAAATGCTACAGGCTTGCTGACCAGTGACTTCAGTTCCATGAACCACCTGACATGGTTTGTATCCTTGTGGCATACAAAAGACACTTGAACTATTTATAACCAACTGTCCTTAAAAATAAAGGAAAAAAGAAAACCCTTCCTTGATAAGGACTTCCTTCAATATAAAGAAAATCAGAGCATTTTCTGCAGGAATGTTTAAAAAGGACCCAATCATGATAGATGATTTAATATATGAGATTAATACTGCATTTTTCTTAAATGAGAGGTGAAAAAAAGGAATCAACTGTCATCAGATAAAAAAGAATCTTTTCCCTTCATGACAATTATTTTCTTTTCTATGGAGATAATTAAATTAAATTTAGCTTAAGAGACATTTCGAGTCAGAGAGAGGGAGGCAGTGATTTCACAGGCCAGAAGTTACAGAGATGCATCTGCTGAAGCCACACTCTCTACACAGTGCTGATTTACACTCTATTATGACTGCTTAGATGACCTAGAAATGATACGTTCTGAAATAGACCAGCCTCTGTTCAGCTGAGGCCACCTCCTGAGCTCTTTCAGTAAATGAAAGTTGATTGGAGCAATTGTATAATCTTAGCTACCTTCTCTTGCAAACACCTTTTATTTTTATCTTTTAAGGAAGAAAAGAAAACCCAATAATCTCTGCTATTTTTTAGAGGTGCTGGCAAAAGATGAGCATAACCGTCATAATACCTATTTACACAGGAAGTACCCTTACTAGTTTAAAATGCATTTTTCTAAAATTTTTAATATGTGAAAAGTAACTAAAAGCCTTGCAAACCACATATGAACACATTTTTAAATAGCTCCCAAATAAATAAGTAAGATGGTTCGTGCACCCAAGATCTTGAATAAAAACACACATGCATAAGCACAAACACACATACACAGAATTAAAAAATAAGCAAGGAAATTCTTTCCTATAGTTGGCTTCATGAATACAACCACCCTCCTGTCCCAGTAGCTGCCGCTGGCCAAGTAAAACATCAGGGTCCATGAGGAAATAGCTAACTAAACAGAAAGTGCAATGAGCCTGCGCCTCAGCTTTAAATCCCCTGTGTCAAAACTGTTGTCAAGCATTTCTTGTTGTTTAGGATGATCTGAGGACTGGTTGTTATATAACTGACAAATGACTAGAGAAAATATTGGCTCAGGTAAGACATGCAAACTTGAGTACAGCTTCCTAAGATCTAAGGAAATGTGTGTGTGTGTGTGTGTGTGTTCTCTAAGGAACCTGGGGAATTATGTCTCTCTCTCTCTCTCTCTCTCTCTCTCTCTCTCTCTCTCTCTCTCTCTCTCTCTCTCTCTCAGCATGAAGTTACATTAATGGGTCCTGAAACTAAACCTAGGTGTGTGTGTGTGTGTGTGTGTGTGTGTGTGTGTGTGAAGGAACGGAACCCAGAATCTGGAATAAAATTATTTTCCTTATAGTCAAGAAGACTAGATTGGTTTTTTTTCTTTTACTTTTTCACCTACAAATTAAGGGTTGAGAAATGTGTAGCTGGGTGCATCTTCACAGCGGTGTGATGTGATAGGCTTTTTTTTTTTTTTTTTACAATTGCAAAGAGAAAGTAATAGTCATCAGGAAGAACTCACTAATGCTTCTTTGTACTTTTCCCCATCCTGTTGGCAATGCCTCTTTGCATAAGAATCTCAAATCTCTTGACACTATATCCAACAGTTGTTAAGGATTCTAAAAATATACAAAATATAGAGACCTGAGTTGTACGTAGTTACCGCCTGTATCAAACAAATGTCAATACAAACTGAACAATGTGTTTCTTTTATTATTACTATTATTATTATTATTAAATTGTTTTATTGTATTATACATACATTCCAAATGTTATCCCTCCTTCCGAATCCCCCTTTCCCAACCTCCTTTCCAAATACTGTGCTCCTTAAAGGATTGGAATATAAATTACACCAAAATAAAACAACCACAAAGTTTTTATTGTTCTCTAGTCCCAAGTCCAGAAAGATGGTAAAATTAAAATCACAGGCACCTTTCAATCAAATTGACATTTAACCACAAAGAATAAATTTCCATTTACTTCTTTGTTATCTAAATTCCTTTAGGAGAGATAGTGCTCCTCATCCAGCTGAGCAATGAAGACTCTGGGCCTGCAGTTCACTACAGTATAGGTGAATTAGCTTTCTCCTGCCAACGCCAGAGTCTCTGTCTACCTTCTTGTGTCCTTAAAATAGTATGAGCTATAGGTAGATGGTGAAAATTCTATTAGGGCTTTGTTTCAGCTAAAAATCGTGGTATGCAGGAAGTAGATCTTCATAGTTTACTAATCTGTTTTGCACGTGGAAATGCCAGAACTCTTCCTCTATCACAGAAGTTCAGAAGGGACTTGGTTTTTTTTTTGTTTTGTTTTGTTTTGTTTTTTGTTTTTTTCTCTATATTGTATCTCTTGTTTTGAGTGAACTCAAAACCTAAGCTATCTATAAATAGTGGGAGGTCTGTCTGTAGATATGTTAGGACTACTCCTGCCAAGTTGTGCTCAGAATTTGAACTCTGCACAAAGAATCTCAGTATGTTCCTGATGTATGACTCTTTTATTTAGATAAATATATTTTGCATATCAGGAATTTCTATGTCATTTCTTTGTTTTGCCTTTCACCAGGGTTGGCCTTGAACTCAAGTCCCTTCCTACCTCTGAGTGTTTGTATCACAGCCGTGTGTCACTATGTCCTGTCCTATGCCATCTATAAACTACGCCATGAGAATTTTTTAGTTGTAGCATTTTGATAATTTAAATCTGTATCATCCTGAATATGCCTTAGTCATATGATACTGTGAATGATTGAACTTTTTACTGGCAGCAATTTTAGCAGAAACAAAGAGCAGGGCTGGCTACACCGAAGAGCTTCAGTTGGGGAATGTGTGCATCAAGTCACCTGAAACAAATGACACTGTCTTCAAGTTCATCTTGGGAAGAAGCAGGGCATTCGATGTTTGTCTTGAAAAAGACAACATTTATTTGTTCTTTTATCAACTTGATGGAATTAAATGTTTGGAATTGAAGACCATGTGTCATTTCCCAGGGAAGTTCTACCTAATGGACTGGCTGAACTAACTGGCAGGAGTCCATGAAGAATCATTCTAGTCACTACTGAGCCAGTGCCCTGCTTCCCAGCTCCCCACTCCTTGGAGTCTTCCACTCCATGGATCTGGATCGCCTCACAGCCTCTCTGCTTTTAAGGCTGTTTTTGCCTCTCAGCTGAAATGTCTTCCAAGTTGCTTTCTAATTACTCAAATCCCTCATAATCCCACTGCCAAAATTAGGTCACACTTTCTCCACAAAACCTTCCCATTTACTTCTTTATTATCTAAATTCCTTTAGGACAGATAGTGCTCCTCATACAGCTTAGCAATGAAGACTCTGCCTGCAATTCACTATGAGTATGGGTGAATTAGCTTTCTCCTTCCAACGCAAGAGTCTCTCTCTCTCTATCTACCTTCTTGTGTCCTACCCACCCCCTTCCTTGCTCTTCCTGCCTTTTTATATAGAAGTATCTGTGGACTGATTAGCCTTTCAAAATAGGAGTCAGAAGACTGGCTTTGTGGCTCACAAGTCTGCAAGACAAAAACCAAAACAAAACCTATCCAAACCCATGAAAGCCGCCCAGCAATTAACAGGATGAACTGCATTATTAATCTCTCTCTCTTTTTTTAACCTAATCATCATTCTTTTTTGTTTTAAAAGTTATGCTCCTAGATCTTCAGCTGTTAGTATTTGTTTCTAAGTATTTAATTTGGCAATGAATCAACCAGATAAACTTATTTTCTGGAGCTCGGAACCAAACCTAGAGCCTTATCTGTGCTAGGAAAGCACTCTACCACTGAGTCAAATCCCCTACCCCATAAATCGATCTTTATTAAAGACTCTGGTATATATGAATATATAAGATAAAAGGTCAAGATGACCTCAGGGACAGTGAGGAATTTCAGTAACTCCTCATTTACTAAGCAAAAGGTCAAGGTGATGTCTAGAGCCAAGATGAGCCATTTTTCCTCACTCAAATCTGGACATTTCCATAGAGGCCACACAATTTTCCTGTGTAGTTCAGCCCCACCTCATGAATCCTGTTTGCTTGTACACTGATGTACATTTTCTTTTATGATCTGCATTCTGTCTGAACTACTTAACTGCAGCATCATCCTCCTTTGGGTAGACATATGTGTCCTCGTTAGTTAGCTTGCATTTATTTTGATGATTGTGATGTGTGTGTGTGTGTGTGTGTGTGTGTGTGTCAGTTGTGTAGAAAAGAGGGATCTTACTGTGAGATTGCTTCCATAAAATCACCTGTAGACAAGTCTGTAAGGCATTTTCTTGATTAATGATTGATGTGGAAGGGCCTTAGCTCATTGTGGATAGGACCATCTCTGGGCAGCAGGTCCTGTGTTGTATAAGAAAACAGCTGAACAAGCCATGTAAGTAGGACCCCTCACTGCCCTCATCTTCTGTTCATCTCTTGAGTTCTTCCTTGTGGTGTTCTCCCCCATCCTGGCAAAACAAATGCCACAGAGCCTCCGGGAACAGTGTGGGCAGCATGTGTAGACACCATCAAGAAGTACAAGGTACCCCATGGAAGATGCAGTTGGTGTGAGCACAGATAAATCTGACCTTTAATATGTTTCTGAAAACTCTGCCCATGTCCCTGGTTGTTCCTTCTGCCTCTTCAGCCCTTCTCCATCTGGTCTACCTTCTCTTTTACAATAAGGGTGTGGCACATGCAGTTTTCCTCCTGTCGTCCTTTGACTATGTTTATTTTATACAGGGGGAACAACTTCTTGGAGCCTGGAAGGGCAAACAGCTGTGATTTTAGGACACAAGCCCATCCACCCACTTCTTCCCTTGGCAAAGTTGTGTGAGGCCTATTATTTCTTTTTCTGAGATTGGGCATCTTGTCACATTTCAGTAACTTCTGCCTGGACCCTGAGTCCTAGCAGGAGTCTGCCTCTTGCGAGGTGATCATAAAGCCGACCCCCCTATGCACACTTACTTTGTGTTATCTTCTTAGGTGTCAATAAGTAGTACTCATTCATCATGCCTCAATTTCTTGCTTTGTGTGAAGTTTTTTTCCTCCTGGGACTCTGACAGTGTTTATTCTACCAGTTGGCTCATGAAGAGATTTAAAACTAACTATCTTCCACCCAGCACTTTGCTCTGTACTGTGAATTTATCTTAAATCATTTAAGTTTTATTATCAGAAGAACTACATAAAATAATGGCTCCCTCACAAGTCACTTCCTTGGCATTATTTAATTAAGAGAAAGGTAGATAAGATGGTGTGTTTTTAGGCTGATTAATCTGCTTCAGTAGTCCTTTTTGATTCTTCTGATCCTCTTCATCTTAATTAGGACTTCATTGCTCACAAGGTCTAGGAAATTTAGATGAACAAGAATTTAGAATGCATCTCTTTAAAAGTGTCCTTTAAAAGTTTAAATATTTACATGGAAAATATTTCTGATAACATTGAAGAAAGGTGTCAAAATTGAAGAGCATGGAAACTTATACAGATAAAATGGTAGACATAGCCAGGCGGTGGTGGCACATGCCTGTAATCCCAGCACTCTGTGAGGCAGAAGCAGGCAGATTTCTGAGTTCGAGGCCAGCCTGGTCTACAGAGTGAGTTCCAGGACAGCCACGGCTATACAGAGAAACCCTGTCTCGAAAAACAAAAACAAAAACAAAAACAAAAACAAAAACAAAAAACAAATTAAAAAAACAACAAAAAACAAAAACAAAAAACAAAAAAAAAACCAAAAAATAATTCTAAGTTGATTGAAAGTAGAATTATAAACATTTTCAGGTAAAATTGCAGATTTACATGGAAAATATTTCTAATAAAATTCAAGAGATATATAGAAAAACAAGTTAAAATGGGTTACTTTATGGAAAATTATACAGATAAAGTGGTAGACATAAAACAAACCTTTGTAAATTAATTGACGGTAGAATTAAAAACATTTTGTGATAAAATCAGAGATTTACATTGGAAAAACATTTCTGATGAAATAGAAGAAATATATAGAAAAACATGTTAAAATGGAAGATTATCATAAAAAATAATGCAGATAAAATGGTAGACATAAAAAAATTACTAAATTAATTGAAAGAGGAATTACAAACATTTTCCATGTACATCTTCAACTTTATTAGAAAATGCTTGTAGAGAGTCAGGGTGGATCGGCGGAACACCTCCACAGCGTGGCTGGGAGCTGTGTGCTCACGGTTCTCCCAGGCCCAACACCGAAGGTCTCCATCTTGCACCCGAGTCACCAGCAGAGAGGTGCAGGTATCCAGACCTAATCGGGGCCTGCCATCACTCGGGCAGGAAACTGCCAGGCTTGGGCCAGTAGCCAGAGTCGGGGCAGATCAGCAGATCATCTCCACGGCGTAGCTGTGAGCTGCTTGCCCCTTGGTTCTCCTAGGCCCCTACAAGGACGGTCTCCATCTTGTTGCTAGGTCACTAATAGAAAGGGCCAGAGACACAGACTTAATTTGTTACTATAATCACTCGGGTGGAATTCTGCCAGGCTCTTGCCAGTGGCCAGTGCCTAGGCGGCCCAGTGGGACATCTCCATGGCCATCTGGCCTTGTACCAACTCGGTTGGGAACGGACTACTCTGAGGTCCTCTTACTACTCTCAGCAGTGTTCTCCATCTTGCCGCCTGGTCATCAGTAGAGAACCAACAGGCAGGCCCAGCCTCACAGGAGGTTCAAATACCAGCCAGGGACAACAAGGTCAGCTAATGCCAGAGATAACCAGATGGCAAAAGGCAAACGTAGGAGTGTTACTAACAGAAATCAAGGCATCATGCCAGCATCTGAACCCAGTTTGCTGACAACAAGAAGTCCTGAATACCCCAACACATCAGAAAAAGAAGATTTGGATCTAAAATCACTGGTCCGGATGCTGATAGCTGAACACATAGATAAGTCCCTTAAAGAAATACAGGAGAAAATGGATCAAAAGGTAGAGGCCTTTACAAGGTAGAGGCCTTTACAAGGCAAATGCATAAAACACTTAAAGAAATTCAGGAGAATATGGGTCAAAAAATGGAAGCCAATAAGGAGGAAACACAAAAATCACTTAAAGAAATACAAGAGAACGTGGGCCAACAAGTAGAAGTTATAAAAGAGGAAACACAAAAATCCCTTAAAGAATTACATGAAAACACAAACAAGCAAAGGAAAGATCTGAGCAAAACCATCCAGGATCTAAAAACAAAAATAGAAACAACTAAGACATCACAAAGGGAGACAACTTTGGAGATAGAAAACTTTGGGAAGAAATCAGGGGCCATAGATGCAAATATCAACAATAAAATAGAAGAGATAGAAGAAAGAATCTCAGATGCTGAAGATACCATAGGAACCATTGATTCAACAGTCAAAGAAAATGCTAAATGCAAAAAGCTTGTAACCCAAAACATTCAGGAAATCCAGGACACAATGAGAAGACCAAACATAAGGATTATAGGTATAGATGAGAGTAAAGATTTACAAGTTAAAGGGCCAACAAATATCTTCTACAAAATTATGGAAGAAAACATTCCCAACCTAAAGAGATAGATGCCCATGAATATACAAGAAGCCTACAGAACTCCAAACAGACTGGACCAGAACAGAAATACCTCCTGTCACATAATAATCAAAACCCCAAATGTACTAAACAAAGAAAGAATATTAAGGGCAGTAAGAGAAAAAGGCCAAGTAACATATAAAGGAAGACCTATTAGAATTACAGCAGACTTCTCACTTCAGACCATGAAAGCTAGAAGATCCTGGGCAGATCTCATGCAGACTCAAAGCACAAATTTCAGCCAAAACTACTATACCCAGCAAACTCAAGAGACACATGACTGACCCTCTTCTGGGGGTCTAGTTAGACAAGGTTTAACAATAATACCTTCTCCAGGAGCACACAGTCAAGGTTAATGTTATGTGTAGGATCTCTCACAGAAACAGTGTCTTAAATAGAGATTCTTTCTGGAGAAATTATAAATGAATGCATACATGTTTTGCTGGAGACAGAGCGATGAGGAGACAGACTATACTCAGTAGTGTTAGACTTTTCATGTTTATTAAGATTTTAAGTCCATGTGAAATAAAATTTAAATTAGTTATTTTAGGTGGGAAAATTCCGCATATATTAAGCTGAAAATCGCATTTGCATGGCAATTTGGAAATATTTTAGTGAAATCTTCAGTATTGACTTTTTCTCATTGTCACCCAGTGAAAAAACCCTTTTGCTCACTGTAACATCTAGACTGTGAGTTTGTTTCTGTGGTTAAGCTTTAAGACATTGCATCTAATGTCATCCAAGATACTTTTAAATTCATAGTCAACTGTTAAGCATTTGTCTATCATCTATTTTTTAAAGATGTGCCTAGAGAACTTATAAGACACTAAAGTCAAAGGGAGCCTTTTGCCACAATCTAGAAATCCAGTTTTCATTGCAGTAAGTGTGCTTTCTGTCTCTGCACACAATGCTGCCTACTTTTCCTTGGACAGTAGGTCTACATTCAAGTCTGTATTCAGTGAACCCTTTTCTAGTCTACAAGGAAGAAAATTCAGCCCAATAATGGCAACCCATGTGCCATGAGTTATTTATGGTGGATTTATGTTTGTCTCATATTTTATGTTTAGAATTATTCTATATTTAAAAGAGGGTTGGAGAATAGGGTGGATTTGGCTGGTATGGCGTTTGGTGCAGACCAGCATTGCCTGTGGAGCTGGAGAGGAGTACCCACTGTTAGCAGTAGTACAGCTCCATTGCCTTGATGCTCGTAGTACCTCTGCCTCTCCAGATGATGCTAACATTCACTGGCTATCTTTCTATTCCTTTCTGGGTCCTTCTCAATATCAGTCTAAATTCTGTTTACTGAGGCAGCTTCTCAGCACCTCCAACTTGGAACTGCTGTGAACACTGAGTGTTCATCATTCTAAATGATGCTAGGAAAAAAATTTAGGCCACAGAATCCACCCTCAATATTTATTTTTTAACTTTACAATTCTTCCATACTGTAAAGAGGTTACTTATTTCTTTTAATTCCTTTTGCTGGATTCAGAATCTGATGTATCTCTGACACTGAAGTACCTCTTTTCAGTTTTATCTTTTAGAGAATATTTGTAGAAAAATCTAACTCATTGAGGGCGATCAGTCATCATTTAACTGCTTAGTTATTAACATCTCTATTCCTTATTAGCGTTCTAGTAGAATGAGAATGTAGGATTCCTGAATGAATCCTACAGAATTTTCCACCAAACCAGTGAGAGTGCTCACATAGATGAATATTTGTTGAATAAAGCAGCCTTGTGATTTCTTTTTATTAAAATTTGTTTCAGAAAGCATAATTAAACACACTTGATTTTTTTGTCATTAGGGATGGAAATATTGATGAGGCTTCATTATGTCTGAGGAGTAGTTTTAATATCCTGGCTGGGTGATAATGAAGCCTCACAAACAAAATGGTTTAAACGACTAGTAATCAATCATCCCTTCACAGTTCTGGAAGCCAGAATGGAGAAATCAAGATGCCACCAGAGTCATGCTCCTCATGAAGGTCCTGAGAGAAAGCCTTGTCTCTCTGCCTTCTTGGTTAGTAGTTTCATCAGTTCAGACTAGGTCTTTATACACCTATCATCTCTCCTCTTCGTATCTTCTTCTTGTCTGTTTCTTATAGTACATAATTGGATTTGGAGTCTACCCTGGTAACCCCAAACAAGTTCATTATTAGCTCCCTATCTTATAAAAGTGGCGTGCATGGGCTTGGTGGTCAGAACATTGATAGATCCATCACGTAGGCTTCTTTGGAAACACATTACACAGCAAAAGAAAAAAAAAACACTCCATGAAATGGTATACAGAAACATAAAAATTTGGCGATATTTTATTAATAGCAGAAGCATACACATCTCATTAAAGCGGTTATACCAATGTAGAAAAAAAGTGCTGTCTCTCTTTTAATATAAGAAATAATAACAAAGCATTTGTCTTAAGTCCCCCCATACCTCTCACAAATATAATGATCATGCATATGGAAGGCATGTACTCTGATATAGGATGTGACCCCTACTTAGAATATTTACTGTAGCATGAAAAATAATGAGCAGCTTCCATGGAAAAGTTGGATTTGAGAGAGACAGTGAAGTCAGGTATTTAGCAGCACAGGACAATGACTGTGATAGGCAAGTTAATTTGTTATGAGGACATCAAGTCATCAAGAGGATGGGATTAAAATAAATGATCTATCCTGCTCATGCCTCTACATGATATGTATGGGATAGGAAGTGTCAGAGTTTAATGATTGCCAGGGCATATTGTGATAGAAAAGCTGTCTTCAAAAGGCCAAGAAGAAGAGATATGAGAGAGAAGGATGCCCTCTGTGTCCAGGTGGTGGTGGCAAGCACTTGGCTTATCACATGAGTGAGACCAGTACCTTTTAATTCATTAATTAAACAAAGTCAACCACAGACCAAATGAGCAGAAGACCTGAGCTTCCTGAATCACAGTGTCTCGGTCACGTGGCAGGCTACTTAATTTCTTCCTTTCATGAGACTCAACATAGGTAGGAGCTAATGGAGACAGAGACTTGTGGAACATGTACTGCATGCTTTGATGGTTCACCACTGTGCCTTCTTTCTTCAGGCTATCAGTATCATTTGTCGGGGAGAATTCTTGAACTCCACAGTGCTCCTGAGGCATAGGCAGAACATCTGGAACCTCTAGACATCGTCTGGAATGTTCAACTCCAGCATGGGCCTTGCAACTAGCAGATGTTTCCAAGATTCCTAGTGAGGTTTTATATAGTACTTGTATGTTCTAAAATGTAAGCTATAAGTCTAAATAGTAGGGGGGTCCTTCCTTATGTTTAAGGGCTTGTTCCCAGAGTGAGATTATGTCCTTCCTGCTTCAGTGTGCTAGACAGTAATAGAGTTACTGAAGGGAATGAGCTTCAATTGAGAAAATGCCTCCATAAAATCAGGCTGTAGGGCATATATATATATATATATATATATATATATATATATATATATATATTTTTTTTTTTTGGTTTTTCGAGACAGGGTTTCTCTGTATAGTCCTGGCTGTCCTGGAACTCACTCTGTAGACCAGGCTGGCCTCGAACTCAGAAATCTGCCTGCCTCTGCCTCCCAAGTGCTGGGATTACAGGCATGCGCCACCACGCCCGGCAGTTGTTTTTTTTTTTTTTTTGTTTGTTTGTTTGTTTGTTTTTTTGAGACAGGGTTTCCCTGTGTAGCCTTGGCTGTCCTGGAACTCACTCTGTAGACCAGGCTGGCCTCGAACTCAGGAATCCGCCTGTCTCTGCCTCCCAAGTGCTGGGATTAAAGGCATGCGCCACCACTGCCCGGCTGTAGGGCATATTCTTAATTAATGATTGATAGGTACAGGCCCAGTCCTTTGTAGGTGGTGCCATCCCTGGGTCAGTTGTCCTGGATTTTATAAGAAAGCAGGCTGGGCCAGCCATGGGGGAACAGCCTAGGAGGCAGCACTCCTCCATGGTCTGCACATCACCTCCTGCCTCCGGGTTCCTGCCCTGCTGGTGTTCCTATCCTGACTTTCTTTGTTGTGAAACCATAAGGCAAGTAAACCGTTTCCACCACAAATTTACTTTGGTCATTGTATTTTATTATAGCAGTAGAAACCCTGACTAAGACACTGAAGGGAGCATAGTCAAGTGAGGAGACATTCAGTGGGAAAGAATTGTAGCCCTTTTAGATGGGTCTTGTAATGTCTTTTTGAGCTCCTACCATGAGTTGTAGATGATTTAGCTTCTGGTTAATATTTTTTTTGTAGAGGTCCATAGTTTCTAAACCACTTATGGACGTGACTATGAACTCTTCAGTGACTGTCATGGAAGATATTTCAGAATATTGGTTGCTAGACTTGGTATTAATCTCAGCTCAGAGACCAAGAACAGCATCTCTCCAAGCACACTGTGCTTCCTGTATTGAGAATCTGGCCTTTCTATGCAGAAAGTGGAAGAGGTGATCAACAGTAACGTTCCCCACGTTCAGGCAGGTGGATGCATGAAGAGCCCCTCAGTTTCTGGGGCCATTAAATTTGCCATTTGCACTAGCACTAAACTTCCTAAAATAATAAGCAAATATTTTTCAGTCTATTTATACTCTGTACCCAGACATGAAGCACCTCGCTAGCGAAGAATGTGTAAATACTGTTGAGGACCCTCCTTACTGGAGCTGTAAATGGGACTCTTTGTAGCTTGTTCAGCTTAATGCAGTTGTCCTGGCTGTACCAGCCTTGACATTTACTGTGAGAAGCTTTTCTTAAGTAGACATAGCAGTTTCTTGTATATTTTTTCCTCCTTTTCCTCTCTACTTTTTCCTATCACTCTTGCAACATTAATTATAAACATGTTGGACCAATGATTATGGACCAATCAAAGACAATTGTCCAATCAGATGCCCATGTACATATCACATGTGTGATTATGTCTACAGTTTTGGTGTACATCATTCCATCCAGAATTTTAAAAACCATACTTGTGGATCGATGATCAGCAAATGATAGTCCATGAACCAAATCCAACCCTCAGACTGGCTTTTAAATTAAGTCTTCATTAGAATGCAGCTGGCCGGGCGGTGGTGGCACACACCTTTAATCCCAGCACTTGGGAGGCAAAGGCAGGCGGATTTCTGAGTTCGAGGCCAGCCTGGTCTACAGAGTGAGTTCCAGGACAGCCAGGGCTACACAGAGAAACCCTTTATCGAAAAACAAAAACAAAAACAAAACAGAATGCAGCTGTTAAAAAATGATCATGTTTTTCACATCCTATGATGAAACAATTACTTCCACAGTGACTATATTTAACACCAATGCCTTTAAAAAGAGGTCACAAGAGAGGTATGAAGTCAGAAAGGTTGGACCCAAGAAGGCAGCCATGGCAATCTGAGATGAAAAGTCTCAAAAGAGACTGAAATTGGACTCTGACCAGAACTGAAAGAGAATACTGATGGAACTATTCAACCAATGGCATTTGATGCTTTAGCCCTGGTAGAATAAAATAATACTCTGCTCTGGATTTATTTATTATTGTCTAAGTTCTGTAGTTTTGATGTTTCTCATAGCCTAAGTTATTTCCTCTGCATACTATCATTGATACAGCTTGCCAACTACTGTTTAGATCTTCTTGCAAGGCCTCATTTTAGTGGTGGCATGATGTCTATTGATGAGGCTGTAGATGAAATGATGTTAGTTTTGGCAGATTGCTGCCATGACATGCATATTAGAGGATGCGTTTACTGTCTATAGCTTGGTTATTTTTCTTAGAATTAGTTACAATTTTTGGTCTGATTTGCACAAAAGCCATGAGCATGTTATATTTTATCATTTAGAAAGTGCTCTCCACACTGGCTCACTAACGTGACTCTCACCCCTGACAATGGACATAAATTTGTTTATTTTCCCTCTGAATGCATATGAGTCTCCTTGTATGAATGTCTGAATGAATGACAACCTTTATGCCTACCCCATAAGACCTCAGATATCTTATAAATACATTAATTTGTTATAAACTTTGTGTTAAAGAATCAGTGTGTGTGTGTGTGTGTGTGTGTGTGTGTGTGTGTATTTGATTATTTTGCTTTAAGATATATGGTTTTGCAATACACCCTAGGCTGACCTAAACTCTCATCTTTTGTCAATATTCAGATAGGATCACTCTTTTTGTTCCATTTGCTGATTCTTTCAGATGCCAGCTAATATCTCTTTATTTTCATCATGGACTTGGCAAACTATCCCTTTCTCTCCCTTATTTTAACCTAAAGTAAAATCCAGTAAGTCATATTATTTCAAATATCTAGCTTTTATTGACATAATCTCACAAAGCAGCCCTGTCTACACTTTCATCAAATCCACATTCATAGGATCCTATCCAGGCTCTTTCCTATGGCTTTATTGAGAAGCTGAGTCTCCTTTGGAGTTATCAGCACAGAATGGAGAGCCTTTTCTAGAACTGCCCATGCATTGTGTATTATTGATTATTAACACTCTCTGCCACATTTATTGCTGACAAGACACATTAATGCTTTCAGTCTTTTGACAGTATGATTTTTTTCCTGAAATGTCTTAATTTATCCATAAGCTATTCTTCATTTCTTTTACCATCTATCTCAAGGCTAGCTAGAGAAAGCAATTGATCCACTTTCAGCAAATATCTGTGTTTACACCATATTCTAGGAATCCTTCCAGACTGTGAAGATCAGAAACAAACTAAACAAGACTTGGAAGAATAGAAAAGAAACAAGACAAATTTATAGACCATATGTCTTAGTTAGGCTTTCTATTCATGCACAAACGTCATGACCATGATGCAAGTTGGGAAGGAAAGGATTTATTCAGCTTACACATCCACATTGCTGTTCATTACCAAAGGAAGTCAGGACTGGAACTCAAGCAGGTCAGGAAGCAGGAGGCCATGGAGGGACATTTCTTACTGGCTTGCTCAGTCTGCTCTCTTATAGAACCCAAGACTACCAGTCCAGAGATGATACCACCCACAAGGGGCCCTCCTCCCTTTATTAATAACTGAGAAAATGCCCATGGCTGGATTTTATGGAGACATTTCCTTACCTGAAGCTCCTTTCTCTGTGATAACTCCAGTTTATGTCAAGTTGACACAAAACCAGCCAGTATACCATATGGATTTCTTCTGGCCAGCGCCAAGGGGGAAAGCAAGAACGAATGCCCATAGGAAGGTGGAGGCTTACTGCATTCTAAAATGTAATAATAGCAGGATTAAGAACAGATTCCCATTAGATTTCAGACAGTCACAGACTTAGAAGTTCTAGTTAAATGAGGTGGCAAAAGCAGTGGGTTTTACTCCTGACCACAGAGATAACATTTCCTGGCTTCTGAGAGTGGGTGTTTTACAATTCATGAAATGTGGATAGAAATTCTGTAGTCTTTTGCTACAGAATCTGGGTCTAGATTGGAAAACAATGTTGTTTTCACCCTAGTACCCAACTATTTCTCTTTTCCTGAATTCAAAATGGCTACAGTCAATGTGAATGGCAATAAAAGCCCACCTAAACTTGGGGTCATTTATTTGAAGGAACATGCAGATCCCTGCTTCCAATGTATTTTGTCCTTTTTTATGTTAAGCATTTAATAGGGAATGTCTTTTATAGCTATGACTTTAACATGACCAATCAATTTTGAGTTGATCTACCAAATGAGATTTCCTAATATATTTAACATGTAGGTAATATTTCAATATGACAATATAATTCACAAAATTTACCCTAATTGACTAATGAGTTGAGATGTATAAATTTGTGACTTGATGGTCTTTGAGATTTCCTTAATGTGTGATAGCTTTTTATCGATGCGGCTAAGTTCCCTTAAGAAAACACCCTCATATGTGTTCCTCCATTATTTGTCTCCTGAAGTCGATACTTTTTAGGCAATATTCATGGCTTCATAGTCTATACTCAGAAATTTAGTTTACTATTCTGCATTACAAAATGCTGTCATCTGAAAACCTCTATTAAAAAGTCTTTAGTAATATCAGAGAGTGATGAGCACCTATCTTCTTAAATCAAGTTATAAACTATGAATCCAGCAGTCAAAAAGAAATAACTTTTATTCCTTTCATAACCCTTCATAAACCTTTGTTAAGATTTTCATTGATTTAAATTACTATAATAACCTGATACTTCAGGTAGTCTGGCTTTGAAAGGAAGCATTTTACATAATATACATCAATTACTTGAAAAGACAGTTCTGTGTGAAGATCAGAGACAATCTGAAACTTTCAAATGCAGATTTTACAATGTCCATCTAAACCTGAAGAAGCCATGTGGAGGATTTCAGCAGGAAATGGCCACATAATAATGAAAGGCTTCATTTTTTAAGGAGCCCCTTTGTATCTGCAATTGTGATTGTCATTTTGTATATACCATACTTCTGTAATTTTAAGATGCAGTGAATTGAAATATACAATATATTTTTCTTGATAGAAGAAAAAATATTCCCTTTATTGGAAACTGATTGCAAGACGCTTCCTGATATTTAAAACCTTTACAAGTGGGAAAGAAATTTGAGGATCATCCTAAGTCCCAAGTCTACAAGTTCAAATGTGTAGAAGTCTGAGGTTCAGGCATAACCCACCCAGGGTCACATACTTTGAGAGGGGCTAAGCTGAGGGAACTAAAAACTGGGGCCTTTCTGAATCATTTATTGTCTTTTATCCTCTGCATTTGTTCCTCAAATCTTAAATCCTGTCTGGTGATCTTAAATCTAACAATACCCTCAAATATAGTTGAGTCCAGTGAGTGGTCTTTTTTTTTTTTCAAGAAAGAAAAACAAAACAAAACAACAAAAACCAACTGTAATTCAATCCATTGATAATTTCCTGAATCTTCTGTACCCAATTCATACATATAGTGGTATCGAGCCAAGCATTTAAAGCTTGGTTGCATCTGAAGATAATGTTAACACTTTGTCAAGCATTTGAATCCTTTCCAGTATATTGTAGTGTTATCCTCTGTCCACAAACATCCCTCAGTGATTGCCTAATTACATGCAAATTTCTAAAATGAATGAGTTTTAAGGACTTGTCAATCTGTCATCCTAGGAACCACTGAAACATTTTGACTGCTAGATAAATAATCAGCAATAATCACGCTATGCAAATTTGATATTTTCTGTACAATTATCTGAAACCGTAAATAACTGGACACAAAGACATTTGGCATTCTCTCTGTGAGACTTGACCTATGGGGCTTTTTCTCTTTTTCTCTTCTAACAAATATGCAAGTAGCAAATTTGCTTTTTGCAGGTTTTTCTGTTGTTGTTATTTTTTTTCCTAATTTCAACTGTGCAAATGGACCTGCTGGAAAATATAATTGAGTGAATGTAAAGTGAATTTTATTTTTATCTGGAGCCTAGTTTCCCTTAACAAATATGTATTGTTTTTCCTTCACTTTTAAGTTTGGTAATTTTCACTTTTCTATCAGCTACCCCCCTCCCCCGGCCTGACACACAAACATGCAGAAACTACTGGGCGGGCATTATTTGGTATAAGTTTATTTGTTCTCTTCAAATGTTTTTAAAGATATGCCCCACATCTCCCTAAAATCTGTCCTTTGTAATTCATTTCCAGAGTGTGTAGTGCAGATCAAGCACGTGAGAGCACCCAGTATCGAAAGCTTGGTTATCAGTTCCAGTGGGAAGCACAATCTATTCTGCTCAATTCATCCAGACTTATAGCTAAAGATGTCTCCCGTCTGTGGCTGTGGTTGGGTTTCTGTGATGGTTTGAAAATCATCTTGTCTGATTGTGTGAGAGCAAGTCAAGAAGTTTTAAGTGAGGATGACTTGGTCTTTAGCAATAAGCAGATTTAAAAGAACCTTGACACTTCGAGAACATCTTCAATGTGCATAATTGAAGCATGTCACACTTTTCTCAGTATTTAAAGAAAAAGAAAATTAAGAACAATTACTTGATAAATATATTGGCTGATTCATTGATTGTAGGGGATGAAGGAGAAATACCTGGCTGGCAGTGGCAAGAAGAGCTGAAAGGATTTCCTTCCTTCCTTCCTTCCTTCCTTCCTTCCTTCTTTCTTTCTTTCCTTCTTCCTTCCTTCCTTTCTTCCTTCCTTCCTTTCTCTTTCTTTGTTTCTTTCTTTGTTTCTTTCTTTGCTTCTTTGTTTCTTTCTTTGCTTCTTTGTTTCTTTGTTTCTTTCTTTCTTTCTTTCTTTCTTTCTTTCTTTCTTTCCTTCCTTCCTTCCTTCCTTCCTTCCTTCCTTCTTTCTTTCTTTCTTTCTTTCTTTGTTTCTTTGTTTCTTTCTTTCTTTCTTTCTTTCTTTCTTTCTTTCCTTCCTTCCTTCCTTCCTTCCTTCCTTCTTTCTTGCTTTCTTGCTTTCTTTCTCCCTTCCTCTTGTTTCTTCTTCTTCTTACTATATTTAATCTGTTTTTATAATCCAGTCATTATACCCCTCCAGTTCCTCATCCTATTCCTCTTCTTCTGCTTCCCCTACCTCCCCCCACCACCCCCATCTCCAAGAGGATGGCTCCACACACCCCCACACCCTGCCAGGCCTCCCCATTCCTGTGTCCTCAAGTCTCTCAAGGGTTAGATGCTTTTTCTCTCATTGAAGCCAGACCAGGCAGTCTTCTACTGTATACGGATAAGGGGGGCTCAGACCAGCTTGTGCATGCTGCCTGGTTGGCGGTTCAGTCTCAGGAAGGTCGCTGGGGTCTAGGTTTGTTGAGACTGCTATGGGGTAGCCCTCCTCCTCAACTTCTTCCTTTTCCCTAATTCAACCACAGGTCCCTGAATTTAGTGCAATGGTTGCATGTAAGTATCTGCATCTGTCTCAGTCAGGGGCTTGTTGGGGGCAGCCATGCTAAGTTCCTGTCTGTCAGTACATCATAGCATCAGTAATAGTGTCAGGCCTTGGAGCCTCCCCTTGAGATGAGTCCCAATTTGGAACCACCACTGGACCTTCTTTCCCTCAGGCTCTTTTCCATTTTTGTCCCTGCATTTCTACTACATAGGAACAATTCTGCATCAGAATTTTTGATTGTGGGATGGCAAACCCATCCCTCCACTTGATGCTCTGTCTTTCTACTGGAGGTGGACTCTACAAGTTCCCTCACCCCACTTTTGGGCATTTCACCTAAGGTCCCTTCCTTTGAGTCTTGAGATCCTCTCACCTCCCAGGTCTCTGGTATATTCTAGAGGGTCGTTCCTGGTCTCCTCCTTCCCCACCCGAAGGAAACTTCCTTTCTCTGGTGTGTTAACAGCAATGTTTGTTGAAAGAAGCAAATCCAACATTGATTTTTACAAAATAGGGAAAAATCATCTGGTATCAATACTTGGTTTTTAAAATTTCAAGAATTTAGGCCAACAAAGCACATTGATTTTACTTTGAAGGACATTGAAAGATTGCCAGACATAAGCTTGAAAGATAGAAACGATTCATAAAGTATTCCCTGCCTTGGCCAGTCACTTTCTTTTGTGAGTAAAACTTTCCTGTGATAGAAAGGCAACTGGACTTATTGATACTGTTATTATTTCTAAGCCTAGGTTGAGCATGGATGCAAGTATTGCATCTTGAGGCTCATGAAAGGCAGGCAGTGAAGTAACATTCAATGCTAAAGACAGATAAGGAGAAAGGCAAAAATAGGATTTTTGGTTATACCACAGCCCATATCAATGCACCCAAGCAACATGATCCTTACTCAAGTTTCCTTACATTGTTTCTGTCACCATCAAAGCCAGCTTGGGGAAGTCTTCTTTGGAGGCTCTTTTCAGAAGCACTGTTTGATGACTTTTAGAAACTATTTTATTTACGTGTGTGTGTGTGTGTGTGTGTACATGAGTTCAGGTTCCACAAATGTTGCTTCTATCTCCGACCAGCAGAAAAGAGCAACGACACAGCGTTCTTCTCAAAGCAGTTTATTCAGGATCCTTACAGCATGGATGCAGGAAAAAGGGTTTTTCTTTTTTCCTGCCCCCAAGCACAGTCCTTTTATCTCCTCTAGCTCTACCCCACCAGTCCACTTTACGTAGTCTCTGTGGATAGGTCCACGTAACATGGCCTGATATTGCATCATCAGGTGCACCTGTGCAGTTCATCTGAAAAGGTGTGGCAAACTCGGGGAGAAAATCAGGTGTTAGTCATGAGACTTAGCTGGAGTCCCAAGCACCATCTTGGGACTGCTGCCACAGCCACTCTCCACACACAAAGGCTGGCAAAGGGCTGGAGTTATCAAGGGTGGGAGGGCCCATTGTGGGTGGTGCCATCTCTGGGCTGGTAATCCTGGGTTGTATAAGCAAGCTAAGCAAGCCAGTAAGTAACATCCCTCCATGGCCTTTGCGTCAGCTCCTGCTTCCTGACCCACTTGAGTTCCAGTCCTGACTTCCTTTGGTGATGAACAGCAACATGGAAGTGAAAGCTGAACAAACCCTTTCTCCATAACTTTCTTCTTGGCCATGATGTCTGTGCAGGAATAGAAACCTTGACTAAGGCAGGGAGAGGCAGAACATCAATATGATTATAGTTGCAAGTGCCATTCAGTCCTGCAAGGAAGGCTTAGAAGACAGTAACAGAGCCATCTCTGTGTCAGACAAAAATCCTTCTCTGAGAAGTGTAATTGTGATTGCCTCTTGTGATAGTTTACCATGTATTTACAACCTTAAAATAAAAAGATATTATAAATACTCTTGCTTATAAAGTACTTATAGGAAAGGGTATGGGTGTGCAGGACTACAACTGCAAACAGTGCTTCAGAGAGTGCTGAAATGTGCTTAAAATGCTGTGGATGGACAGATAAGGGGTTGTTTTAAAAAAAAAGACTAAAAAGAAAGTCTAAAATCTCCTTGGAACAGTAGTAGCTTCTTCTTGCTCATGACACTAAGAAACAGTCTTCGTGGTCCTTGAGAGATGATAGTGCTGATTGCATTGTTTGGGGAATAAAGTTCTTCGGTATGAGCTCTCCCTTTGCTTCCTGAGTGTTTGTGCTCAGTCCTGTGATGACTACCAGCACTCCGACTCTGAGAGCACTTCTCAGAGAATGCCTACATTTCTTAGTTATCATGCTTAGCTGCAGCAGTAGGCTGATTTTGAAAAGCAGGTTCGAGAGACAGTGAGCTCGAGCTGAGCCTCTGTCTTCGAAGCAGTGTTAGGGTTTTGTTAAGTGTGCTGACAGAATGCCTCTCAGAGAAGGGTATGGGAGTTGGTTGCAAACTGAAACTCAGTGGACTGTAGATTTAGGAAGCTGTCATTAGCCTCATATTCATTAATAATATTATTCAGAATAAAACCTGGCCCTTTCACAGCATAAATAAAAATAAGAGTTTCTTCTTTTGATTATTTATATCATTGTCCTATAACAACTACACTGTAGTTTGACACAGTTAAATGCAATGCATTTGTAATCATACATATCAGGTGGGAGAGATGGCTCCTAGGTTAAAAATACCTTTTACAGAGAGGTTCCGGGTTTAGTTCTCAGGATTCCCGTCAGGCAACTAACAAACTGCTGCAACTCTAGGTCATGGGATTCGAATCTTCTAGCCTCTCAATTACTGCAATGATTTGCACATGCCCACACACAGCCACACATATGTATAGAGAACAAGAACTTAACTTTTTTTAAAAAAAGAAATAGCCATTGATTTTAAAATATATAATTAATGAGAGTTATAAATGCTCATATTCCCTGGTGACTAAAAGAAACAACCAGGGTAGCATGTTAAGGCACAGAGAGCTGCCAGCATATACCACATTCCCCATCTCATGGACTGCTCCAGCATTTCAGAAGTCTTACCCATACCCTATTCATATCTACTCTCCTTAAGGAAGGTGTGTGACTGTGGTGGTTTGAATATCCTTGGCCTAGAAAATGGCACTATTAGGGGGTATGGCCTTGTTGAAGCAGGTATGGCCTTGTTGGAATAGGTGTGGTCTTGTTGGAGTAGGTGTGGCTTTGTTGGAGTAGATGTGCCACTGTGGGTATGGGCTTTAAGACCCCAGACATAGCTGGCTGGAAGCAAGTCTTCTCCTGTTTGCCTTCAGAGCAAGACATTGAACTCTCAGCTTATCCTGTATCATGCCTGTCTGGGCACTGTCTTCCTCCTGCCTTGATGATAACAGACTGAACCTCTGAACCTATAAGCCAGCCCCAATTAAATGTTGTCCTTTGAAGAGTTGCCTTGGTCTCAATGCAGCAGTGTAGGGGAATACCAAGACAGGGAAGAGGGAGGGAGTTGATTGGGGAAGGGGAGGATGGCTTATGGGACTTTGGGGGGCACCAGGAAAGGGGAAATCATTTGAAATGTAAATAAAGAATATAAGAATGTATCTGAAAGAGAGAGAGAGAGAGAGAGAGAGAGAGAGAGAGAGAGAGAGAGAGAGAGAGAGAGGCAGGTCTTGGTCATGGTGTTTGTTCACAGCAGTAAAACCCTAAGACAGTGACTATATTGAATTTGTCATAGCTATTTATTTTGTTTTGTTACTATAGTGAACTGTTACAATTCACTGAACATTCAAAGTGTCCATAGCATCTTTGCTTCTGAGAAATCTAAGGCTTCACCTTGCCCTCTGTTCCACTTAGCTGGACTTGAATCTCCACAGATACATTTTTTTTTTAAGTTAAGACACCAAACTTTCAGAAAAAGTAATGTCTTGTACAAAGATTTATGAATATCAAATCAGAAAGTACTTACTGAGTTATTCAGAAGTGTAAAGGTGTTTGTGCTTAGAGTGTTTAAGAGAGACATTGGCACACCCAGTATAAGCTTAGAGGCCAATGGCTGTTGCTGTATGCGATTAACACTACTCAAGATTGCTCTGGCGTCTGCTCAAGTTTCTCGCTACTTGCCCCAATGTTCTGGATTCTCAAATGAACGACACACACAAAGCCTTATATTTAATATGCCTTAATCAGCTCAATGCCTGGACCACTCCCAACTTCCATGTTGCTAATGCCATCCCGCATACTTACTTTATTACTTTCTAAAATGTATATTCTAGCCTTGCTCTCCTAGACCCCATGGGGGGCCCCGAGGCCACTCTTCCCTGGCTCTTACATGATTGGCACTCTGTTTTCTGTAGATCTCAAGCCTGCATCTTATTCCTTTCCTGGAATGATTCTTCTGTTCTTTCCCCAGTCTCCTTGTTCGTTAATCCTAAAGTCCCACCTGTGTCTCCCTATCCAACCACTGGTGGATGGCAACTTTGTCAGTTGAAACCAACTTGGGGCAGGGACCCTCAACATCTTACATGTAAGGTTCTCGTGCAGTTTGGGAACCCACATAACACAATGCAAGCTTTAGGCCAAATCCACAACAAATGACCTGGGTGGTTGACATCCAATGTGCAAATCATAAGTGAGCACAGATATTCTCTAGTATCTAAACCTTTGCCATGGCAGAGTGTTCATTGCTGTTGTAGATGGCAGAACCATGAGAAATTTTGCGAATCACTTAGACTTAGATTGCACCACACTGCAGGTTTTCAGAATCACAAGCAACTATGCCTATTCCTAAAGAGAATTAGGATATGGAAGCAAAAGTTTTGAAGTTAGTGTGAAATATGGATTAACATCTTTCTTGGGGTTGCTGTCTACATACTGGAAAAGTCTCAGAAGATCTCTAAATAAGAAACGTAATCTGTCCAGTCAGAATGGCTAAGATTAAAAACTCAGAAGACATCAGGTGTTGGCAAGGATGTGGAGAAATCAGAACACTCTTTCACTGCTGGTGGGACTGCAAGCTGGTACAACCACTCTGGAAATCAGTCTGGTGGTTCCTCAGAAAACAGGACATGATACTTCCGGAGGACCCAGCCATACCACTCCTGGGAATATATCCAGAAGATTCCCCAGCATGCAATAAGGATACATGCTCCACTATGTTTATAGCAGCCTTATTTATAATAGCCAGAAGCTGGAAAGAACCCAGATGTCCCTCAATGGAGGAATGGATACAAAAAATGTGATATATATACACAATGGAATACTATTCAGCCATTAGAAACAATGAATTCATGAAATTCTCAGAGAAATGGATGGAGCTGGAGAACATCATACTAAGTGAGGTAACCCAGTCTCAAAAGAATACCCATGGTATGCAGTCACTGATAAGTGGATATTAGCCTAGAATCTTGGGACACCAAAGACACAGTTCACATACCAAATGATAAATCCAGCTTTAAAATGCTGTACTGTGTTTATAATAGTCAGAAGTTGGAAGGAGCCCAGTTATCCCTCAAAGGAGGAATGGATATAGAAAATGTAGTATATTTATACAATGGAATACTACTCAGCAATTAAAAATAATGAATTCATGCAATTTGTAGGCAAATGGTTAGATCTGGAAAATATCATCCTAAGCAAGTTAACCCAATCACAAAAGAATACACATGAAATGCAATCACTGATAAGTGGATATTAATGAGCCAGAAGCCCTAAATAATCAAGGCACAATTAGCAAGTCAAATGCTGAAACCCTGGGCCTGAAAAGATTGGATCCAGTTTTGTAGATCCAGAACAGAGAAATGGTGTGTGTGTGTGTGTGTGTGTGTGTGTGTGTGTGTGTGTGTGCGTGTGTGAGATTGGGGAATATTTAGGGGGGAGAGGACTTATGGGACATATGGTGGGGGAGAACTGGGAAAGGGGAAAGCCTTTGGAATGTAAAAAAGAATATAGAAAATAAAATTTAAAAAAAATGCTGTACTGGCCCCTTTCTAAACTGTAGACAGAAACTGTTGGTATTCACAGGTATGTTCCAGGAGTGTGGCACTTAAAATTCACCATATACTCAAAGCATCACAGAGCTTTCTGAAATCCGTGTGTCATGTTCACATTCTAGACTAATTAAGTAGACTCTCTAAGGGAGAGTTTAACAAACACCCCAGGTGATTTCAGTGCTCATACAAAGTTACTACAGATGAGGCCTTGTTCCCGTTACTGGGCAGGAAGCCATGAAGCTCTCTGCTTAAAGAGCTATCAGTTCACTCAAATGTCCAAGACCTGGAAAATACTACAGGTGTTGTCCATTACCACCAACCATGGTTAGCCTGCAGGGATCGTCTGCTGTTTGAGAAGTTGGAACATTCAAAGTGAGTATTCATGTAGTTCATCTGTGAACTAAAGCCTATGTTCCAAACAAAGAGTACTTGAATGCATTTGACCTGAGACAGTTACAGAAGCATCCACTTGCATATGAGGGATAGAAGGTCCATCCAGGCAGCTAGCTGGATGTTAAGTCATTCGAGAAATGGGGGACAATTCTTCTTTGCTCTAGCATTTCTCCTCTGAAGTGCCAAATTTAATTTTTGTGTACCATTAGTCGTTTCATAATTGCATTAACTGAGTCTTATGTTTTATATTTTAAAAAATTGCACAGGCGGGGATGTAAGAAAGCTTTTTAAGTTTAAGAGCTATAGATGTACAAGTGACCATTCCTGCACAGCATTAAATGGGTGTGTTCACAATGGCAAGACTAAATCAATACTGCTAGATATAAATCAGGCTGTTAGTCGAGTTCTTTCGAAAAGGGGAGGGAATTTTTTAAGCCCTTTTGGAGACTGCATGCCATAACTGTCTCTTATCCTCAAGAAACTTAAAAGAAGTCTGCTTTTATGTGTATGTGTGCTTTGCCTGCACGTTTTTGTGTGCACCAGCTATGGTTGTGCCTGCAGAAGCTAGAAGATGGCATCAGACACCCTAGAACTGGGCTTGCATTTGACTGTGAGCTACCATGTGAAAGTTGGGAACCAAACTCCTGTACTCTGCAAGAATAACTAGTGGTACTAGTGTTAGAGTTGAGAAGATGCTTCTTGGATTCAACTCTCTGAGACCCCCCTCTGCTGTAATGTTTATGTCATTGTTTCTCAAGTTTCACTGGGAATCATATTCATGGATTTTATCGGATATACAGAGCCCTTAGTTGCATTTATGAATACTCAGACTAATATTCGTGGGATGTGACAGTATGCATTTTAACCAGCTCTCAGCTATACCTGATGCAGGGAGGTGTCTGAGGGGTACTGGCTTGTGGGGCATTATTGATGTCTAGATTTTTATCATCTAGAATATTTTCAATACTTCATAGATGAGTATGAAACATTAAAATGCCCTAAATGATTTATATGGATGTATGTATATGATGAATATGTATATATGTATATATATATGTGTATTTAAATGTGTATATATGTATGTATATGTATATATGTGTATATGTGTATGTATATGTGTATATGTATATATGTATGTGCATGTATATACATGTATGTGTGCATATGTGTATGTGCATGTGTATATGTAATGTATATATATGATTATAAGTATATAATGTATATGGTTATGTGTATATGTATATGGTAGGCTGCTGGTTCCTGTCTTTATTAGACCAGCATATTTGTGGTTTAGCAACTATCTCATTATCTAAAGTGAATCATTCATCATAGTTAGAGGCTGAGAGAGGTTCCTAGTCAGGTAGGTATAATTCCAGGTCTCTAATAACTTGGTGAATATGAGCAACGCATATGGACCAAGTAAAGCATCAGATCGGAAAGGGACTGGTGCTTCCGAAGAAAGCCATTGTTGTGTGGGGATGCTGGCAAAGAAGGAAAGGCAAGCTCTATCTTCCCATTCACTTTCCATTATGACGCATATTCAGGATTTCCTTTTGTCCTTTCAGAATGGACTTCTCTAGTGGCTTCAGTACTAATAGAAAGTATACCAATGTAGTGAAGTAAGGTTTATTCTACACAAAGTACTCTGTGCATTAGTAGTTAACATGGCCCGGTGTTGGGTGTTCTCGTTGTCAGCTTCTAAGAAGGCACCATGCAAACCATTGGGTACCCAGAACATTGTCAGCATTTGCTCTGCTCAGCATGTGAAAAATTTGAGCCAGGTTCCTGTTATCTCAACCCATTTCATTAGGAATCAGGACCAAACTCAAGGGCCTTTAGGGAATGATTTGAAGCTGTGTTGGCTCCCAGAAGGCACTGCAGCCTTGGCTGAGGCTGGTAAAATGCTTGACTTTTAAAATTATCCCCTGGAGTGTCTCACAACATCCTGGCAGAGTTGCAAAGGATGCAGGTCACAGAATGTAACAAAGAAGTATGCTTTCCTAAGATAACTTTTGGCGGCATGCTATATTGCTCTGCTATGTTATAATAATTATAAATTTTTAGTCAATATGAATGAGCATATCCAAGAAGAGATAACTTTGGCTCTATGCTTTGTTGGAAGAACTGTCAATAAACTTGTTATATCTCTAGATTTCCCCATTTTCAGAAAGTTGCATTTTTTCCAAGTCGGGATTTTTCTGTGTAGATATGGCTATTCTGATACTCACTATGTAGACCAGGCTGGCCTCAGATCTGGATATCTGCCAGCTTCTGCTTCCCAAGTACTAGGACTAAAGGTGTATGCTACTATTACCTAGCAGAGGATTGTATTCTTGGAACATTTTTGTCATATAGCCTCTGGGGAGATGAACTGAACAAATGTTCTCAAGTTTTCTATGGTAAAATGATTCATGCTTATAAATGGCCACAGGAGTATTTAGATATATGTCCTCTTTGAGACCAGTGAGTATTGGGTATCTGTTTTCTCAGAGAAGCCAGCAGGTTCATGGGGAAACTTACTTTTCCTCTAACCTTAGAGTCATCATTATCATGTGCATTGATATGGCCCATGGCCTCTGTGTCTCTCTGACAGCATTTTGCTGTGTTTCTTGAATTGAAAAGAATTTTTCCTTACTCTGGAGCTTCTGATAGAGAAATGGTTACTCCAACGATGGAAAATTATTGTTTTGAGAGCCAGACAGATTTTTCTCAGAATTTAATAGCAAAGACACTATAGTAATTTCCCAGGTCCTAGAAAAAAGTCTCAGAGGTGGTTCAAGTCATGCTTAATACTTTGTTTTGCAATCCCAGAGTTTGTTTGATATTGAATAAATGCTACAATTTCACAAAATGCATGTGTGCACTCACACATACACATACATATAAATATTAATGTTAAATTCGCTGTGTCAAGTCTCTGTTGAAATGTACTAAGGTATTGATTAATAAATAAGTGGATAAGGCGACATTCAAATCAAAGACCATAAGTGTCCACGAGAATGTAGAAAGGTTCTCATATTAGAAGTTTCTACAGAAGAAAAGAAACAAGATACAGCTGACTGCTATTTTGAAAATATACCCAAGTATTCTCTAAGTACTGTTCTGACTGGATGCTGAAACTCCTTCTCATCTCTGGGTATGTGGGAGTGAGTTATTGAAATAAAAAGAGAAAGGGTGCTACTTAGATGCCAGAGAGACCAGGCAAAGTTCTGCTTTGTCCCATCCCCAGCTCCTTAATCTTCTGCAAATTAGTGTGAATGGAGCCTCCAAGTCCTTTAAGGAGGAATAACATGAAATTAGTCTACTGTAAGCATCCAATAAAATGATACGTGTACCATGGAGCTGGGAAGATGATTTAGTCCATCATTGCTTCTTCTGGGGTTACAATCATTCTCTCTCTGTTCTGAAAAGTATTTTGGTAAACCAATTGCAAACAAACTAAATTCTTACTATTCATTGTAGAAAATTATCATTGTTTATCTTTTGTTCGACTGATGACAGTCTTGCTTTTTTTGCTAGTATTTCAATTGAAATATTATTCTAACTTTCTGCTAATTTTCACTAACTTATATCCCAAAGGATAACAAATCTTTTCACCCAATCCATAGAAGGTAACTAACTTCTGCTTTCACAGACTTCTTTGATGTTGGCTTTATAATTTAATACAACAATGAGGATCAATAAATCAATACATGTAAAGTAGCTACAATCCCAGAACACCTCTGGTCATTTTTTTAATGTGTGTGTGTGTGTGTGTGTGTGTGTGTGTATGTGTGTGTGTGTAGTGACATTTCTCTCAGTAAAAACACAATTTACTCCCTGTCTTCTGTTCTATGGGGGACACTTTGTCTGCCACTCCTTTTAGACACCATGTTTGATTCAATTCTGCAACATGTTTTCTCATTCCATATCACCTGTTTGAATGAAAACTTGAGTCACATATTTTTTTATATTTAAAAAACTCAAGAACTTTCCCCCTCTGCCTATGTCCTCCAGGGTCTTCCCCAGTTTCTTTTCTATTAGTTTCAGTGTGTCTGGTTCTATGTGGAGGTCCTTGATCCACTTGGAATTGAGCTTAGTACAAGGAGAAAAGAGTGGATCAATTCGCATTCTTCTGCAAGCTGACCTCCAGTTGAACCAGCACCATTTGTTGAAAAGGCTATCTTTTCCCCCCTGGATGTTTTCAGCTCCTTTGTCGAAGATCAATTGGCCATAGATGTGTGGGTTCATTTCTGAGTCTTCAATCCTATTCCATTGATCCACCTGCCTGTCATTGTACCAATACCATGCAGTTTTTAACACTACTGCTCTGTAGTATTGCTGAGGTCCAGGATACTGATTCCCCCAGAAGTTCTTTTACTGTTGAAAATAGTTTTAGCTATCCTGGGGTTTGTTTTGTTATTCCAGATGAATTTGAGAATTGCTCTTTCTAACTCTATGAAGAACTGAGTTGGGATTTTGATGGGGATTGCATTGAATCTGTAGATTGCTTTTGGCAAGATGGCCATTTTAACTATATTAATCCTGCCAACCCACGAGCATGGAAGATTTTTCCATTTTCTGAGGTCTTCTTCCATTTCCTTCTTCAGAGACCTGAAGTTCTTGTCATACAAATCTTTCACTTGTTTGGTTAGAGTCACACCAAGATACTTTATATTGTTTGTGGCTATTGTGAAGGGTGTCATTTCCCTAATTTCTTTCTCAGCCTGCTTATCCTTTGAGGATAGGAGAGTTACTGATTTGCTTGAGTTGATTTTATATCCATCCACTTTGCTGAAGTTGTTTATCAGCTGTAGGAGTTCTCTGGTGGAGTTTTTTGGGTCACTTAAGTATACTATCATAGCATCTGCAAATAGTGATAGTTTGACTTCTTGCTTTCCAATTTGTATCCCTTTGACTTCCTTATGTTGTCGAATTGCTCTAGCTAGAACCTCAAGTCCTATATTGAAAAGATATGGTGAGAGGGGGCAGCCTTGTCTAGTCCCTGATTTTAGTGGGATTGCTTCAAGTTTCTTTCCATTTATTTTGATGTTGGCTACCGGTTTGCTGTATATTGCTTTTACTATGTTTAGGTGTGGGCCTTGAATTCCTGTTCTTTTCAAGCCCTTTATCATGAAAGGATGCTGAATTTTGTCAAATGCTTCTTCAGCATCTAATGAAATAACCATGTGTTTTTTTTCTTTGAGTTTGTTTATGTAGTGGATCACATTGATGGATTTCTGTATGTTGAAACATCCCTGCATCCTTGGGAAGAAGCCTACTTGATCGTGGTGAATGATCATTTTGATGTGTTTTTGGATTCGGTTGGTGAGAATTTTATTGAGTATTTTTGCATCGAAGTTCATAAGGGAAATTGGTCTGAAGTTCTTTTTCTTAGTTGTATCTTTGTGTGGTTTTTGTATCAGTGTAATTGTGGTTTCATAGAATGAGTTGGGTAGTGTTCCTTCTGTTTGTATTTTGTGGAATAGTTTGAAGAGTATTGGTGTTAGGTCTTCTTTGAAGGTCTGATAGTTTATGCTCTAAGATCAAGAATTGACAAATGGGACCTCTTAAAATTACACAGTTTCTGTAAGGCAAAAGACATGGTCAAAAGGACAAACCAGTAACCAACAAATTGGGAAAATATCTTCACCAACCCTACATCTGACAAAGGCCTAATATCCAATATATACAAAGAACTCAAGAAGTTATACCCAGAAAACCAAACAACCTTCTCAAAAAATGAGGTACAGAGCTAAACAGACTTTTTACCTGAAGAACTTCAGATGGTTGAGAAGCACCTTAAGAAATGTTCAAAATCATTACTCATTAGGTAAATGTAAATCAAAACAACCCTGAAATTTCACCTCACAGTAAGAATGGCTAAGATTAAAAACTCAGGAAACAATGGGTGTTGGCGAGGATGTGGAGAAAGAGGAAAACTCCTGCACTTCTGGTGGGATTGCAAGCTGGTATAACTACTCTGGAAATCACTCTGGCTGTTCCTCAGAAAACTGTGCAAGAAACTTCCGGAGGAGCCTGCCATACCACTCCTGGCCATATACCCAGAGGATTCCCCAGAATGTAATAAGGATACATGCTCCACTATGTTCATAGCAGCCCTATTTATAATAGCCAGAAGCTGGAAAGAACCCAGATGTCCCTCAAGGGAGGAATGGATACAGAAAATGTGGTATATATACACAATGGAGTACTCTGCAGCCATTAGAAACAATGAATTCATGAAATTCTTAGAGAAATGGATGGAGCTGGAGAACATCATACTAAGTGAGGTAACCAAGTCTTAAACCCATGGTATGCACTCACTGATAAGTAGATATTAGCCTAGAATCTTCGAATACGCAAGACACCATCCACATACCAAATGATGTCCAAGAAGAAGGAGGGAGTGGCCCCTGGTTCAGGAAAGGCTTAGTGCATCAGTGTAGGGGAATACTAGAACAGGGAAGTGGGAAGGGGTGGATGGGGGAACAGTGGGAGGGAAAAGGGTATATGGGACTTTTGGGGGCTGGGGAACCAGGAAAGGGGAAATCATCTGAAATGTAAATAAAGAATATATTGAATAAAAAAAAAAACTCAAATGCTGCAAATGCCAGAAACTCATTAGAGCTACTAAGCACATTTTCTAAATGATCCTTCCATAGGTACCTCTTCATTATTTCCGATACTGCATCAGGGCAAACCGGTGTTGGAGTTTCAGAGCTGTGAATCTTTAATAAGAGAGGTGTCTTTAATTTTGTTTCAGCTATGCTGATGCTTGACATTAAATGACCCATTCCTTTGTTCCTCCTATGAGTCTGCAAACCCCTTCAGCTCCTTGGGTCCTTTCTCTAGCTCCTCCATTGGGGACCCTGAGCTCAGGCTATTGGGTGGTTGTGAGCATCCACTTCTGTGTTTGTCAGGCACGGGCGGAGCCTCTCAGGAGACAAAGAATTCATGAAATTCTTGGCAAATGGGTGGAACTGGATAATATCATCCTAAGTGAAGTAACCCAATCACAAAAGAACACACATGGTATACATTCACTGATAAGCAGATATTAGCCCCAAAGCTCAGAATTCCCAAGATACAATTCACAGACCACATGAAGTTCAAGAAGAAGGAAGACCAAAGTGTGGATGCTTTGGTCTTTCTAAGAAGGGGGTAACAACATGGGAGGAAATATGAAGACAAAGTGTAGAGTAGAGACTGAAGGAAAGGCCATCCAGAGACTGCTCCCCAACCCCGAGATCCATCTCATATACAATCACCAAACCCAGACACTGTTGTGGAAATTTAAGTTGTTGCTGACAGGAGCCTGATACAGCCAACCATTGGGCTGAACATGGGCATCCCAGTGGAGGAGTTAGAGAAAGGACTGAAGGAGCTGAAGGGGTTTGCAACCCCATAGGAAGAACCACAATATCAGCCAACCAGATCACCCCTGAGCTCCCAGGGACTAAACTACCAACAAAAGAGTACACATGGAGTGGCCCATGGTTCCAGCCACAAATGTAGCAGAGGATGGCCTTGTCAGGCATCAATGGGAGAAGAGGCCCTTGGTCCTGTGAAGGTTCTATGGCCCAGTGTATGGGAATGCCAGAATGGGGAGACTGGAGTGGGTGGGTGCGGGAGCACCCTCATAGAAGCAGGGGAAGAGGGGATGGGATAGGAGATTGGGAGGGGTACCAGGAAAGGGAGTAACATTTGAAATGTAATTAAAGGAATATCCAATAAAAAACACACTAAAAATGCACTTTCATTTAAGTGTCTATTACGTTGAAAACATATGATTTTCTTTCATCTAATGTGGCGGAGTTTCAAAGATGGTATTTACATTTTTATTAAAATTAACGGTCAGCATTTAGCATCTTTGGAATACTTCTATGGGAGTAAGCTCAGGGGTGTTATTGTGTAGCTCTCTATTTTACGCAATATAGTGTGAAGGGGCAAGGTGATGGCGAGAACAAAACAATGATTATGTAATCCAGCTTCTTAGCTGAACACTAAAGAGCAATTCTGAAAGGGCAGACCATATCTGAGAATAGTGATTTTAGTTTTCCAGGGTTCTGCTTGTCTCAAGAGGAGCAAACCGTGTATCAGTGATGGACTCTCCTGGATGAGAGTACCAAAGAAACGTGGAATAGGAAATGTCCAGTTTCCCTAAGGCACTGGGCTCTGAAATGAATTCAATGCAACAGCTACTCTAAATTTCTCTTCCTTAGCACTCTGGGGAGATTTATATAGACACTCCCTGTTATAGACTCTCCTTTTCTTTCAGGACGGCTACTCAACAACCTCCCTCCCCCAGCAGCCATCTGTTCTCCAGGACACATTGTCCCAACACATGTTATCTTTTATATTTCCCACATTTGCACTCACTTTTCCCCCTTTTTCATACCCTTAAATAAATTATGTTTTCCTCTTGAAATCTGTAGGCCTGTCTATGAGAAATACCACAGGTAGAACAGTTGCCTTAAGCTGCTATAGGCTACTGACAACTGGTATGGAGGTGTCCACTATCAAATTAACTGTGAGAGATGACCGTGATGCCTCACCTTAGTTCTCCAGGGTACTCTAGTATTTGTAGCATTGATTATACTTAGACAAATCTTCAAAGCACCCATGGGAAACATGGGGTCCTATAAATCTTACAAAGCTTATTACTTGCCACATAAATTTTAGAAATTTGGATTTAGAGTGAATATGAGGCACAAGAAAGTGGGCTGATATGTAAAATGATGCCACGCTGCTAACTCCAGAGACTGAGGCATCACCAGCCAGTCTCTGAGAGTATTGCTCTAGAGGGTGAGCAGACTTGATAGAAGCCACTGAGAGGATTTGAACCTGAGGTGAAGCTGATGTCTCTGTGGCATCTCCACATGGACTTAGGAAGACTGTCTTCAGACAGGACTCAGTCTTGAGAGTGAGCTCTGAAATGGGCTCTCTACATTTTGGTACTAGCTACATATGTGGAAACCTTGAAGGTAGAGGAGACTATTCAAGAGCAAGAGAGATACAGGGAAATTAGGAGCAGAGGTAAGACTAGTATCAACATCAGGGAGAATATGAAGTCAGAAATGACAGGATTGTAAAATGCACAGGACCCCATTGGATTACCTGGAAACAATGAGTTAGGAACTAATTAAATGAGACCCAAAAGAAGATGTCTTGACTGTTTTGTCCCATGGAAAAAACCCCAGTGTAGTTTTAATTTGTTGGGTATTTTTCTAATGCTTCTATCAGAGTCCTGGAATCTAGAACATTAACAAATAGGAGTTAAGTAAATAAAGAGATGGGGAAAGGGTTCTAATATGAAGCCTCCAGAATTTTATTTTGATTTGAGATCAATAACCTGATAATTAAAGCAAAGGAGTGATCACAGAGCTCCAAGGTATATTGTGCCAAATATGCACCCAACACTTTCAACATGGCCCACAGAGAGAAGCATCCCTTGATCTTCCCAATGGAAAAAATTCTCAAAGGAGCTAATAATTACATGCCATTAAGTAATAGGATTTGTATTTAAGCATAGTGAATCTGGCTCCATGCAGCATAACTGCCACTATAAACAAAATGTTGCCACTGGAACAGCCTTTTAGTTGTAAGGATGATGCTCAGCTGAGTGTGACCAAGAGAAAACTACCCCATCGAGTCTATTGACACCTCCATGGACACTATAAAGGTAACTTCAGAAGGTATGTTCAAGCTTAAAAGTAGATCTCCAAATGATCGAATAAAAATAAGGAAAATTGGCAGCTGGAGAGATGGTTCAGTAATTAGAAGGACTTCTTCCAGAGGACCTAGGTCAAATCCTAGCTGCAGTATTAGCAGCTTATAACTTCCTGTAGCTCAATCCCCAAGGGGGTCCAATGTCCTCTTCTCACCTCTCATGGCATGTGTACCACATATCATACAATCACATGCATGTACACACACCTGAATACATCTTTAACAGCAGTTGCAAAAATGAATATAGAACAATTTGGTACTTTCTGTATATTTTTTGCTCTATTTTTGTGTGTTTGAGAGTGTGTGTAGAGGTATCTATCTACCTCTCTCTCTCTCTCTCTCCCTATCTATCTATCTATCTATCTATCTATCTATCTATCTATCTATCTATTTATCCATGATTATCTTCACTTTTCTGATAAATACAAAAATCACCCACCTGGGCAGTGGTCAAACCTGGACCAGAAATTAAGATAATCATTGCCCAGGATCCCAAAGATTCAGTTCTACAGCATCAACATCAAACCCATGCTGGAAAGTTTAGAATCTCCCTGAAGTAGCCTAGATCAGACCATACACACAATTTCTTATTAATGTATATTATGTGAAAATATATGGCTATATTTAACATTTGTTCAGAGTGGATGAAAGGCTTTTTTTTTCATTTGAATGATATATGAGTTTAAAAAGGTGATAAAGACCATGGTTATTTATCTTAAAGTGTGAACCCATAGGACTTTATAAAGGCAAATTTGTTAAATTTCTGGCATTGAACAATACTAAGTCTTGGACAGTTGAATTGCCTTACATAGGTTGTTTCTTAATTTGTCGCTTGAATAGTTGTCTTCAGAAGAGGATCTTGGATTTCTCCCAAATGAATACATTTGTCATAAAACATACAGGCATTGGGTTCATAATGTATGTTTTATGAGATAGAGAAGTTATAGATTCAACTAAATTTTTAATTAATTTAAATAGGAAGAGCTATCTATGGATGTTTACTTTTTTAGTAGTATAGCTGAAGAATAATATATGGGCATATAATACTGTAATTATTATCATTCACAATTAGAGCTATCAAAGATATTAAGAAAATGAGCACTGAACATGTTACTCCCAGAGTACTTTGCCATATATAAGATATGTATACATAGATATATCCTATCATCCTATGTATACATATATATTTCCTATGAGCATGCACTGTCTGACAGGAATATCAGTGAACCTGAAGCTTGCCTGTTCCATTGGTTGGATCCTAAGGGAAAAGAAGCTGCCTTCATTGTAGTTAACAGTTACTGGGGAGATTGAAGCTAATCAACCAAGTCTACACAGGTAAGTGACCAATGTATAAATAAAGAGTAATCTTCCATATCACAAACAGAATAATGGAAAAATACTTTTTTCTCAATAGAAAAAACTGTTCTAAGAAGAATAGTGTTTTCTGGCTGAATATCAAGATTCACCAGTTTAATGTTTCAGGAGAAATAAGGCCATGAAGAAGGGACTTATGCACATATTTTTAAATGGGAGTTAAGTTCAATTCTACCCCTAAATGCCAAGGAAAACCCAAGGTATATTCAGTACATTAATTCCAATTTTCAGCGGAGGAAGGGTAGTTCAGATGGATAGGGCTCGCCAGGCAGAGCAGTCCGCAGAGGCTGCCACTGCTGCCAGCACGTCTGAAGTTTGGCATTTCTTATATAAGCTCATTTTTGTGTGTAATATATTGTAACAGCCTTTGGGGAATGTAAATATTATTTTGCCACATTGAATTAGAGATGCACCATATATAAGTGTAGTTGTTAAAGGATCTACTCTGCTAAAATATTACCATTTAGAGTGCTGAGTTCTGCTCCACAAGAAATTCTTATTAAAGCCATTCTTATTATTAATCAGTCACTTTCCCATTTGTCCCTCTAAAGTTAGTGATACAGTCAAAAAAATCAAGGAGTGGTTCTAACTTATGTTTCTATTTTAGTAGTAATTCTAAAATATACTTTTCTTTGCTCCTAAACCATGATTTTCTTATAACATATGAAAAATATATCTTGCAAATAGTATAGTTTTATTATTCCATATCATCTCCTGCCTTCTTCATAAAAATAGATACAAAGAAACAAACAAAAACAATAGAAATACTTAAACTTCTATGGTGCCATAGTGGATAAATATAAATAATGTATTTTTTTTGTTCCACAGACACACCAGGCACTGAAAGTTTACACTAATTACCTGTAGTTCTGTTAATGTTATGAGCTGCTCTTCATCTCTCCTACCCAGACACACCACTCAGCTTCCTCAGCAGATATATTCAACAGCTTCTGTTCACACCTGACATCAATTTCCTTTGATGTTCACAGCCTAAATGAGAACACTACGGCAAGCTGCGTTTGCCAAGCATCCAGGATGCCTTTAAAATGATGGCAGGTATTTTCCTCATTAAAGCAGCCATAACAGATAGTTAGATATGATGCTGTCCCTCACCTTCTCACTAATTAATGACTATGATTGCAACCCAAATAAGATCAGGCAATTAAATGTGATAACATTTCAGAAGCAAAGAAAATATACAACAACCACAGAATAGCTCTTTGCCGATAAATAAAGTTGATCTTTGGAAAATTACCATATAAATGTACTATTCTATCAAAAATTCACACAAATGAAGGAAAGTAATAATTTTACTTTTAATTGAAACATGAGTTACATATCCCATTGAATTAAAATGTTATGAGTTGGCTTATAAGACACTATTGTGAACAGGCCGTGCCATCTTCTGCCTCGAGATAGAGCATTTACTGTGGTTTGCTCAAGCACGTCTTTGACCACACTCTGGGGAACACGTTTCACTCATCTTAGCAAAATATCCAAGTGTATTATTTTGGCAGCATATGTGTGACTAAGACTAGACAGAAATGGAAGATTATAAAGGAAAAGTGGTAAAAGGTGTTGTTGACCCTACAGTAGTTCACAAACTTAGTGCCTCAATTATTAGAGGTCTTCGGACTAGCAGGAGACCTTGCTTAGTAGTTAAGAGCACTGACTGCTCTTCCAGAGGACTGATTCAATACCCACCACCCAGGGTCTCATACTTATCTGTAACTTTAATTTCAAGGGACCTTTCACCTTCTTCTGTTCTCTGTGGACAGTGCATACCATACATACATGTTCAGCTGTACACACAAATAAAACATCCATACACATGAAATAAAAATAAAGGTTAAAGAAAAAAGGATCTACTGTGAAAGCTAGATCTTCAGAAATGAACACACAGTTAGGGAATCAAGAACTCAAAAAGAGAAAAAGAAGGAGGAAGAGGAGGAGTAGGAAGAAGAAGAAGGAAAGAAAGAAAGGAACTAAGAAAGAAAGAGAGAGAGAGAGAGAGAGAGAGAGAGAGAGAGAGAGAGAGAGAAAGAAAGAAAGAAAGAAAGAAAGAAAGAAAGAAAAAACTTACCTATACAGGATTGCTATATTCCCACTAATTTTAAATCTACATTTAATATGCAAAAATGTGCATCATGTGACTATACTGTTCCTGGTAGAGGGGAGCTGCTGCTGCTACACTGAGAAGGTACATAGCTGCTACTCCAAACATCCGAATTTCCACTGCCCAGCTAATTATCTGAAATGAGGAAAATCCATTCCTCTTGGCTCTTTCTTCCTTGTTCTCCCTTGAAATCTGTTTTGGATTAGCCATAATGCTAGTATTAAGGAAAACACTTTATTTTATTGTTTCATCAATACAGGCTCCCATGTAGCTTTTAAAATGTTATAAAGACCTGTACATTGTAATAACAGGAATGCCAATTAAAATAATTCTCCTATAGCGCTTGCTAGGAAACGATGCAGGGAAAGGCTATAAGAAAGCATTTTCTCATTAAAGCCTTTGAAGGAGGAGGAGTGACATCTGAACCATTTCTAGGATTGAACTCTGGTCACTATTATAACTGGTGCTTTGGGTATGACAGTTGTGGCAGAGTGGGTGGAGCTTTCCCCCAAAACAGGAGAGAAGAGGGTTGTGCTAGAAACAGTGTGCAGATCCAGATATAAAGTTGCATTTATGTATACCACGCATTTTTTTTGCACATGTAGTCACATATGTAGGTGTAGTAAAGATGTGTGCTTTGTGAGGCAGGATTTCATGCTCTTCATATCCTCTTCCTTAGGAAAACACAGAACTGTGCCTGAGACTTGACAGAACTCAGTTCTGCCCTGTAGGAACACGTGGTTGCCCACTGGCTTGATGGTTGTCATTAGGCTGTGTTCCCTAGAAGCAGTGCCTCCTTTACCTTAGAGTATGAATCTCTTAAACCTTTATGCCTTTGTCAGCCCCTCTCTCTCTTCTCATTTTTGTCCCAAGACTGTATTCTCTGTGTCTCCTATTCATTTCTCCCCATGGAGTAGATTGGAGCATTTCTTGGTGATGTAAATAACTATTGCTTATTGATCACTAAACACTTCACAAAAAAATAAAACACTTTTCAGTGAAAATGAGCATTTTATTCCTTCTTTGGAAATATGTAACTCTATGAGTTTTATTCATAACTTGACATTCTAATATCCTTTGAAAATATATACTGTGTGCCTGACTTCTTAAATCCATAAGACCACAGGAACATACAATTTTCACATAGAGCCAAGATCAGCTGCGAGCTTGGCACTTTCACTGTAAAGTGTTTTAGTTTTGTGAAGTGTTTAACTAGTGATCTATAAGCAATAGTTATTTACATCACCAAGAAATGATTAGCTTTCTAATTGATCCAATGCATTTCCAAAGAACTGATTAACCTTGTCTAGCCCATCCTTGCTGTGTCATCCAATAAAATATGATATGTTTTGATTTCACCAAACTCTGGTTTCTCTAAAGGAATTGAGAATCATATTACACAAACACAGGGTATGGTGGGGATCAAATGAGAGAAGAAAGTGTTAATATGTGAGGAAGTCTGTTTACTTTGTGATAATTCATATTAAGAGTGACTGATGAGATGTGAAAGATTTGCAGTTGCTGACTCATAGAGAAGTTAAATTTGAAGAGGAAATACAGTGTCTTTGAAACTTTGCCTCAATAATTTAAGAAGTTCCTATGTGAAATAAAAATGATTCTTTCTAATGTCAAACAATGGAACCATAAACAGTGAACTGTCTTTTCCAATAATGTGATTGCAAATAAGTGAAAAGTTAAATTCTGAACAGCTATTAGTATGGAAACGAAATAGATAACTAAAAACCAGATGTTGGAATGTGGTATATCTGAATTCCAGTCCCAGATAATTCTTTGGTAGAGGACTAGCATTGAATATAACCCTTAATCTCTATAAATTTTGTATGTGAAATACCAACAAATTTTAAAATTAGTAATATAGGTAATTGCTTAGCATAATGCCAGAAAACAATTAGTTCTCAACAGGTGTATTTAAGTTCACTCCTTTGGGATGGGATGACATAGCCTGGGCTGGTCTAGAAGATCAGAGACTATGTCTGGGCTGTTTATGATCATAATTCCTGTTGGCATAGGTTGAGTATGCATTTATCAGTTTTGAGTGAATGGATTTATAGATTGCACTTAATTGGAGTTAAAAATGACTTTCAAATTCAAGGAACTAAAGTGGGAGAGATGGGTCTGCAAACTGGAAATCCAGCATTGTCTATCAGGATGAAACCAGGCTGTGAAAGCCCAGTGCCCTGTTCCTGGATTTGCCTTCAACAGCGAAAACCAATTGGATTTTGGAAATATGGCAAATTACTCCCTTTAGTGACCCAGAATGTATTAAAAACAGTTTTTGTTTTAAAAAATCTTCATAGATGGAAGGTCAAGGGCCTTTTCCCCAATTACGATTGTTTCAAAAGACCTGGCAAGCAAAGATGTTCAGATATAATTTTGAGTTCAAGGCATAATTGCCTATGGGAATTTCCTTAATTCTTCTGGTAGCAATTAATCAAAATTATTCCTGAAACATATGTATGTTAACACCACACAAAAGAAGGTGAAAGGTTTGCAGACTTGCTTTTATTGCTTTTGTGATTTCTTTCTGTTTAAGTAGCTCTGCATTCCTATCGCTGAATCATCACCCTGAACACATTTCTATGCACACACAATACTAACAGCAAATCCATACCAAGAAAGACTGACAAAAAGTCATAACTGTTGAAAAGTTCTTCTATAAAAATCTGTGAGATTATTTAGGTTAGTAAAAAAAGAAAGAAAGAAAGAAAGAAAACTAGCAAGGATTGTTAAAAACTCCAGAAGGATCTAATCAAAGTGTGAGACTGTGTGCAGTAATGACAGATGGAACTTAATGGAGATAAGAAAAAGGTAATGCGTTTGGGGAGAAATCATTTAAACTTTTCATATACATTGGTAGGATGTGAATTAGCTGAACTTCTCCAGAAAAAAAATAAGGGGTAATTATGGATGGAAGTATTCATTGAAGACATCTGCTCAGTCTTCAGAGGCAGTTAAAGCTAATAGAGTGACGGTTATATTAATAAGGCAAGAGAAAATAGTACAGAAAATATTATGACATTATGCTTTATAACCACTGATTGAATTTCAGTTTTAATGCTGTGTGAGCTTTTGGATCCTTAGCATTTTAAAAGATGCGGTGTTTACAAATTTAAAGTTAAAACAAAAAAAAAATGAAAAAAAAAGGAAGGAAACAAAACCAGAGCAAATGCCAGCCTTCAAATCAGCTCAGGAGGGTGGAGCCTCTGGGACAGAGGCTGCAGATACCCACCCTTACACCAGTTTTGTTGAATGAGTAACTTCAGCTCCTCTAGAAGTCATGCCCAGGACCTTATATACCTTTAAGTGTGTTTAATGGTTAAGTGGCCCTACTGAAACACCTGAGCCCATTTGTCTCATCTGTAGTTGGCAGTAAATGTGCCAGAAAGTTCTGTGGATGCAAGTGTGTGTGTGGAGTGTGAGTTGCTTATCTCTCTACCACATAGAGCATGCAATGGAGCCTGTCTGTAATATTCTATCAGTTATTTGCCGCTTCCAAACTCCCAGAATGCCTTTCAATGGTAGCATAACAAAGAAAAGACCCTGGGGGACTGTCTAAGTTGATAAGAAGATACATGTGGCAATTATATATTTTCCACTCATTATTTTTCTTATTTTACATGGCTATCACACTCAAAAATCAAATTCTTTCCACTGAGAGTTCTCTGAACTCTATAAAATGTTTGTGACCTAAGCATGGAAGTAGATTAAGCTGTAGTATTGTGTGTATGAACCCAGATACAGTCCAAACGTTGCTGTGTTTTAGATGTGTGATCTTGGTAGATTACTGGTTCTTAATTTCTACTTTTCAAAATGGCAATAGTTATTTCTTAAAGACCAATGGACAACCATATTGTTTTTCATAGGTGTTGTGCTAATTTATATTTCCAATATTAGCAGTAAGGGTACCCCTTTCTCTACATCCTCATTAGCATTTGTTGGCTTGATGACAACCATTATAATTTCTGTGTTTCTTGTAGCACTATTTGTAATAGCTAAGGTATGGAATCAGTTATGAATCAAGAATACAGGCCACTCACATGCAATAGACCATGATGTGACCTTTAAAAAGGAAGAAATTCTGTCATTTACTACAATGTGCCTGGAGCTGATGATAATACTGTTGAGTGAAATAAGCCATGATAAGAAATAGAATAAGCCAGACACAGAAGTATAAGTAGCACAAGGCTCCACTCATACATGGAATCTAAAAGGCTCTTATCTCATAGATTTGGGGAGTAGAACAGTGGTCATTAGAGTTTGGAGGCAAGAGGACTCAGAGAAATTTGAATGTAGATTGCTTAGGAAATGTCAAATGTCATAGTTAGGTGGTAGGAACAGTTGTTTATAGACTAAAATTTTTATATATTTTTATATTTTTTATATTTTTTATTTTTTTGGGTGGGGGGAGGAAAGGGTTTATTCAGCTTACACTTCCACACTGCTGTTCATCACCAAAGGAAGTCATGACTGAAACTCAAACAGGTCAGGAAGCAGGAGCTGATGCAGAGGCCATGAAGGGATGTTAGTTACTGGCTTGCTCCACTGGCTTGCTCAGCTTGCTTTCTTATAGAACCCAAGAACACCAGCCCAGGGATGGCACCACCCACAATGGGCCCTCCCCTCTTGATCACTAATTGAGAAAATGCCCTACAGTTAGGTCTTATGGAGGCACTTCTGCAACTGAAGCTTCTTTCTCTGTGATAACTGCAGACTCTGTCTAGTTGACACACAAAACCAGCCAGTACAATATCCTAACGCTAAAAGGAACTTTTTTCTTTTAATTTAAGAAAGCCATTATATAACATTGAGGAGTCCAAGCCATGCCCTATTTAATCACTTAAAACTATTAGCTTGTTTTATTAAGTGCACACAGCAATCTGAAGAGATAGGTACAGTTATTAGCCTCCATTTTCAGATGAGGAAGCTGGGCTTCAAAGAGACATAATGGTGTGTTTATTTTTCAATCTGCACAAAGTGCGAAGAACTAGAATCTGGAACAGAGAAGGACTTGCAATTATGAAGAAAGATAAAGACAATGGAGGGAAAGCTCAGAGATGGGATTTGGAAACATGTGTCCAGCTCTGCAGTTGCCGCTCTTAACCTTGGGAAGCATTCAATCCATTCCTTTTATTTTGCAACTGAAACAGTAAAACACAATGAACCCAGTAACTTATATAGGGATGAGGTAGAGTGTAGCCAACATGATAGGCACACATGGAAGTTTTCTAATTCTTAGTTCCATGCATGGCTTAGTTTCTAAGCAATAGTCTTACCTCCCACCCCCTGCTCCCCGGCCACTCCATAGTCATGGGCTTTGCTCTGTTTTATTTTTATTATGTAAGTAAGATGTATGTATGCATGGGAGTGCATGTGCACATGCACGTGGAGGCCAGCGGCTGAGGCCAGGCTTCTTCCTCTATGCCTGTCCACCATAGTTTTTGAGACAGGGTCTCTCACTGAACTCAGAGTTCACAGATAGGCTAGACTGGCTGCAGCAAGCACAGCCTCATTTCCTCACAGTGCCAGGGTACAAATATACGGCAGCACATGAGAGGGAGTATTCTTAAATGCTCTTATCACAAATAAATGACAGTTTCTTGAGATGAATGATAGTCATCTGGAGTAGATAATCCACACTATACAATTGTATCTAAGGGTCACATTTTCCCCCAGATACTATTTGTTAATAATTTTTAAATGCTAAACCTCACAATTATTTTAAGAATGAAATAGAGTAACATACCTGGAATTGTGCATATGATAATTTTTCCGTGTTATAAATTGTTACATACAGTAGGAGATAAGTGGGGGGATTTAAATAATAAATAAATTGTTTGCTTGATGGGTTAAACTTCCATATGCTCAGTATCAAGAGCCTAAATTGTGGTTTTCTGTCCACAATAACACCTCAAGATCATTGTTCTCTGAACCTTAAATAGTTAATGTGGTCTTCTCAGGAATGTTCTCCACTTGTACCATATTCAGGATTGATGCAAGTCACAGCTCTTCTCTCTACTACCTTGAAGTAATGTGAAACTCAGGCTAGAAAGCAATGTGCAGGCAACATGTCTTTCCAGCTGGAAGCCTGTCCCATTTCTTCAGGAGCACAGCACCAGCTGGGGACTCATAACACACCAAGTATATTTCTCTGCGATACCCATAATGCTTCATTGTGGATTTTCTTAAAATCCTGCCATACACAGTTGTATAGACTTTTGCCTGTCTAACACTGTCCAGTGTTGTGCAAGAGAACACACTGAGTGAGTTAAACCAACGAAGTCCCAGCTCCATCTCATAGAATGAGCTCATCCTCTGGGAAAAGTCAAACAGTAACAAGCAGAGCTCAAAAGCAAAGGTACCCCTCATGCTCTACACGTAAATAAAAGTATCGCCAGCATTCACTCTTCCTGAACCTGGCTTCCTGGAGAGTGATTATTAAAAAGAGAAGATTCATAACTTTCTGAAAAGGTTAGCACCAGAAGGGCTACTTCTTCCTTTCTGAACTGGGACCAGATGCTATGAAAGCATTTGACAGGGACTATTTCAGGAGAGGAAACCAACGGATTCAAGGTGTTATTTTTTCAAAGGCTCATTTTGGAGAAGAGATGGATGATACTATTAGTCACAAGCTTATCTCTCTACCTATTTTGTTTGGCAGAACAATCTCCTCAAGGTTGGCTTATTTTGCATCACTTCATAATCTGCCTTTCAATAAGTAACCATGACCTTCACGGCTTCATCGTGAATGGAGGAAGGCAATGCCTCAAATAAGCATTTCATTGAATTCCCTTCTTCTTTGGCATGAATTCCACATTTTCATGGGCAAGGAATATTCTGCTGATCTTTGTTGAGTGTTAGAAGAGATGAAAGAGGAGACATTGGTTCTTTTACAGCTGTTGAACATAGCTCCTTTATTGAAAAAATCACATTGAAGCTTCCCCATCTTCAGTGGAGGGTCCATGATTTAAAAGATGCAGCTGCTTCTTCAGTAACAGAAATGGCACCTGGTTTCCAACTGGGCTTGGGTGTTAGCAGCTGGAGAGTGAGATCAGAACAGAGCTGAGGTGGGGGTAAAAGTCCTTCTGCCATTGAAGTCAATGTCACCATCAAAGTCTGCAGAGGTACTGGGCTTCAAGGTACCCCACTTGGAAATTCAAAGAAATTTTAGGAAATGATCTGCACTCTTACATTGAACTATCTTTTAAGTTAAAAATGTTTAACTGAATTAATGTGAGATGATCGAGAGGGATTTTTTTAAATCATGCAAATGAAAGAGGCATTTTTTTTTCCTCCTCAGGGCAATGAAATTCACATCCAGAGAAGCATTGCTGATCATTAGCATGAGGGACGCATACTTCCGCCTAATCAAATGTCCATTAATACTGAGAATGTCTGTCCTTCTCATTGATTGCAGTTTAAAAAGGAACACATGAAAAGGTGGTCACATAAGATAGAGATGCCTTCATTAGTCAACATGAATGGCATACTCTTCTTTTTAATGCTCTCCCTTTCTCCTTTTCCTTGGAGCACAGTGAAAAGTGGCATGTGTAAACTCTCTCCATAATACGTAATTAGTAAGTTAGGAATAAATCAATCACATTTCTCGTTTAAAAGTCCCTGTTTTTCTGCATCTTTCTTACATCCTTGACAGCATTCCCAGGCATAGAGAGAGATTAGACCTCCATTTGTTTTTGCTATTGTGCTGCACAGGACCAAAAAGGATGAAGAGAAGAAAATGGGGTGGCCTTCTGAGGTCAGGGTTAGTGAGGGGAAATGGTAATTTGGCAATAATAGCAGTGATGGGGCATAGGAGAGGGAAAGTGACTTTAATTCAGAGTTTGGTCTGAATCCCTTTTCTTGCTTGTTAACTGGCCAACTGTGGTAGTTTGTACAATATCCTCCCCCACCCCAGACACTGTCACCTGAATCCTTAGTCCTCAGTGGGTGGCAGTGTTCTGAGTGGAGGATTAGGAGTGTGGACCTGTTGGCAAAAGTGTGATACTAGGTATGGGCCTTGAAATTGCAAATCCTTGCACCAGTCCTAGATCACTCTCTGCTTTCTGCTGTGCTTAGAGAAGGGAAACCTCTGTCTTCAGCTTTCAACTCAGCTACCATATCAGCACCCTCTGCCATGCCATCTCCAACATCATGGACCCTAAGGCTCTTGAGGTTTGAGCCCAAATAATTCTTCCTTTTTCTGTAAGTTGTCTTGCTCATGACGTTTGATTAAGGCAGTAGAAAATAACGAATGCAGAAACTATGAGTGCGGTGAAGTGTTTGCTCCCTCTAAGAAACACATATGGACCAGCTGAACTTAGGATCCATCTCATGGGGGGGTGGGGTGCTGGGGGTGCTATACGATACCAAGACTGTTATGATGTGCTTACAGATTGGAGCCTGGCATTGTTATCCTCAGGGCGGCCCTAAAAGCAGCTGACTGTGACAGAAGCAGATACACCCAACCACTGGACTGAAGTTGGGGACCCCTATGGTTGAGTTAAGGGAAAGATTGAAGAAGCTGAAAGGGAGAGTGACACCTAAGGAAGACCAGAAGTTACAACTAACCCAGACCACAGGTAAAAACCAGAGACTGAGCCACCAACCAGGAGCAGACAGGGGCGGCTCCTGGCACATACATAGCAGAGGTGCACCTGGTCTGGTCTCAGTGGAAGAAGATACACTTATGGTCTCAGGGAAGGGGGAGGTTTGGCGTGTGGGGAGGATGGGGAAGCACCATTTCAGAGGCATCAGGGAGGAGGAATGGGATGAGGCACTGTGGGAGGGAGGACTGAGGGGGGCAAGGACTGGACTGGAATAAAAGAAATTTAAATTTGGGTACTCTATTCTCTGCTGTGCATTCTTCTGTGTTCTGGAATCCCTGAAGGCAACAAAAGGCCTTGCTGTCTGTAGAGACAGCTGACTCATGTTCAATAATCTGTTTTGTAAGCTGGGCGTGGTGGTGCACGCCTTTAATCCCAGCACTTGGGAGGCAGAGGCAGGTGGATTTCTGAGTTCGAGGCCAGCCTGGTCTACAGAGTGAGTTCCAGGACAGCCAGGGCTACACAGAGAAACCCTGTCTCAAAAAAAAAAAAAAACCAAAAAAATAAAAAGAACAATCTGTCTTATAGTATATTTGGTCAGCTGGCACTATTATCCTTATTTTACACATATATGAAGTTAAGCACAGAGATTAGGCAACATTTACATAAAAACACAAGCACTAAGTAGCATATAAAAAAAACAACTGCATGTTCTATACAATAACTGTTTTTATTCTAGCATGGTAGAGGAAACTATTAGTTCCTCAAGGTTGACAGGAAATCTAAATTTCCCGGACCATTCTACTTCAATGCAACTCTCAATGGCCTGGCCCATGAAGGATAAATCAGCTGACCTCTCCTTTTCTCATTTAACACAAAGTTAGAGAGAGATAAAGAACAGGATACTACCCGTTGATTTTTATAATAGGTTGAATTCTTGTTTAAGGAAGCATTTCAGACTTGCTACAATCATTCATGTGTTATTGTTGCTGTATTATACTTATATTGTCTCATTCTGTGTTTCTATAACACATCAATGAAGTGACTACTAGCTTTTAAGACTCAACTATGTATTTCTAAGAGAAATGATATTGGGATAAGAGCGCTGCCAAGAACTCTGCCCTCAGGGGTAGTGGGACATATTAAATGAACACTCAAAAAATTTATTATCCCAGAAATGAACACAAACTATCTCATGGGATATTAGGGGTAGAAATTCAGACATGAGTGTTTGCTAACTGCTGTCAAAAGGAAGAAAGAAAAGGTTCATGCCAATGTGGATTTCCCATCTGATTTGAAAAGGTTGTACATATAGTAGGGAGGGGTCTGATCACTCTAGGCAACTGGTCAACCCTGTTATAGGAAGTGTTTCACTTGCATGGATCCCAGAGGTGGTATTTCTTAGCAAAACTGAGCACAATGAAGAAAAGTAGTTGCATTGCAAGCTGAAAAGTCAATGAAATGCTTTAATCTGCTTCGAAGATGATCTTAAGTCACAAAACAGGATCTTTTTCAAGTAAAGTAATGCTTTGGATAAGATATATTTATTGAAAATACAATGCAAAGAGCAACTATAGAAAAGGAAGTAAAACCTGCAGTGTTATAATGAACATACTGATTTGAAAGACTCATTGAGGCCATATCCATAACCAACAATATGAATAATAATTGGTCGAATCAAAATCATTCATGCATTAAATGAGAACATTTGTATCTCAGTGCTTGAAGCAGAATATGCTTTTTATGTTAGATATCTGAAAGACACAATTCATGACAGAGCCATTAGCTGTGCTAAGATTGTTCTGGAGCAGATGCATTATTAGTCAGCCTAGGTTGGAAGAACCAGACAACATAATTTGAAAAATAGTGATAATTTTCTTACATGTAAACATTTAATCTCACCTTTGGTGAAGGTTGTCTGGTTTTTATAACGTCTGGTATTGTTTCATCTGGTCACACTTTTCTCCTCAGTAGCTTTTTGGGATGCAATTCTCCCAATTCCAAACCAATTAGTAATTTCAGAAATGAACTTAGGCTACACAGTGACTGGCAGTGAACAGGCCACTGGCCAAAATCCCATATGGATTTGTGAGTACCATAAGATATTTTAATCATACCACCTCTGGTTAAACTCAGAGTTCCATAGAGGATAAGATGCCCCTAGCTCCCATGGTAGAATGTAATTTCTTTAGATTATGAATTTGATCAGTATTTCTCCCACTTGGTCATTAGCATTGTGTGGGAAAATATAAAGGTTATCATTTCCTAGGTTGTCACAGATTTCCTTAAGGAGGCATCAATAAACATGTCAGGAAATTAGGAACATTTGAAAACGTCAATTAAACCCTTCTGAGTAAGCCCATCTGATAGAATATTAAGAAAATATGTGGTTATGTTGTTAGTGTGCATATATTTTTTTAGGAACAGAAACTGAAATGGGGGGCTGGAGAGATGGCTCAGCAGTTAAGGAGCACTGACTGTTCTTCCAGAGGTCATGAGTTCAAATCCCAGCAATCACATGGTGGCTCACAACCATCTGTAATGAGATTGGATGCCCTCTTCTAGCATGTTTGAAGACAGCTACAGTGTACTTATATATAATAAATAAAAAATCAAAAAAAAAAGAAAAAAGAAACCAAAATAGGCAATATGAGTGTGTCCAACCCAAGAATCTTAAATTGTCTAGAGGAAGCCTCTTGTCTCTCCTAGAAAGGAGATTTTACTTTTATAGGAATTTTATTTTTGCAAAGTTGTGTGATAAACATACAATATATAGATGATCTTGATTTATTGATGTCTTCTAAGAGATGACATCGTAGGAGATAATAAAGTTACAGTATGGTAAGACCCTGCTTTAAAGGAATTTATCATTGGCTCTGTAATTTATATTCCACACTATCCAAAAGTCAGTATAAGTTTTAGATTTATTGGAACAACTTTTGACAAATAAATAGTAAGTTAAAATATGTAGTGAAGCTGTATGTTGGGTATGACCTGTCAATTCAAATTATTGCAGCATGGTATTAGATGGCTGCTAGCCTGCAAAACATTTGGTCCTCCTTGGAGTACTCATAATGTTCCCAGGGCAGGTTACTCAATACTCACCGATTAGCACAGCCACTTATATCCATCTCTGAAGAGTTTGCTATATAAGTTATGTATTAGGTGCCCTTGTTCTATAAAGTTGAAAAATGATAAATAGACAAATTTTGTCTTAATTTATCATTTTGAAGCATAAATTATTATGTATTGAATAAATATCTGGAGCCCCAGTATCATCAACCCAGAAAGTGGATAGCCACAGAGGCCTAAACTTAACCTAAGTCACAGTCCACCTGCATAGGTGATCTATGGGTAGGGTAAGTAAAAGAGATCAATCAAAGAAGCTAATTATGTTGCATTGATTTTCATCAGTTTTATGGTAGGCTAATTGATAGTCAATACAATTTACCTATTGAGACTCCTCCCACAGCCAACTACATGACTCTCTATTATCTCTCCAGGAGTTGCATTAAACCCATACGAATAATTCCATTCATCCTTGTGATCTGACTAAATAACATGTGCCTGCCTGTCTTTCTACAGTCATTTTCACATACCTTCTTTAGAGAGAGAGTAGACTTTCTTGTTGCCAACCCCAGATTTTCCTGAAAACCAAGGTATATCCCATTCCAGGTCTAGATATCAACTCCACTCTAGCAACTCCCCTCAGCTCTGCTACTTACTAGAAGGACTATGTGTCCTCCTATTGCTCCACACCCATCACTTCCAGGCCAAGCTTTTAATGTAGGGACCCCAGATTTACATAATGAATCCTATCAAAAGTCCTCAGAACCTCTCCAGAATTCCTGAAGATTGACTGTGAGAATCCTTAGCTATACAGAAAAACTGCTCTTGGGCTTAAAAAACCACACAAAACTCCAGCTGAGTTGAGGCTTCTTCTAAAACTCCATTTCAATGCCCATAGTGAACTGCTCAGTGATTGAACCATGAATCTTGTACTGGTTCTGCCTGACAAATTGGAGTAACAGAAAACAGAACTTCAAACACACCCAACAAAAGAGAAACAAGGTTTCCATAACAACAATTACTACTTCAATGTAGTGCCCTTAACAAAAAGTGACTTAGGTGACATATAAGAAAATCATTTCAAAATAACAATAATAAACACAATCAAAGGACTAAATGAATATCAGAAAATGTCAGAATGAAGACCACAAAATATAACCCAGCAATTGACTGAAATACCGAAAATAATTCAAGATGTGAAATCAGGACGAGTCCCGGAAAGATAAAGTCTCAAAACAAAACAAAAACAAACAAACAAAAGAAAACCCAACACCTTGAAATGAAAATTTCAGGAATTCAGACAATAAATTCTCAGGAAAGTCTCCTCACTAGATTGGACCAGTGGCAAAGAGAATACCAGGTCATTAAGACAAATATAAGAAATGGGTTACATAGTCAAAGAAAATATCAAATCCAAAGAAATTGCAAAAACCCAAAGATAGAATAGGCAGGAACTCTAGGGGACACACACACACACACACACACACACACACACACACACACACTATGAATAATAATATTGAAAGAAGAGACCTGTGTCATCAAAGACTCAGAAATATCTTCAATAAAATCATAGACAAATTCCCTAGCTTAAGTAGAAAAGAAAGATGCTTATCAAGACCTAAGAGGCATGTAAAGCCTCTTGGAAGTCCAAAAGGAAACTCAGCATATGATGCAATAGTTACAACATTAAATGTGCAGAGCAAGAAAGGATAGTGAATGAGGAAAAAGAGAAAGATCAACAGGCCTGCAAAGGCAAATCCACCAGAGTAACAGCAGGGTTCTTCTTCCAATGGAGAACATGAAAACTTGCAAGATCGGATTAACATGCTACATGTTATGAATGATCATGGATGCCAGCCCAGACAACTATACCCAGAAAAACTCTCAGTCATAATTGAAGAAGAAAGAAAACTTTTCATGATAAAAATATATTAGAGTATTTATAACCAGTAAGTCAGCCCTACAGAACAACAATTAGAAAAAAATGCTTAGGTCTCCAGAGATGGTTGAACACTTCCCAATGGCACCAGGAACAAACAGAAGTTCCAGAACAACAAATCAAAAGAGTTCTGATATAATATCACAAAAAGCAACAGAATGGCGAGAGTTGAGGGACACTGTTTAATAACTCTTGATATTAATGGCATCTCCTCTGCAACAAAGAGACACAGACTAGCAGACTAGATCAGAAAACAGGATTTATTTTTCTGTTGTTATTGCCTCCAAGAAACACACCTTACAGCTACTTGTAGATAACACCTTTAGGTAAAAGAATAGAAAAGCCTTTTTGTTTTGTTTTGCTTTGTTTTGTTTTCTTTGCAAATGTAGGAAAGAAATAAGCAGTTGCAGCTTTTCTAATAGCTAGAAAAACTGACTTAAATAAAGCTAATCAGAAGAAGTAAGGAATACTTTAGGTCCACTAAAGAATAAAAATAAATACAAGAATATTGTAATCATAAACAAGTATGCAGCAAACACAGGAGGATGCAGTTTCATAAAAGAAACTCCATTGCAATGAAAACTACATACTGCCCCTAGCAGAGTGGTAATAGGTAGTTTCATATCCCACAATCAACAAGAGATGGACCATCTTTAAAAAAAAACTAATAGAAATATTTTAGACCTAAATCACATTAGAAATCATGGAGATCTAACAGATTATTTATAGAACATTCCACCCAATCACAAAAGAATATCTAGATTTTTTTCCAAAATAGATCACAGAGTAGTACATGAAGGAAGACTCAAGAAGTACAGGAAAATTCAAATCATATTCTAATAACCATGAATCAAGGCTGGTTATCAAAACAATAACAAAAATAAAGCAGAGAGATTCACGGAGCAAAATGTCACAATATTCTTCTTAAATCAGGTGAAGGAAGAAATAAAAAGGTAACTGAAAATGTCTACAATTGAATTAAAGTGAAAAAACACCATATCAAAATCTTTGGGAAAAGGTGTAAGCCATCATAAGAAGAAAGTGGTATATGTATAAAAATGTTGGGAGATTTCAAATTAACTTAATGAGTATCTGAAGTTCTTATAAAAATCAGAAAGAGTCCACATCTCTAATGGGATAAAGGAAGAGATTATCAAAATGATGTTGAATTTAATGAATAAAAACCACAAAATAATCAAATAAACAGAGAATTGGCACTTTGAGAAGGTTAACAAGATTGGTAAACTTACCCAATTGAGAAAAAGGAAATATGATAATAAGAATCAATACGATTACAAGTGACATGAGAGACATTACAACAGATCCCGAGGAAATAAAATAATGATAAAGAAAATAACTTAAAAATCCCCATAATAACAAAATGAAAAACATAAAAGACATGGGTGAATGTATAGTTGTACAACCTACCAAAGTGAGGTACAGATGAACTGAATAATCAAAATGGACTCTGACCTTTGCTCCTGTGACTGAGCAGACGGGTGTAGCCTGGAACGCAGAAAACACCCAAGTGTAAGATCACTTGGGACATGGTCTGCCAGAGCACGACCTGCACCCAGGAGCTGGGCAGCACCACAGCCATCTGTGCACCTATCCTGCCAGGGGACATCTGTTCTGCAGGGAGTCCTGCGGTTAGAGGTGAGGCCACCACCTTCATTCCTGAAATTGAGCAAGCTGTTATAGTCAGGAATACAGGGAACACCCTTGTGTAAGATCACTTGGGACACAGTCCACCAGAGCCCCACCTACACCCAGGAGATGGGCAGCACCACAGCACTCTGTGCCAGGGGAAAGCCATTCACCCAGGGGTGCTGAGACAGGCTTGCAGGCACACAGGAGGGATAAGCACCAGCAAGAGACAGCAGGACCAACAAACACCAGAGGTAACCAGATAGAAGAAGGCAAACATAGGAACATTACTAACAGAAATCAAGGAAACTTATCAACATAAACCCAATTCATCCACAACAGCAAGCCTTGAATACTCTAACACACCAGAAAAGTAAGATGTGGATTTAAAAATCATAGCTCATGATAGGTATAGAAAAGAGCAAGGATTTACAACTTAACGGGCCAGCAAATATCTTCAACAAAATTATAGAAGAAAGCTTCCCTAATCTAAAGAAAGAGATGCCCATGAACATACAAGAAACCTACAGAACTCCAAATAGATTTGACCAGAAAAGAAATTCCGCCTGTCACATAATAATTAAAATGCCAGCCAGGCTGTGGTGGCGCACACCTTTAATCCCAGTACTTGGGAGGCAGAGGCAGGTGGATTTCTGAGTTCAAGGCCAGCCTGGTCTACAGAATGAGTTCCAGGACAGCCAGGGCTATACAGAGAAACCCTGTCTTGAAAAAACAAAAATAAACAAACAAAAAATTAAAACCCCAAATGCACTGAACAAATTAAAAATGTTAAAAGCAGTAAGGGGAAAAGGTCAAGTAACATATAAAGGTAGACCTATCAGAATGACACGAGACTTCTCATCAGAGACTACGAAAGCCATAAGAGCTTGGGCAGATGTCATACAGACACTAAGGGAACACAAATGCCAGCCCAGACTGCTATATCCAGCAAATCTCTCAATTAATGTAGATGGAGAAATCAAGGTATTTCATGACAAAAACAAATTTGCACAATATCTTTCCACAAATTCAGTCCTTCAAAGGATAATGAATGGAAAACAGCAACAAAAGAAGGGAAAATACACATTAGAAAAATCAAGAAATTAATATTCTTTCAACAAACCCAAAAGAAGATAACCACACAAACATAAAAATAACATCAAAAACACTCATCAAAGAAAAAAATCTACCAAGAACTCTCAATTTTTAAAATCTATGCTCCAAATGAAAGGGCATCCTCATTTGTAAAAGAAACATCAATAAAGATTAAAGCACACATTGTTCCTTATACAATAATTGAGGGTGGCTTCAACACCCCACTGTCCTCAATGGACAGATCAGGAAAACACAAACTAAACAGAGACACAGTGAAACAAACAGAAGTTTTGAACAAAATGGATTTAATAGATATCTATAGAACATTTCATCCTAAATCAAAAGAATATACCTTCTTCTTAGCACCTCATGGAACCTTCTCCAAAATTGACCATATGATTGATAACAAAACAGACCTCAACAGATATAAGAAGATCAAATTAATCCCATACCTCCTATCAGATCACAATGGAGTGAGGATTGTCTTTAATAGCAACAAAAACAACAGAAAGGCCAGATACACATGGAAGCTGAACAATGCTTTACCCAATGATACATTGGTAAAAGAAGAGATAAGGAAAGAAACCAAAGACATTTTTAAATTTCATGAAAATGAAGGCACAACATACCCACATTTATGGGACACAATGAAAGCAGGGCTAATAGGAAGAAAACTTAAAGCTCTAAGTGCCTCAAAAAGAAGCTGGAGAGAGCATACACTAGCAGCTTAATAGCACACCTGAAAGCTTTAGGACAGAATGAAGCTAATATATCCAGCAGAAGTAGAAGGCAGGAAATCATCAAACTCAGGGCTGAATTCAACCAAGAAGAAACAAAAAAACTATACAAAGAATCACCAAAACCAGGAGCTGGTTTTGTGAGAAAATCAACAAGGTAGATAAACCATTAGCCAGACTAACCAGAGGGAACAGCGACAGTATCTAAATTAACAAAATCAGAAACATAAAGGGAGATATAACAGAAACTGAGGAAATTCAAGAAATCATTAGATCCTGGTACAAAAGCCTATACTCAACACAACTGGAAAATCTGAATGAAATGGACAATTTCAAAATACAAGATACCAAATACCAAAGTTAAATCAGGATAAGATAGACCATCTAAATTGTCCCATCACCCCTAAAGTAATAGAAGTGGTCGTTGAAAGTCTCCCAACCAAAAAAAGCACAGGACCAGATGGTTTTAGTGCACAATTCTAACAGACCTTCAAAGAAGAGCTAGCACCAATACTCTTTAAACAATTCCTCAAAATAGAAACAGAAGGAACACAATCCAACTAGTTCTATGAATCCAAAATTATACTGATACCAAAATCACACAAAGATCCAACAAAGAAAGAGAACTTTAGACCAATTCCCTTATGAATATCGATGCAAAAATACTCAATAAAATTCTTGCCAATGGAATCCATGAACACATCTAAACGATCATTCACCATTATCAAGTAGGCTTCGTGCCCGGAATGCTGGGATGGTTCAATATATGGAAATCCATCAATGTAATCCACTACATAAACAAACTCAAAGAAAAAAAAAACACATAGTCATTTCATTAGATGCTAAAAAAGCATTTGACAAAACTCAGCATCCTTTCATGTTAAAAGTCTTGGAAAGAACAGGAATTCAAGGCCCATACCTAAACATAGTAAAAAGCAATATACATCAAACCAGTAGCCAAAATCAAACTAAATGGAGAAAAACTTGAAGCAATCCCACTAAAATCAGGGACTAGACAAGGCTTCCCTCTCTCTCCATATTTATTCAGTATAGTACTTGAAGTTCTAGCTAGAGTAACTAGACAACAAATGGAGGTCAAAGGGATACAAATTGGAAAGGAAGAAGTTAAATTATTACTATTTGCAGATGATATGATAGTATACTTAAGGACCAAAAAACTCCACCAGAGAACTCCTACAGCTGATAAACAACTTCAGTAAAGTGGCTGATTATAAAATCAACTCAAGCAAATCAGTAGCCTTCCTGTACTCAAAGGATAAGCAGGCTGCGAAAGAAGTTAGGGAAATAACACACTTCACAATAGCCACAAACAATATAAAGTATCTTGGTGTGACTCTAGCCAAACAAGTGAAAGATCTGTATGACAAGAACTTCAAGTCTCTGAAGAAAGAAATCAATGAAGATCTCAGAAGATTGAAATTTCTCCCATGCTCATGGATTGGCAGGATTAATGTAGTAAAAATGACCATTTTGCCAAAAAGCAATCTACAGATTCAATGCAATCCCCATTAAAATTCCAACTTAATTCTTCATAGAGTGAGAGCAATTCTCAAATTCATCTGGAATAGCAAAAAAACCCAGGATAGCTAAAACTATTGTCAACAGTAAAAGAACTTCTGGGGTAATCAGTATCCAGGACCTCAGGCAGTACTACAGAGCAATATTGTTAAAGCTGCATGGTTTTGGTACAGTGACAGACAGGTAGATCAATGGAATATAAATGAAAACCCAGAAATGAACCCATACACCTATGGTCACTTGATCTTTGACAAAGGAGCTAAAACCATCCATTGGAAAAAAGAGCCTTTACAACATATGGTGTTGGTTCAACTCATGGCTAGCATGCAGAAGAATGCAAATTGATCCATTCTTATCTCCTTGTACTAAGTTCAAGTCCAAGTGGATCAAGGACCTCCACATAAAACCAGACACAATGAAACTAATAGAAAAGAAACTGGGGAAGACTCTTTAGCACATGGGCACAGAGGAAAATTTCCTGAACAGAACACCAATAGCTTGTGCTCTAAGATCAAGAATTGGCACATGGGACCTCATAAAATTACAAAGTTTCTGTAAGGCAATGATCTCTGTCAATAGGACAAAACAGCAACCAACAAATTGGGAAAAGATCTTTACTAACTCTATATCTGACAGAGGGCTAATATCCAATATATACAAAGAATTCAAGAAATAAGACTCCAGAGAACCAAATAACTCTATTAAAAACTGGGGTACAGAGCTAAACAAAGAATTTTCACCTGAGGAATATCGAATGGTTGAGAAGCACATAAAGAAATGTTCAACATACTTAGTCATCAGGGAAATGCAAATCTAAACAACTGTGAGATTTCCCCTCACCAGGCAGAATGGCTCAGATCCATTAGCAGGTGCAGAAATAAGATAGCAGGTGCAGAAAAGAATGTGGAGAAAGAGGAACACTCCTGTATTGCTGGTGGGATTGCAAACTTGTACAACCACTCTGGAAATCAGTTTGGAACTCTCTCAGAAAATTGAGCATATTACTAGGAGAGGATCCTGCTATAGAACTCCTGGGCATATACCCAGAGGATTCTTCAGCATGTAATAAGGACAAATGCTGCACTATGTCCATAGCAGCCATATTTATAATAGCCAGAAGCTGGTAAGTACCCAGATTTCCCCCAATGGAGGAACAGATACAGAAAATGTGGTATATTTACACAATGGAATACTACTCATGAATTTATGAAATTCTTAGATAAGTGGATGAAACTGGAGATTATCATCCTGAGTGAGGTCACTCAATCACAAAAGAACACTCATAGTATGTACTCACTTGTAAGTGGTTATTTGCCTAGATGTTTGGAATACCCAAGACACATTTCACCTATCAAATGATGCCCAAGAAGGAGGAAGAACAAAGCATGCATCTTTGCGTCCTTTTTAGAATGGGAAAAAAAATACCCACAGAAGGAGATACAAAGACAAAAGTTTGAGCAGACTCTGGGGGAAAGACCATCCAGAGACTACCCCACCCGGGGATGCATCCTATATACACTAACAAAACCTAGAGACTATTGTGGATGCCCACAAGTGCTGGCTGACTGGAGCTGGATATAGCTATTATCTGGGAGGCTCTCCTAGTACATGACAAATACACAGTGGGACACTCTCAGCCAGCCATTGAACTAAACACAGGGTCCCCAGTGGGGGAGCTAGAGAAAGGACCCAAGGAGCTGAAGGGTCTTGCAAGACTTGATGGTGTGGTGTAGAAAATATCAGGACAGGGAAGAGGGGGAGGGTTGATTCGGGAAGGGGAGATGGCTTATGGGATTTTGGGGGGAGGAGGACCAGGAAAGGGGACAATATTTGAAATGTAAATAAAGAATATCCCTAATTAAAAAAAAATTACAAAGTTTCTGTAAGGCAAAAGACACTGTCAAAAGGAAGGCAACCAACAAATTGGGAAAAGATCTTCACCAACCCCACATCTGACAGATGGCTAATATCCAATTTATACAAAGAACTCAAGAAGTTAGACCCCAGAAAACCAAATAACCCTATCCAAAAATGGGGTATGGAGCTAAACAAACACTTTTCACCTGAAGAAATTCGGATGGCTGAGAAATAATATAGTCAAAATGGCAATCTTGCCCAAAGCAATATACAGATTCAATGCAATTCCCATCAAAATCCCAACTCAGTTCTTCATAGAGCTAGAAAGAGCAATTCTCAAATTCATCTGGAATAACAAAAAACCCAGGATAGCTAAAACTATCATCAACAGCAAAAGAACTTCTGGGGGAATCAATATCCCGGACCTCAAGCAATATTACAGAGCAGTGGTATTAAAAACTGCATGGTATTGGTTCAGTGACAGGGAAGCGGATCAATGGAATAGGATCGAAGACCCAGAATTGAACCCACACATCTATGGCCAATTGATCTTCGACAAAGGAGCTGAAAACATCCAGTGGAAAAAAGATAGCCTTTTCAACAGATGGTGCTGGTTCAACTGGAGGTCAACATGCAGAAGAATGAGAATTGATCCACTCTTATCTCCTTGCACTAAGCTCAACTCCAAGTGGATCAAAGACCTCCACATAAAACCAGACACACTAAAACTAATAGAAAAGAAACTGGGGAAGACCCTTGAGGACATTGGCTCAGGGGAAAAATTCCTGAACAGAACACCAATTGCTTATGCTCTAAGAGCAAGAATAGACAAATGGGACCTCATAAAACTACAAAGTTTCTGTAAGGCAAAAGACACTGTCAAAAGGATAAATCGGCAACCAACAAATTGGGAAAAAATCTTCACCAACCCCACATCTGACAGAGGGCTAATCTCCAATGTATACAAAGAACTCAAGAGGTTAGACCCCAGAAAACCAAATAACCCTATCCAAAAATGGGGTACAGAGCTAAACAGAGTCTTCTCACCTGAAGAAATTCGGATGGCTGAGAAACACCTTAAAAAATGTTCAACATCACTAGTCATTAGGGAAATGCAAATTAAAACAACCCTGAGATTTCACCTCACACCAGTCAGAATGGCTAAGATTAAAAACTCAGAAGACATCAGGTGTTGGCGAGGATGTGGAGAAAGAGGAACACTCCTCCACTGCTGGTGGGAATGCAAGCTGGTACAACCACTCTGGAAATCAGTATGGCGATTCCTCAGAAAACTGGGCGTGATACTTCCGGAGGACCCAGCCATACCACTCCTGGGAATATACCCAGAAGATTCCCCAGCATGCAATAAAGATACATGCTCCACTATGTTCATAGCAGCCTTATTTATAATAGCCAGAAGCTGGAAAGAACCCAGATGTCCCTCAACAGAGGAATGGATACAAAAAATGTGGTATATATACACAATGGAGTACTATACAGCCATTAGAAACAATGAATTCATGAAATTCTTAGAGAAATGGATGGAGCTGGAGAATGTCATACTAAGTGAGGTGACCCAGTCTCAAAAGAATACCCATGGTATACAGTCACTGATAAGTGGATATTAGCCTAGAAGCTTGGAACACCAAAGACACAAATCACATATCAAGTGATGTCTCACAAGAAGAAAGGAGTGGACACTGGTGCTAGAATGGACCAAAACATCATTGTGGAAGAGTACAAGAACAGTAAAGTGGGAGGGGTGGATGCGGGAGCAGGGGGAGGGAAAAGGACATGTGGGGCCTTTGGGGGTGGGGAACCAGAAAAAGGGAAATGAATTGTAAATATAGAATATATACAATAAAAAAAATCAAAAAAAATGTTCAACATCATTAGTCATCAGGGAAATGCAAATCAAAACAACCCTGAGATTTCACCTCACACCAGTCAGAATGGCTAAGATTAAAAACTCAGGAGACATCAGGTGTTGGAGAGGATGTGGAGAAAGAGGAACACTCCTCCACTGCTGGTGGGACTGCAAAATGGTAAAACCGCTCTGGAAATCAGTCTGGTGGTTCCTTAGAAAACTGGACATGATACTTCTGGGAGGACCCAGCCATATCACTCCTGGGCATATACCCAGAAGATTCCCCAGCATGCAATAAGGATACATGCTCCACTATGTTCATAGCAGCCTTATTTATAATAGCCAGAAGCTGGAAAGAACCCAGATGTCCCTCAACGGAGGAATGGATACAAAAAATGTGGTATATATACACAATGGAGTACTATTCAGTCATTAGAAACAATAAATTCATGAAATTCTTAGAGAAATGGATAGAGCTGGAGGACATCATACTAAGTGAGGTAACCCAGTCTCAAAAGCACACCCATGGTATGCATTCACTGATAAGTGGATATTAGCCTGGAATCTTGGAACACCAAAGACACAATTCACATACCAAATGATATCTGACAAGAAGGAAGGAGTGGACACTGGTGCTGGAAGGGATCAAAACATCAGTGTAGGGGAATACAAGAACAGGGAATTTGGAAGGGGTGGATGGGGGAACAGGGGGAGGGAAAAGGGCATGTGGGACCTTTGGGGGGTGGGGAACCAGAAAAGGGGAAATGAAATGTAAATATAGAATATATCCAATTAAAAAAACATATCCAACTTAAAATCTCTTTGGGGACTGGAGAGCTCACTCAGGGATTAAGAGCAGTGGCCGCTGTTGCAAAGGACCTGGAGTCAGTTTTCAGCACCCACATGTTATCTCACAGTGGTCTGCAACTCCAGTCCCGGTCAGTCCAATGCCCACTTCTGGATCCCTTTGCTACTGCACACACATAGGGCAAAGGAATTCAAGGCAAACACTCTTGCACATGAAATGAAAATACTTATAAAATCTATAAAAATTTTTCAGGAAGCCATTATCCAAGTTTTAGAGTGAAATTGTTAAATTGTCTATTTTTTCCATTTGCTTAGGTATGATTTTGTACTAGTTTGTTGGTAGTGGTAGTGATTTTGTTTTGTGTGTGTGTGTGTGTGTGTGTGTGTGTGTGTGTGTATTATATGGAAGTACATTCATGCAAGCCATGCAAACATGTGGAAGGAGAGGTCAGTGTCAGGTATTTCCCTTCATGACTTTTCTCCTTATCTTTTGATATGGAGTCTCAGGTTTTCTCACTGAATTTGAAGACCAGTTGTGTTACCTAGACTGGTTGACCAGGAAGTTCTCCTAATGTGCATGCCGCCATGGGGTGCTGGGATTCTGACCTCAGTTTTTCAGGTTTCCACATTAAAGACTTTACTCACCAAGTTATATCTCCATCCCAGCACTCATTTCAATTAATTAATTACCCAATCAATTGCACTCACTGCTCATACTAGTACTATTAATGCAAACACATCTTCAATAGGCAGAGGAATACTGTGGAATCATTGTTGAAATTATGTATTTCTTTTAATATATAGAATCATATAATCTGTTTGATCATGTTTAAGAACACATTACTTAAGGAGGAAAGTTATTTCAGACCATGAGTACAAAATCTTGCAATTGACTGTATTTGTTTCTATTTATATGATTTTCTACCTTTGAGTAACAATTCTCACTTCTAAAATATATTACACATATAATCACATCAAGCCAAACCCTGGGCTGATGGAGTAAGGGGAATGAAGTGAACATTCAAAGATCATCAAGATGTGCAAATAGAAATACTCCCCCAGAGACTGAGCAGGCACTGTCCATGAGGTGTCCTTCCTATTCTTACATGCTGTGCTGATGACTTGTGCCTTTTCATTCATCAAATTGGTTGACAAGCCACTGTGTCCAGGATAAATTGGTTAGTAGAGCTACAATGTAGATAAAGACATGTAGCAATGATTCTCTTTTGGGTTTGAGTGAGAATGGCTCCCATAGACTCATGTTTAAATGCTGAGTCCACAGTTGGCAAACTGTTTGGGAAGGATTAGAAGATGTGACCTGTGGGTGTAGGTCTGGTCTTTTGGAATAGATGTGGTTTTGTTGGAGGTGTGACTGGAAGCTGGCTTTGAGGTTTCAATACCCAAGGTCAGGCCAGGTGTCACTCTTGCTCTGCCTGCCGCCTGAAGATCAGGATGCAAAGCTCCGGCTACTGCTCAGTCACTATGCCTATCTGTTTCCCACCATGATGATCTGAGACTCTCTGTAAGCTGAAAGAAAGCTTCCAGTAAATACTTTCTTTTAGAAGAGTTGCTTGGTTATGGTATCTCTTCACAGTAACTAAGAATCATAGTCAGGAGTCACTATCTGTAAACAAAACAAAACAAAGCAAAATCCAAGCCAAACCAAACAAACAAACAAACAAAAAAAAAAAAAAAAAACCAGGATCTTCCACAAGCAAGAAGGATTTTAAGTTGTTTCATAATAGAAGGCTATTTAAGGTGTTTCATAAAAACATGTAAGACTTAAATGATACAGTGAAATAATACATGTTTGTGAAGAAACTAAATCAATTGATTTAGGCTTTGTGTGTGTGTGTGTGTGTGTGTGTGTGTGTGTGTATGTGTGTGTGTAGAGATCAGAATGTTGGTGGAGAGCTGAATGTGGATGGAAATATATGGCCAAAATAAACCTCAGAAAAACATACCCAGGTGTAATAAAAGGCAAGAAACATAGTGAGGACCTGGGGTGAAGTATCCCCATAGGTGAAATCCCCTAGTAATTGTCTATCTCCCTCTGAGGAGGTGAGATTTTTTCCAAAGATCAAGATAAATAATATCACAATATATGCATGTATATATAGGAGTAGCCATCAGTGAGTTCAACTATACTGAATGTAGTTGCTAATCACCTTTGAATCTCTACAAGATATCCAAATAAATAGTATTTTAAGGAAAAAAACATTTAATTTCACTCTACTTTTCCAAGGGTTGGAGTAAAGATTTTTGGTTTTGTTGTTGGTGGGATTTTCTTTGATACAGATCATCATAAGACCATGAAGGCAACATAGAAACTGTCTGGAAAACCAGCATCATGTTGATGAAAAACCTGCTGTGTTTCTTCAGACAATTCCAGTTACCAAAGGCTGCCTCTTGTCAGATGTTGTCATCCCCTCAAGCATACAGCTGGTGCCAATGTCCTTCTCAAGCAACTTACAGAATCTATTTTCTGGATGAAATCCCAACTGTTTCATTTCTCCTTGTGTCTGGTATGAATATGTATGTGGAGACCAGAGGAGAATGTGTAATGGCCTGTCCCATCCCCTTGAACATGGAGCTTGTCACATGTTTCAGCAAGGCAGCTGGCCAGAAAGCTCCCAGGATCTGCTTGATTTTGCTCCATTCACCACTGGTTGATGGCTCACACAGCATGGCTTTGATTGCGCATGGGTACTGGGGATCCAAACGAGGTCCTCATAGTCCGTAAGCACACACACCCCTTGAGCCACCAGCTAGGCCCTCATGTACTTTTCGAAATATACTACAGATTTCAATAGTACAGTATGCATGCCCCAGTAAAAATCCCATCTGTCCTCCATTTGTTCCCAAATAAAGCCTTTTTTTTGTCTCCTTGAATTTCTCATCTATTTGACTTTGACTTTGAGAAGGGATGCCTTTGAATTTCAGAATAGAGGCTCCTTTTGGGAGAAATATTTTGGTGCCAAGGTTTAGTCAGAAGAGAGCCTAGGAAATACACTAGGAAGGAACTTCAGCATCTTCTTTCTGAACTAACTTCCTTTTTCTTGTATCCTTTCTTCCTCTCCTCCTTCTCTTCCTTTATTTCTTCAATCTTCTGTTCTTTCATCATTTTTATCTTTCTTTCCAAAGAGAAGGACAGGCTGCTTAAGAGATAATTCATGTACTCTCTTCAACATTTCGGAATCAAATCCCTCAGAAAACACAAAAACTATTATGTTTCTGCCAAGAAAAATGCATATATACACAATACTTTATAAAGTTGAAAGAATTCATAGTTCATTTATAATCCTTGCATTAAATTGAAGATTTCAATTTATAATCGGTTAAGAATCTCTGTTGGAGCTAGAGAGATGGCTCAGCCGTTAAGGGTACTGACTGCTCTTCCAGAGGTCCTAAGTTCAACTCTCAGCAACCACATGGCAGCTCATGACCATCTGTAATGGGATCTGATGTTCTCTTCTGGTGCATCTGAAGACAGCTACAGTGTACTCATTTGCATAAAATAAATAAACCTTAAAAAAGAATCTCTGCGGGTGAATCTTCAGAACTATATAGACATATATAGTTAAACAGGGTTAGGCATAAAAAAGATGAGAGCTATGTGTGTGTATCTGTGTGAGTGTGTGTGTCTGTGTACATGAGTGTATGTCTATGTGTATCTGTGTGTGTATATTTGTGTCTGTGTGTGTCTGTATGTTAGCATGTGTGTGTCTGTGTACATGAATATGCATGCATATTTGTTTCTCTGTGTGTATATATTTGTGTCTGTCTGTGTGTGTGTGTGTATGTGTGTGTGTATGTGTGTATGTAGAGGAATTATTCATTTGAAAAGGAATAAAACTCTACTTTGGATTTAGAAAAAATTTTACATACTAATTTTATAAAGTTATAAAAAGTTTATATTTAATCATTTCTGACTTTCAAATCAATTTATGTTTATTTCATTTTATGTGCTAATTTTAGTATACTCATTTCTTATAAAGAATTTTTTTCCATTTCTTTACCTTACACAGAACAGCATATGAATGGGTTTTAGAGGTGTTAAACACAGTATTGGACTGAACACATTCTTTTATTCAATAAGTGTGGAAAACTTACTTGGAGACAGGCATTGGTCTTGGTCATGCACTACGTGGAAGAGTGAATGGGAGTCATCTACAGAGCTCAAGACCTTCATGGAGAGAGGGTAGGCAAAGCAACAGGAGTAATGCATCTGGGGTGCTCTGTGTCAGGTCATGTGCATGTGCATGGTGTGCGCTATGGAAAAGTCAGCTGCCTTAGAGACATCACTGTCTGACTGTGCTGCAACAATGTAGATTTAGTATTAAACATTCATAAAACAGCTTACTTAAATATCTGAACTTGCTTCATTTCTTCTATTTGTACCTAATTCCCAAGAGTTAGGAGAGTGAGCTCCCGGTAATTAGACCTGGGCTCATGTCTGGGCATTGGATAGCAACAGCTTCCAGATTATTCCTTGTATGCTGAGTGTGGTTTCTACTAAAGCTGTTGGATTGCAATGCACTGTGAATAAGCTAAATGACTCAAAATGGCCAGGAGATGGCCTGACCTAAAACTATCAAGAATTATTTATTAGTGCCTGTTACTATTTTCATTTTCATAAGTGTTGCAGTTTTAAACTGTTGAACTTATAGTTTGATTGGTAATGTGAAAATGTCATCCAAATGCCTAATTTGAACAGTAGCAAAACAAAAAAAAACAAAAAGTAAAACAAACAAAAAAGCAAAACCAAAACCAAAACCAAAAAAGCAAAATGAAGGCAAAGCCTTCAGCAATAAAATAGCTGTCAGGTAGTTAAGACTAGGTATCATTTGGAAAATATAATTGTGTGTAATGTTAAGCTGATATAACAGTTATAAAAATATCAATAGAAAATTTACTAACACAAAGCACAAGAAAAATTGATTCTTTTTCTTTAAAGATCAATATTTGGGGATTTTGTTATCAGCTGAGATGGAGTTTCAGAGATCAACTCTTTCCTTGAGACAACTGAAGAAACAGGATTAAATGTATTGTACAGTGATTTTCAGCTAGTGGACATCAGACAGCACCGGAGAGTAACTCCTGAGGGAAGGGACAGAGATGAGCAGGAGTTAATTCTGTACCCCCTGGTGCCTGGAGAGTACTTTCAGGCTGTTATGCACAGAGGAAGGACATAGGCAGACTCCAAAGGACTCCCTCAACAGATGAGGCAAAGCTCAGAGTCCAGGGATGTGAAAGCAGGACTCAGTCACTGAGATGAGAATGCTCAAAGAAAGTAAGACAATGAAGATGTGTGAGCATGCGTATGCGTGTGCATGTGCATGAGAGAGAGAGTTGGGGGGGGTGGAGAGTGAGTCAGTCTTCCCAGATTGCTGGCAACTCTTAGCTGTTTATTATTAGTGTGCAATGTGAGTAAGCCATGTGATGATAGGAGTTAAAAATATCTGAAAATATTAGAACAACTTCCAAGGTTCATGTATCTGGGGATGTCGTAGTGATATTAGTAAGCCTCAATGGATGTAACTTTGGAACTGTAAACCAAAGAGTTTCCCCCATGTTAGCCAAAGCTAAGGAGTAAACCCTCTCAATGTTTTAAGTATTTGTAAACAATGTAGAACTGGAAACAAAGACACATATCAGACACCATTACAGTCATACTGAAGCATCGAGCATCCAACCAAGTAAGTTAACCACTGTTAGGCATCCAACTTAAAATTATGAAAAATTCAAAGAGTTGAGTAATAATGACCTGTGAATGACTAGTAAAAGAATCTGGAGAAAAAAATCAGGAAAAGTATAGCCAGGGAAGGCCCAGGTGAAAATATTAGAAGAAAATGCAGTCTGAAGAAAAGGAGAGGGTAGCAGATAGCAGTGTTGCTCTCTCTCTGCAGATACAAGGTAACCAGCCACCTCCTATTTTTACCCCTATGCCTTCCTGCCAGGATAGACAGACTGGCAACTGTGAGCCAATATAAACTCTTTGTTCCTAACACTAATATTGTTACAAATTTTGCAAAACAATTAAAAAAGTAACAATTACATCTTCCATTTCTCTAAGATAATGTAATGATAATTATAAATATTAACATATTTAAACCTATCACTAAAACCAGTAAAAGAGAAGTTGAACAAACAAACATACCGATTGAAATGGAATGCTGAAATTCAGTACATTAGACCAGGACATCAGCTCAGTGGCAGATTGCTTAGCATCCTCAAGACCCTCAGTTCAATCCCTAGTACTTTAAACAAAGCAAAAATAAACAATTCCCCCAAATCCAAATAAATACATTTATTATATTCATAGCCCAAAAGATTGAAAAAAGAAATAGAATAATTAAAATAATATAAAATAGCATATAATTTCAAAAGTAAACCTTAACATTGAATGTGGAGATGGCATTGACCATAATTATAGCTATTTAAACATTGACAGAGACTGAAAACATGGTCTGTATTCATTAGAGATGCCAATAAAAACTAACAGAAATCAATAATTAATTAATTAATGCAAGTGGCTTCTTTGACTATGGAGGTTGACATATGCCAATATGTGTAGGTAACAATGTCAGACAACTAAGTAATCAAGGGTTTCAATGATCTATTTGCAGTTTCACATACAAAAGACCGAGGAACCAGGAAATGAGACCATAGTCCAGTGAAAAAGCAAGAAGGCTTGAGTGAGGGACGCCACATACACCTGCAATGCCAGCACTTAGCCAGTTTAGGTAGGAGGATTAAGCCTTAGGGAGACCGTGTGTCAAAGCAAAGCTACATGCATGCAAAGAAAAATTATCAACTAGGCTTGAGAGTAAACAAAATTCAACTCTTTATTTCAAATGCAATGATGAAAGTTGAGTCCAAAATCTGAATAAAAATATCAGACTACTTTCTGTGGTTTGCTCTGCCTGAAATCAGTAACAGGCTAAGGCAAGCTTGATGATGCTAAATCATGTTGGTGACTAAAACATGGTAACAGTAAGGCTTTCAGTACACGACTTTAAGTCACAGACTTATGGTTCAGAGAGGAATATCAGTAGGGAGACACCAGATGTCTTCATCTCAGATAAGCACAGAAATGTCTCCCTCTCATGTGCACACAGAACCTTCCTCAGGATGGAATCTATCTTAACCTACAAAGCAAGTCTTAGCAAACATTCCATGAACCCTTGCTAAGTATCACCTCTGTCTGTCTTGGAATTGGTAATCAACAATCATGAGAATTTCCGGAAATTCAGAAGTCCCTGAAGATGAAGCATCACTCTCCAGCCAACTGATGAGCAAAGAAAAAAAGGAGAAATTGTAAAATATTGAATCCAATGAGAATAGATTTAAGACACAGTGAAATGGCCTTTTAGCAGGCCTAAAAGGAATATTTATAGTAAGATATGTCTGCAATAACACAATGTAAGATTTCATATCACTGGAAAAGAAGAACAAACTCAGGTGGAAGTGCCAGAAATATGTAAAACAAATCAAAAGATTAACAAATAGAAAATCAATAGAAAAAAAACACGGGGAAGATTGCTTTTAAATAATAAATAAAATCCTCCTTCTACTACCCAGATTAACACAAAGAGGACCCACTGGAAAAAGATGAAAAAGACAATATTGCCACCAAGTCTAGAAATTATGGGAGAAAATGATTTTATTCTTAAGGGCTGGAGAACCCAGTGGAGTCAGTATGTGACTAGATCTACAGAATAATAAAGAAACTGAGAATTTTGGTAGACCAGAAACAAGGAAAGAGAGTGAATCATAAGTTAATCCCTTTTTAACTCCTCAAAGAAAAGTCCTGGCTCCACTGTAGAAAACTAAGTGTAATGATGCTGTCTCTCAAACAAACACAGGATATTAAAGAATATAACTGAGCCCAGAGATAAATATTCACAGTGAATTAACCCTTAAAAAGTCAGGAACACAGAACTGAAAAGAAGAGCAATCTCTTTTATAATTTACTGAGTGATGTCTGCTTTTGGAGAAGATCAAAGTTAGGTTTCTAGCACTTGTTGGACTGGTCATCCCCTCTAGCTCCAGCTCCAAAAATCAGATGCCCACTTCTGTATTCTGCTGGGAACTTAAGTCACCTGTACATACCATCACACAGACAGGCATGTGCACATAATTAAAATAATGAAAATAAATTTTAAAACTCATGTAAATAACTACAGGACATTTATTTATGACAAAAACTGTAAACAGCAAATGTTTTTCAAGAGTCAGTAGGATGAGTAAATACTTTATCAGTTCTTGAGATTCGATTACATCCACCTAAAGAAGTTAGAGTCAAATGCACATACACACACACACACACACACACACACACACACAACTTTGAGGAGTTAAAAAGGGATTAACTTTATATATATATATATATATATGTATATATATATAAACTTGAGTGAAAAGTGTCACCATTTCCTGTTTCCAGTCACAGCTCATCAGTAATCTCATATTTTACTATGGATAGCATCAATTCTTATCATCTCCTTAAATGTAGCATGAGCCTCTCTTCTTTTTAAAGTATTTCTGTTAATTTGTTTGGTGTGTGTGTGTATGTGTGTGTGTGTGTGTGTGCCCCTGTCACAGTGCACATGTGGAAGTTAAAGGACATCTTGATGTGACAATTTTTTCTTCACTATTTTGCCATTATTGGCCTGGGATAACCTTCAGGCCATCAGGTAAATCAGCCATGTAAATCAGCAATCCTCTAGCCTGGCCAGAAGATTCTGTGCACTTCTCTCTTGTGATCTATATTGGGACATGCTTTTCTCCCTGGCGCCCCTAATTATGGTAAATGTTTAACAGTGGTGTGTACAATTATAATTTGTCAACTCATGAGAGTACTCTAAAAGGATGAGGATCTTGTCAGAACATGTTTCTTTACATAGCCATATTAGTATACTGAAGGCAGATGTCATTGATATTCTGGATGGATTGAATAATGAGTGAATTCTCAATCAGTGTTTAAACACAGCTTCCAACATGATCCCAAGACCTTGAATACATTCCTGAGTATTATAGACCATTAGATCAACTTGTAAAATGAGTAAGAAGAGGCATTTGCAAGGTTTCTTATAAACTCACAAGGATAACTGTCTCTTTCTCAGTCAGGAAAGATCATTTTTCCATCTTTTATGCTTATTAATATGGCCTCATGCATGGAGTACAAGAACAGACAGTCTAGGGAAATCTTGTAGTAGCCACAAGTGGTGTTGGCTTCTGACACAGTGCTTCAAAGGATAACCATACCTGGTTTGTATGTGACCCATTAGTGTTCACTGAAGGACACAAGCTCCCTAGGACACTAGCCCCATCATCTCTAAATATGTCCATTAGAATGATTTAGAATTTTTTTAATTTAAAAGTCCAGACCATGTTTGAGACTAAATTATAATCTTTAAACTTGGAACAGAGGCAAGATTATTTTTGAAGGTTTAATTTTCTTGGTTGAGTCTAGCAAGTTTGGAACCTCCCAGTACAGATTCTAAGATAATGTATTACTATTAAATATAAATTATTTATAGGAAATGAAAGGCACTCTTAGAAAATAAAAAAAGTGAGAAGAGAGTCTGAAATGGAACCTCTATTCCAAAATACAGAAAAGCCTATAAGCATGTGGGATGCAAACTTATAATCAAGCTCTTTAGGATCAGAGAGGAAAAGGTTTAAAATAAACATTTTGATTTATTCTTTCTCAGTTTTGCAAAGCAGACACACACACACACACACACACACACACACACACACACACACAAATGAAATTTGACCATATCTTCTTGTTATTCTCTATTCCCTCACTCTTCTTAGCAGATCCCTCCTTTATCTCTGCAAGCTACACTCCTACTTCCATATTCCCCCACCCCTCTCTCATATTTGTGTGATCCACATACACCACAGAGTTCTACTCAGCTGTAAATAAAAGTGAAATCTTGAAATTCACAGATAAATGGGTACCATGTGAGACCTGGCAATCAGACCTGGCAAGGCAAACACTGCATGGTCCCTGTTATTCGGGGACCCTAGCTCCAAACATTTAGATGCAACTATGTAATCTGAAGTGGCTACAGAAGCTGAGAAAGGGGTGATATTGGGGAGGGAGAAGGAAATCTACAGAGGGAGACACTAAGACCCAAGTGGTAATAAATGGGAGAAACAAGGCAAAAGGTATGGAGCTTTAACTGGAAACAGGGAGGAAGATAAATTAGTGGGAGATTGTAGGGATAGAGAATAGTGTTTCTTAAAAGCTATAGGAAAATCCATAGAGCTTTTAACTCTTATATCTATATATATTGAAATTTCACCACTAGGGAATGCTCCAACTAAGACCAATATGATATTTAACAAAAACATATTGCAGACTTGGGAGGTATCATTTGAGTTGTTGGTCAGGAGAGTCCAACATGCCAAACTGTATTTCTCAATTTAAATATATTTCTTCATGTGTATCATGTCATCTTCATTAATTCTATGCTATCAAAATCATCTTACATTTTCTTGAATCTAGGTAAAATATTATAGGTAGTTTAGAAGACACTTTCTTACTTCAACATATACATGAGCTTAATAGAAGATCTTTTACAAGTATCAAACACTGTTTAAATATAATTTTAAGTCTGTGTTTCCTAAATTCACATTTTATGAGTGACTGTGTATTATGCTCTATCTCTGAAAATTTATATTTTAAATACCTTGAAAATAGATCCAACAATACTTTTTAATATTTTATTATGTATTTCAAAATAGCTAGTAGACAGGATTTTGAATATTCTTAAATCAAAGACAATAAATGTTTCAAGAAATGATTGTGCCAACTCCCCTTATCTAATGCCATATGTGAAATAAAATGCATAACACATAGTTGAATATAGTGATTATGTAAAAGCTGAAGATGAATTTCACAATATATTTGGAGAACAATTATGGCCAAGTCAACCACTCCTGTTTAGTTACTTAAATCTTTAAATCAAACTTATATCTTTTTAAAATGTGTTATACAGTATTGAATAAGAGAACTGGGCGCCAATTCTTACTTTAAATAGAAGAGCAAAGTTTGGATTCTTTATAAAAAGAAAAATCTTATTTCTGTACAATGAATGTGATACTTTTCCAACTTGCTCTTTTCTGGAGTCTTCCAGGAAAAATGTAACAGCAGTAATGTCTTTGACAAAGTATGTTTCTGTTGCTTGAGAAATCATCAGCTTCCAACTCTGCAAACCTGTCTTTTCCTAAGGAGTGACCTCATCCCTTGGATCTTGCTCAGGCAATGAGCCTCAGCCCCTCCCACTGAAGCCACTCCTGTGTTGGACTGAAGTGTCAGCCAACTGGATGATTGGAGTCTGTCTAATTATAGACTAGGGTGAATGGAAGGCCTGGATGCACAGCATTCTGCATCATCTCCTCCCCTCACCTTTATTTGTAGTTTTACCAAGGAGTATATGATTTGGCTCACTGCTTGGCAGCTGCTGGCTAAGCAAATCACACAGAGGGACAGGAAGGAATATGGGTCAAAATTACAGCCAGGAGTGGTAGATCTTGTTCACCAGTCTTGAGTGACCTTAAAGATTTAATATCCTTGTACCATTCCAACCCTTTCCAGGCTTCAAGCTGCTCTGAAAAAAACCTGTTCACACTCTTAGTGGCTGTAATCAGACTATAGAATTGTAGGGTTGTTGCAGTCATGTGTTTGCTTTAGGATCATCTGCATAAACAATGTCTATCGCTGTCGCTTAGAGGTCACCCTCTACAAGATGGTGGCATGCACAGGATGTAAACCAATTTGCTCAGTTGAAGTCCAAATCAAGCAGATCTGATTTACTGATCTTTGGTAATGTTGAAGCTATTTCTTCACAATTAGACAGATCTCCTTTGATGACTCTTCCAGCATCTGGGTATGAGCTGTACAATCAGCCACATCTATCATGGAATTCTGGTCCATGGCAACATTTGATAACTCATGGGTATCTCTAGCATCCAGACATCTTTTGTCTCACCATCTGCTGATAGAGTCATAATCTATTTGTTTGAGTTTGGACTCTCTGAATGCTACAAGGCTTTCAGTTGCTCATGCCCACTGCACTTAGTTTAATAGCTGCACTTAGCAAAATGAATCATTTTCAGTGTCACTATCTTACACTATGCTGGGTATTCAATGTGAGTGAGTTATTTCTTAGGTCCATATGCACTATAAAATAATAATGAGATAAGAACTTTTTCTTTCAAAGAAATTGCTTTATGGTCCAGTAAAGTTCATAATTTCCTTAATTTCAACAGTGGTGACTTTGGTATTTCAATTAAGTAGGAGTTCCTTTTTCAAATGATGTACTAGTGATGGTGTTGGCTTATTTTCTGGTAGAGTTGTATAATCTGATTTCAATTTTTTATCATAAAATTATTAAATGGCTTTCTCCTTTTTCATATCTCGCTGCTTTTAATATTGACCCAAGGAAATGTAGTAGACAACTGTCAGTGAGAGTGTAACACAGAGACAATGCAATGAACTTGATCCGCAGCCACTTGTATAGCCTGTGAAGACTGGGTAAGGCAGAGGCAGAGTCAACATCATGTTGCATTTCACAAATAAGTAGCAGTTGGTTAGCATACCTGATTGAAATATGCTTCTATGGCAAGATACAGAGATACCATCAGCTCATGCCAGTACTCAGAATGGTCTGCTGAGGGCTCACTATCCCACACTACAATGAGATTTATTTCTGTGGAAAGAGTGGACTCATTGTAGGCATTTCCTAGTCATGAATGAGAATATCATAGTCTACCTCTCCTTAGCTGTTTTGACAAAATCATTTCATTACAAATTTGAGTACCAATGCCAGTCCAGGTATCAACTCTTCAAAACTCTCTAGGCATGGAATTCAAAAGGGAGAACAAAGAACACACATGTGTTGAGAAATCAGTGTGTATCAAATGATAATCAGAGTGGTAGAGTCATTGTCACAATTTGTCAGTAAGACACAGTTCAAACTCATCTTGTCTAATTTTAACTTAAACTAATTTCTGGTACTGAAGCCAAAGGAAAGAAAGAAGTTCTAAAATTCCTAGCTGGAAGCAATATGAATAGCACAGTGCAATGTCATTTGCTAGTTACCGACGTTTGAGGCAAATAAACCCTACAGTGTTAGGCATAAAATAAGTTACAGCTTGTTTTGTAAGTTTTGATAAGGACAATGATCAGTTAATATTTTAGAAAAAAATAAGCATTCATTAATCTGTTCAGCTTCCTTTCAAGTGGGAATAAAGAAAGGGTTATTTATTTAATATAGACACATGGGAGGAGGAAGAGAAGCACTCCAGCAAAGCCCAAAATTCTGTGTTCATGTCCTGAATAGAGAACAAAGCTCAAATGGATAGCCCATAAGATGGAAACTCAAGCAGTGCAGGTTGAGAGTTTTCATTAGACATTGGTGAACTGTCACTGCCAAAAGCAAGGCACTGCTACCAGCTTGCCCAGCAAAACTCACAGATTCTACAAGCCACCTCTATTGTAAGCCTGCTTAAAACAGATCATGGGGTGAAGGACTGTGGATACAAGGCATTAACTCCATGTTCAAGGAGCCAATTGACTCTTTTTTTATTTTCTATATTCTTTGTTTACATTCCAAAGGCTGTCCCCTTTCCCAGTCCCCCCCACAATATGTCCCATAAGTCATCTCCCCCATTTCCCAATCACCCCTCAACATTTCTCTGTTCTGGTACTGTCCTACAGAACTGGATCCAGGCTTTTCAGGACCAGGGACCTCTCCTTCCTTCTTCTTATGAATCTTTGGATTTGCTAATTGTGCCTTGAGTATTCAGAGCTTCTGGGCTCATTAATTTCCACTTATCAGTGATTGCATTTCATGTGTATTCTTTTGTGTTTGGGTTAACTCACTTAGGATATTTTCCAGATCCAACCATTTGCCTACAAATTGCATGAATTCATCATATTTAATTGCTGAGTAGTATTCCATTGTATAAATATACCACACTTTCTGTATCCATTCCTCCTTTGAGGGACATCTGGGCTCCTTCCAATTTCTGGATATTATAAATAAAATAAGGCTGCTATGAATATAGTGGAGCATGTGTCTTTATTGTATGCAGGGGAATCCCCTGGGTATATGCACAGGAATGGTATGACAGGGTCTTCTAGAAGTGTCATGCCCAATTTTCTGAGGAACCACCAGACTGATTTCCAGAGCAGTTGTATCATCTTGCAATCCCACCAACAGTGTAGGAGTGTTCCTCTTTCTCCACATCCTCACCAGTACCTGCTGTCTCCTGAGTTATTAATCTTAGCAATTGTGACTGGTGTGAGGTGGAATCTCAGGGTTATTTTGATTTGCATTTCCATGATGACTAATGATGTTGAACATCTCTTAAGGTGCTTCTCAGCCATCCGAATTTCTTCTGGTGAAAATTCTTTGTTTAGCTCTGTACCCCATTTTTTGATAGGGTTATTTTGTTCTTTGGGGTGTAACTTCTTGAGTTCTTTGTATGTATTGGATATTAGCCCTCTGTTGGATGTGGGGTTGGTGAAGATCTTTTCCCAATTTGTTGGTTGCTATTTTGTCCTTCTGACAGTGTCCTTTGCCTTACAGAAACTTTGTAATTTTATGAGGTCCCATTTGTCAAGTCTTGATCTTAGAGCATAAGCTATTGGTGTTCTGTTCAGAAACTTTTCCCGTGTGCCCATGTCCTCCAGGGTCTCCCCATTTTCTTTTCTATTACTTTCAGTGTATCTGGTTTTATGTGGAGGTCCTTGATCCACTTGGAGTTGATCTTAGTACAAGGAGAGAAGAGTGGGTCAATTCTCATTCTTCTGCATGTTGACCTCCAGTTGAACCATCACCATTTGTTGAAAAGGCTATCTTTTTCCCACTGGATGGGTGGAGCTCCTTGATCAAACATCAAGTGACCATAAGTTTGTGGGTTCATTTCTGGGTCTTCAATTCTATTCCATTTATCTACTTGCCTGTCGCTGTACGAATACCATGCAGTTTTTAACACAATTGCTCTGTAGTACTGCTTGAGGTCAGGGATATTGATTCTCCCAGAAGTCCTTTTATTCTTGAGAATAGTTTTAGCTATCCTGGGATTTTTGTTACTCCAGATGAATTTGAGAATTGCTCTTTCTAAGTGTATGAAGAATTGATTTAGGATTTTGATGGGGATTGCTTTGAATCTGTATATTGCTTTTGGCAAGATGGTCATTTTTACTATATTAATCCTGCCAATCCAAGAGCATGAAATATTTTTCCATCTCTTGAGGTCTTCTTTGATTTCTTTCTTCAAGGACTTGAAGTTCTTGTCATACAGATCTTTCACTTGTTTGGTTAAAGTCATGCCAAAATACTTTATATTGTTTTTGGCTATTGTGAAGGGTGTTATTTCCCTAACTTCTTTCTCAGCATGATTGTCCTTTGAGTACAGGAATGCTACTGATTTGCTTGAGTTTATTTTATAATCAGCCACTTTGCTAAAGTTGTTTATCAGCTGTAGGAGTTCTCTGGTGGAGTTTTTTGGGTCACTTATGTATACTATCATATCATCTGCAAATAGTGATAGTTTGACTTCTTCCTTTCCAATTTGAATTTTGACTTCCTTATGTTGTCTAATTGCTCTGGCTAGAACTTCAACTACTATTTTGAAAAGATATGGAGAGAGAGCATAGCCTTGTCTAGTCCCTGATATTAGTGGGATTGGTTCAAGTTCCTCTCCATTTATTTTGATGTTGGCTACCGGTTTGCTGTATATTGCTTTTTCTATTTTTAGGTTGGGCCTTGAATTCCTGTTCTTTCCAGGACTTTTAGCATGAAAGGATGCTGAATTTTGTCAAGTGTTTTTTTTAGCATCTAATGAGATGACCATGCAGTTTTTTTCTTTTAGTTTGTTTATGTAGTAGATTACATTGATGTATTTCTTTATATAGAACCATCCCTGCATCCCTGGGATGAAGCCTACTTGATCATGGTGAATGATCTTTTTGATGTGCTCTTGGATTCGGTTGGCAAGAATTTTATTTAGTATTTTTGCATCAATATTCATCAGGGAAATTGGCCTGTAGTTCTCTTTCTTTGTAGGATCTTTGTGTGGTTTTGGTATCAGCATAATTGTGGCTTCATAGAACGAGTTGGGCAGTGTTCTGTTGTTTTTCTTGCTATTTAAGACTACTTTTACTCCATTGTGATCTGATAGGAAGCATCGGATTAGTTCTGTCTTCTTGCATTTGTTGAGGTCTGTCTTGTGACCAATTTTATGATGGATTTTGGAGAAGGAACCATTCCATGCTGAGAAAAAGGTATATTCTTTTGCTTTAGGATGAAATGTTCTATATATATACATTAAATCTAATTGGTCCAAAGCTTCAATTAGTTTCCCTGTGTCCCTGTTTAGTTTCTGGTTTCCTGATCGGTCCATTGAGGAAAGTAGAATATTGAAGTCACCCATAATTATTGTGTTAGGTGCAAGGTGTGCTTTAAGCTTTAACAAAGCTTCTTTTATGAATGAGGGAGCCCTTGCATGTGGAGCATAGATGTTCAGTATTGGGAATTCTTCTTAGTGGATTTTCCCTTTGATCAGCAAGAAGTGACCATCCGTGTCTTTTTTGATGACCTTAGGTTGAAAGTCAATTTTATCTGATATTAGAATGGCTACTCCATCTTGTTTCCTGAAACCATTTGCTTGTAAAATTGTTTTCCAGCCTTTTACTCTAAGGTAGTGTTTGTCTTTGACACTGAGGTGTGTTTCCTTTATGTAGCAAAATGTAGGGTCCTGTTTCTGTATCCAGTCTCTTAGTCTATTTCTTTTTATTGGGGAATTGAGTCCATTGATGTTAAGAGATATTAAGGAATAGTAAGTATTGCTTCCTATCATCTTTGAAGTTATTTTTTATATTTGACTGGTTATCTTCTTTTGGATTTGATGAGAGGAGGTTTCTATCTTGCTTCTTCCAAGGTGTAGTTTCCTTCCTTGTATTGGAGCTTTCCCCCTATTATCCTTTGTAGGCCTGGGTTGTGGATAGATATTGTGCAAATTTGGTTTTGTCATGGAATACCTTGGTTTCCCCATCTGTCTTAGTCAGGGTTTAGAACCCAAGAATACCAGCCCAGAGATGGTACCACCCACAAGGGGCCCTCCTTCACTTGATCACTAATTGAGAAAATGCCCCACAGCTGGATCTCATAGAGGCACTTCCCCAAGTGAAGCTCCTTTTCCTATGATAACTCCAGCCTGTGTCAAGTTGACACACCAAACTAGCCAGTACAATTGACCCCTTGTCAACTTGACACACCAACATATCACTATTAAGCCTCAACCCTTACTTTCTTATTTATCCCCAAGATCTCAATAATGTAAAAGGTCCCACAGTCTTTACATATTAAAAATTCAATCCCTTTAAAATGTCCAATATCTTAAAATTCAAAGTCTTTTAAAAATTCAAGTCTCTGAACTGTGGGCTCCACTAAAATACCTTCTTTCAAGAGGGAAAAATATCAGGGCACAGTCACAATCAAAGGCAAAACTCAAACTCCAAAGTCTGGGATCCAACTCACGATCTTCTGGGCTCCTCCAAGGGCTTGGGTCACTTCTCCAGCTCTTCCCGTTGTAGCACACACCTTGTCTTCTAGGCTCCAGCTGCTTGTACTCCACTGCTGCTGCTGTCCTTGGTGGTCATCACATAGTACTGGCATCTCCAAGCCTCAACTCTTTTGCATGACCCCTTCAGTCCTGGGCCATCAATTACAACTGAGGGTACACTTTCACCAATGGCCTTCCATGGCCTCTCACTGTACCAAGCCTCAGCTGTTCTTCATGATGCCTTCATGCCTTCAAAAGCAGTACCACCTGGGTGACTCTTACACAGTACCAAGTCCTGCTACAGCACGAGGCACAACCTTGGCTATCTGGAACACATCCTCTGTGCTCTCAGAAAACACTTCCCAGAAGATCTCACCTCAGTGATGCTGGTTTCTTCTTAATCACCGCTAATTTCTTAGCTCCAGCTAACCAGCATCAATAGTCCCAGTAACACAAAGGCTGACTTTAATGGTTTTGGTATCTTGTTACTCACAGCTGATTCTTCAGCCCCAGCTAACCAAAACCACAGAATCTTCATGGCCCTGATAAGAGTCTTTAATTTTCCCTCTGAAACTTCACAAGCTAGGCCTCCATCTTCTGCACTGTTCTCAACATAATCTTCCAAGCTCCTACACATCTCACAGAGGTCTCAACAGTGAATGGACCATCTAATCCAAAGTTCCAAAGTCCTTCCACAGTCCTCCCCAAAACATGGTCAGGTTGTCACAGGAATACCCCACTACGCTGGTACCAATTTGTCTTAGTCAGGGTTTCTATTCCTGCACAAACATCATGACCAAGAAGCAAGTTGGGGAGGAAAGGGTTTATTGAGCTTACACTTCCACACAGCTGTTCATTACCAAAGGAAGTCAGGACTGGAACTCAAGCAGGTCAGGAAGCAGGAGCTAATGCAGAGGCCATGGAGGGATGTTACTTACTGGCTTGCTTCCCCTGGCTTGCTCAGCCTGCTCTCTTATAGAACCCAAGAATACCAGCCCAGAGATGGTACCACCCACAAGGGGCCCTCCTTCACTTGATCACTAATTGAGAAAATGCCCCACAGCTGGATCTCATAGAGGCACTTCCCCAAGTGAAGCTCCTTTTCCTATGATAACTCCAGCCTGTGTCAAGTTGACACACCAAACTAGCCAGTACACCATCTATGGCGATTGAGAGTTTTGCTGGGTATAGTAGTTTTGGCTAAAATCTGTGTTCTCTTAGAGTCTGCATGAGATCTGCCCAGAATCTTCTAGCTTTCAGGGTCTCAGGTGAGAAGTCTGGTGTAATTCTGATAGGTCTTCCTTTATATGTTACTTGGCCTTTTTCTCTTACTGCCTTTAATATTCTTTCTTTGTTTAGTACATTTGGGGTTTTGATTATTATGTCACAGGAGGTATTTCTGTTCTGCTCTAGTTTGGAGTTCTTGTATATTCATGGGCATCTCTTTCTTTATGTTGGGGAAGTTTGTTTCCATAATTTTGTAGAAGATATTTGCTGGCCCTTTAAGTTGTAGATCTTCCCTCTCATCTATACCCATAATCCTTAGGTTTGGTCTTCTCATTGTGTCCCGGATTTCCTGAACATTTTGGGTTACCAGCTTTTTGCATTTTGCATTTTATTTAATTGTTGAGTCCATGGTTCCTATGGTATCTTCAGCATTTGAGATTCTTTTTTCTATCTTTTGTATTCTATTGTTGATATTTGCATCTATGACCCCTGATTTCTTCTCAAGGTTTTCTATCTCCAATGTTGTCTCCCTTTGCGATTTCTTAGTTGTTTCTACTCTGTTTTTAGATTCTGGATGGGTTTGCTCAGATCTTTCTTGCTTGTTTGTGTGTTCATGTAATTCTTTAAGAGATTTTTGTGTTTCCTCTTTCATGACTTCTACTTGTTGACCCACATTCTCCTGTATTTCTTTAAGTGATTTTTTTATTTCCTCTTTATTGGCTTCTATTTTTTGATCCATATTCTCCTGAATTTCTTGAAGTGATTTTTGTGTTTCCCTATAAGGGATTCTAACTTTTGATCGATTTTCTCCTGTATTAATTTAAGAGATTTATTCATGTGTTCCTCTATCAGCATCCTGACCAGTGATTTTAGATCTGAATCTCGTTTTTCTGGTGTGTTGGGGTATCCGGGACTTTTTGCTGTCGGGGAACTGTGTTCAGATGCTGCCATATTGCCTTGATTTCTGTTAGTAATGATCTTAAGTTTGCCTTTTGCTATCTGGTTATCTCTGGTGTTACTTGGTCCTGTAGCTAGCTGTAACCTAGCTGATGCTTGAACTTCCTGTGGGCTCTCAAGGCTATTTCCCCAGGACTGGGACACCTGGACTACTGCTCTGTGGTCCTCCTGCTCACAGATTGCTCTCTGGCAGCCTGAGTCCCCAGAGGTCTTAAACTCGGGATATCTCAGGTACCTGGTTTAGCCTGCTAGATCCAAACAGCCGTGAAGATGGAGGAGGCTGCAGGGAGTGCAGGGTCCCCCCTCAGGGTACAGAGCACATGCCTGGCTGGGGCATCTGAACCACTGCTCTGCATGGTGGCTCCTCCTCACAGATTGCTGTCTGGCATCCTGAGTCACCAGAGGTCTTAAACTCAGGATATCTTGGGTACCTGGCTCAGCCTGTTAGATCCAAACAGCTGTGAAGATGGTGGAGGCTACAGTGAGTGCCAATTGACTCTTTTGTTTGTATTTTGATCTTTGACACATAGACTCCAGTCCATGTTTTCTCAAAGGACTTCCCATGGAGATAAAATAAATTATCTCTATGTGATAGTTCTTATATGATTGGCCCAGGGAGTGACTCTATTAGGAGGTGTGGCCTTGTTGGAGTAGGTATGCCATTGTGGGTCTGGACTTAAGACCTTCACCCTAGTTGCCTGGAAGACAGTCTTTTACTAGCAGTCCCCAGATCAAGATGTAGAACTCTCAGTTCCTCCTCACCATATCTTCCTGGATGCTGCCATGTTTCTGCCTTGATGACAATAGACTGAACCTCTGAGCCTATAATCCAACCCCAATTAAATGTCTTTTATAAAACTTGCATTGGTCATTATTGTCTGTTCACAGCAGTGAAACCTTAACTAAGATACTCTAAGACAGCAGTTCTCAAACTGTGGCTCAAGTTCCCTTTGGGGGTCACATGTAAGATATCCTGAACATCAGGATATTTATATTATGTCTCATAACAGTAGCAAAATCAGTTATGTAAAGTCAAGGAAATAACTATATGGCTGGAGATCATCACAACATAAATAAGGAACTATATTAAAGGGTCTCAGAATTAGGAAGGTTGAGAATCACTGGCCTAAGACAAGGCCCTAATTACTTCTACAACCTAGGGACTTTGCTATCTAGACTCTGGAGAGGTTACATCTTTCTCTGAGAAATCATGTTGGTTGGCCAGATATTAACCATGGACTCTCAACGGGAAAAACAAATCTCAAATCCCAAACAGAGAGACAGAGCCTCGAAGACATAGAGCTTTCCCCCTCCCCTTTCCCCTTCTCCTCCCTGCCTCCCTCTCTTTTTGTCTCCCCCTCCCCCTCTCTCTCCCTCAGTCCTTCCCTTTGTCCCTCCTCTGTCTCAGTATGAGCTAGAGTTAGCTTTCTCGTTCAATGCACAAAAAAGGATGAAGGCACTGAGGTAACCATGGTGTGAAAAGCCTGCATATTGTGTCTTGTTTTCTCTCTGTCATAGGTCAGATCTCTAATGCCTAGCAAAGCTCTGTGATGATGGTTTGTTCCTCATCTCATGAAGTTATAAGAGATGAGATGACCTTAAAAAGGTGTGGCCTAGCTAGAGGTCTACAGGTCACTGGAGTATATACAGCATGTTTGTATGTTGTGATTGTGTGTGTGTGTGTGTGTGTGTGTGTGTGTGTGTTTGCTTGTAGAAGTCAATGATTGACTTCAATTATCATTCTTTATTACTTGTCACTTTATTATATAAGATAGAACTTCTTGCTCAAGTCCCTCAGTTCATCAAGACCAGCTGGTAACTGAGCTCCAGAGATTTGAGTGTTTCTAGTCTCTTACAACCAGCTTTGGGGTAATGTAAGCTTCTGCATTTGGTTTTTTACAAGTTCTTGGGATCAAATTTAGATATACGTGCTTGTGCAGCATATATTCTACCCAGGGAACCATCTCTTCAGTCCAAGGGTTGTGTTTTTGAAGTTACTGGTGCTTTCTCCCTGTCCCTTCTCCCAGACATGAGCTAAGTAACTGGGTATAACACATGCTTTCACTAAAATATATTGAATTTTATCACAGAACAGATGCCATACCGTCAATATGTTATGGAGGAGAAGCTTCTAAGCTGTGAACCAAATAAATGATTTCTTTAACAATTGATTACCTCAGGTATTTGTTATCGTAATAGGAAACTGTTTTGCATTTTACCTCATATATATATATATATATATATATACATATATATATATTCTTTATTTACATTTCAAATGATTTCCCCTTTCATGGATCCCCCCTTCCTGAAAGTCCTATAAGGCCTCTTCCCTCCCCTTGTTCCCTAATCAACCCCTTCCCACTTCCCTGTCCTGCTATTTCACTAGACTGCTATATTGAGACTTTCCAGAACCAGGGGCCTCTCCTTCCTTCTTCTTGGGCATTATTTGTTATGAGAATTGTTTCTTGGGTATTCTGAGCTTCTGGGCTAATATCCGCTTATCAGTGAGTGCATACCATATATATTCATTTGTGATTGGGTCACCTCACTCACGATGACATTCTCCAATTCCCCTCACTTTCCTAAGAATTTCATGAATTCATTGTTTTTAATAGCTGAGTAATATTCCATAGTGTAAATATACCACATTTTCTGTATCCATTCCTCCATTGAGGGACATCTGGGTTCTTTCCAGTTTCTGGTTATTATAAATAGGGCTGCTATGAACATAGTGGAATATGTGTACTTATTACATGCTGGGGAGTCCTCTGACTATATGCCCAGGAGTAGTATAACAGGGTCCTCTGGGAGTATCATGCCCAGGTTTCTGAGGAAATACCACACTGATTTCCAGAGTAGTTGTACCAGCTTGCAGCACCACCAGCAGTGGAGGAGTGTTCCTCTTTCTCCACATCCTCGTCAGCACCTGTTTTCTCTTGAGTTTTTGATCTTAGCCATTGTGACTGGTGTGAGGTGAAATCTCAGGGTTGTTTTAATTTGCATTTCCCTGAACATAAAACCAGACACACTGAAACTAATAGAAAAGAAACTGGGGAAGAGCCTTGAGCACATGGGCACAGGGGAAAATTTCCTGAACAGAACACCAGTAGCTTATGCTCTAAGGTCAAGAATTGACAAGTGGAACCTCCTAAAATTACAAAGGTTTTGTAAGGCAAAGGACACTGTCAAAAAGACAAAACAGCAACCAACAAATTGGGGAAAGATCTTTACCAACCCTACGTCTGACAGAGGGCTAATATCCAAGATAGACAAAGAACTCAAGAAGGTAGACTCCAGAGAATCAAATAACCCTATTAAAAAAGGGTTCAGAGCTAAACAAAGAATTTTCACCTGAGGAATATCAAATGGCTGAGAAGCACCTAAAGAAATAGTCAGCGTTTTCCCTCTTATATCGTCATGGCTCTGGGCTCTCTCATTATTTACACCATATGGTGAGAAATGAAGCTGCTCATCAATGGTCCAAAAGGTTCTGAGGTGGAGCATCCACAGGAGTAAACTTCATCACCCATTCATCTCTTGTTTGAACACTGAGAAATTGTTACACCAGCAAAAAGCTGTTGGAAAACTTTTAAAGGCCCAGAAGCTATAGTGACCAAAGCCATAAGTACCAAGACACTAGACTTACCCCAACAATGAGACTGAGTTTATTAGTATATTAAGCTAAGGTGTATAGCAATTGGTTACACAGACAGCTGACACAATTCTAATCCCATGGTGAATCCTAAGGAGTCTAGTTTGTTCAGGCACATCTCCAAGTAATTCTTTACAAACATTTTGACTACTATTTATTTACTTTTATTTATTTATCTATTAATTAGTTTTTATTTATTTAGTGCTCATTTGTGGGTGCATGTGCATGCTACAAAATGCACAGTGATTTCAATGCAGTTTGCACCACATGGGCCCTGGGGATCGATCTCAGATCGACAGTTTCAGCAACAAGCACCTTTACCAACTGAGCCATCTCAGTAGCTCCACAAGCAAGATACAGTTCACAAATCTAAATGTAAAATTGTGTGGATACTGGGCTAATGTTCTCTGTATCTGTCCAGCTGTAGTGCATGTGCTGCTGGAGGAATACCTGTCACCCTTTAGAAGGAGAGTTTTCTCCTTCTCCACTCAACTTCAGGAGCAGTTACTCACAACTTGGCTTACTGCTCACTCTGGTTATAAGTGATCTATTTTGGCTGGCAGAGCTTCAAGGAAAATCAAAAACTTAAGATCTATGTTAGTGTTTCTCAAACTTAGTACTATTCAAATTGTGAGTGGAGTAATTCTTAGTCTTAAAGGGTTTTGAAGGCACATTAGAATGCCCTATATATTCTAGAAGCAGAAATGTTCTCTACTGTTGCAGCTGTAACAAAAATACCTTGAGCTATCCACAAGTACCCTTGAGCAAAATATCCTAAAATAATTGTCTTTGTCAATTCCGATCTAAATACTTAATCATTTACAGAAGTTCTACTGTGAGTTCAAAACTGCTACCTTCTCATGCTGTGACCTAGTCACCATGAAAGTTATCAACTAAATTAGAACTTAGACACGATGCCTGAGTTCCAAATACTCTCCCCTGTCCCAAACCCCATGTTCTGCCCCCATTCTGCATCCAAATTCAGTATATAACTATGCTTAGTTATTGATCTTGCATTACTTTTAAAACTGTGTTTGTGGCATCATATGGGTCTCCTTCTTCTGTATGGCTGTTTACTTGCTACTTTTATCTGAAGTAAGACCTATCTCTTATTTACCATCTGTTCTAAGTCTGTGGCCACATGTCATTGAACATGTCACTTCTTCAGTGCCTAAACTTAATGTTCTTCTTATCATCAATAATTAATCTATAACAACATGGTGGGACTTATTCTGACATCACTGTTTGTAAGATATTTATAAAAACATTTGTTCATTTAAAAACTGTCTACAGTTAAAATTGTTCTTTTTGTTAATGGAGTCTGGAAATGTCTATTTATGGGTTCCAGATATCTCTCTGTGCATTAGTGTCTTTCTGTGCACATATCTCCCAGGTTTCCATGTCAGGAGATGGACTTCCAGTCATGAGTGCACCTTTCACTTTTCTGCTAGAGACAAAGCATTATAGAGCAAGAATTCCTCAAAGTGTTATAGGAGTTTATGAACCAGCCAGCAAATCTGTATTTAGCAGGAATGATAATTGGTAAATGGAGTGAACTTTTGTCTTGATAAGTGTCAAAATACTTCAGTTTTACAGACACAAATGAAGATGCTATTTCCCCAGTAATTATCATTACAAAAAAAAAACAACAGGTATATTTGAGTACATTGAAAATTTTCTATGTGACTTCAAGTGATATGACAATTAAAATGTAAGAAAGCTGACAAGGATACTTGAAAAAGTGTTCCTGTCACTACTCTGAAGGAAACTTTACATGCTAATAAGAAAATAGAAGAAGGAGGATCATCTGCTAGAAATAAAAAAGTAGGTGTGTAAGATACAAGTCAAATATAAGCAGTGTTCCAATACAAAAACACTAGCATATTACATCACAAAATCTAAAACAGGGAAGCATCAGGGAAATATTTTATAATCTGCATTAATTAACTGACTAAAAACTATACCTTCATAAAGTTCAGTTGGAAAAAATCATGTTTATGTTTGAGACATTATTTACCTGAGATGGATGCATGGATATGATTGTAAACACATTCCCACACAGAGATATTACAAAAAACATCTGCATTAATGTGTGCTATGCATATGCTTATGGAACTTGGTTGGAGAGAGTATTAGTGTGGTTATTGCTAGTGAATCATGGAATTCTTTATTTATTTAGCACATAGAATTCTATGTGTCCTGTGGTGTGTGTGTGTGTGTGTGTGTGTGTGTGTGTGTGTGTGTATGTGTGTGTGACTGTGTGTCTGTGATTGAATGTGCAATTGAATATGTGTGCATGCAGACAGGAGCATGTCACAGTATGTGTCCTGATGTTAGAGTACAAGTTCACTTTCTTCTTGTTTGAGAGACAGTCTCTTGCTGTTCATGGCTGCACATGCCAGGCCAACTGTCATAGAATCTTCTAGGATACTTCCTGTCTCTGACTTCCATGTCACAACTGTTAGAGCATCATAATTATAGCTTAATGCTACTGTGGATGATTTTACATGAGTGGTAAGAATCTAAACTCAGATCTTCATGCTTGAACAGCGTCAATGGGCATTGTCCAGTTTGTTTTCTTAACTCTTAGTTGTTGAGGTTTGATGGTGACCTACGACGTTTAAAATCCACTTCTATTCTTATATTACAGGTAGAAAACCTAGATTTAGTCTAGAAAAATAAGTTCAGAATCACTCTTAGTGTGAGTTGTTGAGACACTTCTTGTTGCCAAATTTGAAAGCCTGAATTCAGTCCTTGGTATACATATGGTGATGAGAGAAAACTGAACCTGGTATGACATCCCCTGACCTCTACTGGCCAGCTATGGCAGACATGTGCAGCTGCACATGTGCACAGGTATACACACACATGCATAAGACACACAAATATAGAGATAATAAATAAATTCACATTTTGCCTCCAGGTCACCATAGGGAACTAACAGATAAGCCCAGGTATGCACATATAATCTGAGGCTAACCTGCCAGGCTTTTGCCAGTAGCCAGGGCCTGGGCAGCTCGGTGGGCCATCTGTTCACCAGGCCATTATGCACCAACTCTGTCAAGGCTCGTTTGCCCTGCAGATTGCCCAGCACTTGCAGCAGCAGTCTCCATCTTACCTCTGGGTCACCACAGAGAACTAACAGACAAGGCCAGGTATGCTGACATAGTCTGAGGCTAACATCACTCGGGTCTAAACCTGTCAGGCTTTAGCCTGCACTTAGGGCCTGGGCAGCTTGGCATGCCGACTGTACACCAACCCGGCCATGCACCAACCCAGTCAGGGCGGGGTGGGAGGAGGGCATCTGCCCTGCAGAGTGATAAGTACTTGGAAAAGGTTCCTGCAGCATCCACCATCTGCACTCCCTGAAGGAGCAGACAGGCAGCACCAGATTCACAGAGACAACCCAAGTGTAGCATTGCTTGTGGCAGGAAACATTATGGATCCCAGGGCACCTAAGAGGAAGGTAGCACACGAGCAATCTGAGCCAGGGGAAACCCAGACATCCAGCGGTGTAAAATTAGCCTTACAGGCTCACTTTAGGGTCAAACACCAGCCAGTGACAACAAGACCAACTAACGCCAGAGATAACCAGATGGCAAAAGGCAAATGTAGGAAATCAAGGCAACATGGCAGCATCGGAACCCAATTCTCTGGCAATAGGAAGTCCTGGATACCCCAACACACCAGAAAAACAATATTTGGATTTAAAATCACTGGTCATGATGCTGTTAAAGGAACACAAGAAGAACATAAATAAATCTCTTAAAGAAATACAGGAGAAAATGGAACAAAAGATAGAAGCCCTTACAAGGCAAACACAAAAATCATCTAAAGAAATTCAGGACAATATGGGTCAAAAGATAGAAGCCAATAGGGAGGAAATGCAAAAATCACTTAAAAAATTCAGGAGAACTTGGGTCAATAGGCAGAAATCATGAAAGAGGAATCACATAAATCTCTCAAAGAATTACATGAAAACACGAACAAGCAAGTGAAGGATATGAACAAAACCATATAAGATCTAAAAACAGAAGTTGAAACATATAAGAAATCACAAAGGGAGACAGCTTTGGAGATAGAAAACCTTGGGAAGAAATCAGGGGCCATAGATGCAAGTATCAACAACAGAATACAAGAGATAGAAGAAAGAATCTGAGATGCTGAAGATACTATAGGAACCATGGACTCAACAGTCAAAGAAAATGCAAAATGCAAAAAGCTTGTAATCCAAAACATTCAGGAAATCCAGGACACAATGAAAAGAGCAAACCTAAGGATAATAGGTATAGAAGAGAGTGAAGATTTACTACTTAAAGAACCAGCAAATATCTTCAATAAAATTATGGAAGAAAACTTCCCTAACTTAAAGGGAGAGATGCCCATGTATATACAAGAAGCCTAAAGAACCCCAAACAGAATAGACCAGAACAGAAATACCTCCCGTTACATAATAATCAAAACCCCAAACGTACTAAACAAAGAAAGAATATTAAAGGCAGTAAGAGAAAAAGGCCAAGTAACATATAAAGGAAGACCTATCAGAATTACACCAGACTTCCCATCTGAGACCATCAAAACTAGAAGATCCTGGGCAAATCTCATGCAGACTCTAAGAGAACACAAATGCTAGCCAAAGCTACTATACCCAGCAAAACTCTCAATCACCATAAAGGGAGAAACTAAGATATTCCATGACAAAACCAAATTTATACAATATCTTTCCACAAATCCAGCCCTACAAAGGATAATAGGGGGAAATCACCAATACAAGGAGGGAAACTATACCCTGGAAAAAGCAAGATAGTAAACTTCAGTCATCAAACACAAAAGAAGAAAACCTATCAAATATAAAGAGCATCAAAAATGACAGGAAGCAGTAATTTACTCCTTAATATCTCTTAACATCAATGGACTCAGTTCCCCAATAAAAAGACATAGACTAACAGACTGGATATGAAAACAGTACCCTACATTTTGCTGCATACAGGAAACACACCTCAGGGTCAAAGACAAACACTACCTTAGAGTAAAAGGCTGGAAGACAATTTTACAAGCAAATGGTCTCAGGAAACAAGCTGGAGTAGCTACTCTAATATCAGATAAAATTGACTTTCAACCTAAAGTCATCAAAAGAGACACTGAAGGACACTTCTTGTTGGTCAAAGGAAAAATCCACCAAGAAGAAATCTCAATTCTGAACATCTATGCCCCAAATGCAAGGACACCCTCATTCATAAAAGAAACTGTGCCAAATCTCAAAGCACACATTGTACCTAACACAATAATTGTGAGGGACCTCAACACTCCACTATCCTCAATGGACCGATCAGGAAAACAGAAACTAAACAGAGACACAGGGAAACTTATTGAAGATTTGGACCAATTTGATTTAACATATATATATACATATATATATATATATATATATATATACATATATATACACATACACACACACACATATATATGTATATATATACATATGCACATACATATATATATATATAAATAAAACATTTCATCCTAAACCAAAGGAATATACCTTTTTATCAGCCCCTCATGGTACCTTCTTCAAAATCGACCATATAATTGGTCACAAGACAGACCTCAACAAATAGAAGAAGATAGAACTAATCCCATACCCCCTATCAGATCACTATAGAGGAAAAATCATCTTCAATAGTAACAACAACAACAACAACAACAACAACAACAAAACTGAAAGCCCACATACGAATGGAAACTGAACAATACTCTACTCAATGATACCTTGGTCAAGGAAGAAATAAAGAAAGAAATCAAAGACTTTTTAGAATTCAATGAAAATGAAGGCACAACTTACCCAAATGTATGGGACACAATGAAAGCAGTGCTAAAAGGAATGCTCATAGCCCTGAGTGCTTCCAAAAAGAAAATGGAGAGAGAATACACTACCATCTTAATGGTACACCTGAAAGCCCTGGAACAAAAAGAAACTAATTTACCCAGGAGGAGTAGAAGACAGAAAATTATCAAACTCAGAGCTGAAATAAATCAAGTAGAAACAAAGAGAACAGTACAAAGAATCAACAAAACCAGGAGCTGGTTCTTTGAGAAAAATCAACAAGATAGATAAACCCTTAGCCAGACTAACCAAAGGGCACAGAGACAGTATCCAAATTAACAAAATTAGAAATGAAAAGGGGGATATAGCAACAGAAACTGAGGAAATTAAAAAATCATCAGATCAAACTACAAAAGCCTTTACTCAACAAAACTGAGAATCTGGAGGATATGGACAATTTCCTAGACAGATACAAAATACAAAAATTAAATCAGGATCAAGTGGATCAGGTAAACAGTCCCATAACCCCTAAAGAAATAGAAAGGGTCATAGAAAGTCTTCCAATCAAAAAAGTACTGGACCAGATGGTTTTAGTGCAGAATTCTATCAGACCCTCAAAGAAGGCCTAACACCAATACTCTTCAAACTATTCCACAAAATAGAAACAGAAGGAATGCTATCCAACTTATTCTACAAAGCAAAAATTATGCTGATACCAAAACCACACAAAGATCCAACAAAGAAAGAGAACTACAGGCCAATTTCCCTTATGAATATCGATGCAAAAATACTAAATAAAATTCTGAATCCATGAACACATCTAAATGATCATCCACCATGATCAAGTAGACTTCATCCCAGGGATGCCAGGATGGTTCAATATATGGAAATCCATCAATGCAATCCACTACATAAATAAACTCAAAGAAAAATACCATATGATCATCTCATTAGATGCTTAAAAAGCATTTGACAAAATTCAGCATCCTTTCATGATAAAAGTCTTGGAAAGAAAAGGAATTCAAGGCCCACACCTAAACATAGCAAAAATAATGTACAGCAAACCAGTATCCAACATCAAACTAAATGGAGAGAAACTTGAAACAATCCCACTAAAATCAGGGACTAGACAAGGCTGCTCTCTTGCTCCATATCTTTTCAATATAGTTCTTGAAGTTCTAGCCAGAGCAATTAGACAACATAAGGAAGTCAAAGGGATACAAATTGGAAAGGAAGAAGTCAAACTATCACTATTTGCAGATGATATGATAGTATAATTAAGTAACTCAAAAAAACTCCACCAGAGAACTCCTACAGCTGATAAACAACTTTTACAAAGTGGCTGGTTATAAAATAAACTCAAGCAAATCAGTAGCATTCCTATACTCAAAGGACAAGGAGGCTGAGAAAGAAGTTAAGGAAATAATACCCTTCACAATAGCCACAAACAATTTAAAGTATCTTGGCATGACTCTAACCAAACAAGTGAAAGATCTGTATGACAAGAACTTCATATCTTTGAAGAAAGACATCGAAGAAGACCTTAGAAGATAGAAAAATATTTCATGCTCTTGGATTGGCAGTATTAATATAGTAAAAATGGCCATCTTGTCTAAAGCTATCTACAGATTCAATTCAACCCATCAAAATCCCAAATCAATTTGTCATAGATCTAGAAAGAGCAATTCTCAAATTCATCTGGAATAACAAAAAACCCAGGATAGCTAAAACTATTCTCAACAATAAAAGAACTGGTGGGGGAATCAATATCCCTGACCTCAAGCAATACTACAGAACAATTGTGATAATAACTGCATGGTATTGGTAAAGTGACAGGCAAGTAAATCAATTGAATAAAATTGTAGACCCGGAAATGAACCCACAGAATTATGGTCACTTGATCTTTGATAAAGGAGCTTCAACCATCCAGTGGGGGGAAAAATAGCCTCTTCAACAAATGGTGCTGTTTCAACTGGAGGTCAGCATGCAGAAGAATGCGAATTAATCCACTCTTATCTCATTGTACTAAGATCAACTCCAAGTAGATCAAGGACCTCCACATAAAACCAGATACACTGAAACTAATAGAAAAGAAACTGGGGAAGACCCTGGAGGACATGAGCACAGGGGGAAATTTCCTGAACAGAATACCAATAGCTTATGCTCTAAGATCAAGAATTGACCCCAAAGAACCAAATAACCCTATCAAAAAATGGGGTACAGAGCTAAACAAAGAATTTTCACCAGAAGAAATTCGGATGGCCGAGAAACAACTTAAGAGATGTTCAACATCATTAGTCATCAGGGAAATGCAAATCAAAACAACCCTGAGATTCCACCTCACTCAAGTCAGAATGGCTAAGATTAAAAACTCGAGAGACAACAAGTGCTGGCAAGGATGTGGAGAAAGAGGAACACTCCTCCACTGTTGGTGGGATTGCAAAATGGTAAAACCGCTCTGGAAATCAGTGTGGTGGTTCCTCAGAAAATTGGGCATGCCACTCCCAGAGGACCCTGGCATACCACTCCTGGGCATATACCCAGAGGATTCCTCTGTATACAACAAAGACACATGCTCCACTATGTTTATAGCAGCCTTGTTTATAATAGCCAGAAATTGGAAGGAGCCCAGATATCCCTCAAAAGAGGAATGGATACAGAAAGTGTGGTATATTTATACAATGGAATACTACTCAGCAATTAAAAATAATGAATTCATGTAATTTGTAGGTAAATGGTTAGATCTGGAAACTATCATCCTAAGTGAGCTAACCCAATCACAAAAGAATACACACGAAATGCAATCACTGATAAGTGGATATTAATGAGCCCAGAAGCCCTAAATACTCAAGGCACAATTAGCAAGTCAAATGACTCTCAAGAAGAAAAAAAGGAGAGGACCCTGGGCCTGTAAAGATTGGATCCAGTATTGTAGACCCAGAACAGAGAAATCGTGTGGGGGGGAAAGAGTGGGGAATAGCATGGGGGGAGAGGAATTATGGGACATATGGTGGGGGGTAACTGGGAAAGGGGAAAGCCTTTGGAATGTAAACAAAGAATATAGAAAATAAAAAAAAAGAATTGACAAATGGGACCTCATAAAAGTACAAAGTTTCTGTAAGGCAAAGGACACTGTCAGAAGAACAAAACAGCAACCAACTAATTGTGAAAAGATCTTCACCAACCCCATATCTGACAGAGGGCTAATATCCAATATATACAAAGAACTGAAGAAGTTAGACCACAAAGAACCAAATAACCCTATTAAAAATGGGGTACAGAGCTAAAAAAAAGAATTTTCACCTGAAGAAATTCAGATGGCTGAGAAGAATCTTAAGAGATGTTCAACATCATTAGTCATCAGGGAAATGCAATGAAAAAAACCCTGAGATTCCACCTCACACCAGTCAGAAAGGCTAAGATTAAAAACTGAAGAGACAACAGGTGCTGGCGAGGATGTGGAGAAAGAGGAACACTCCTCCACTGTTGGTGGGATTGTAAGATGGTACAACTGCTCTGGAAATCAGTCTGGCGGTTCCTCAGAAAATTGGGCATGACACTTCCTGAGGACCCTGTCATACTACTTCTGGGCATATACCCAGAGGATTCCCCTGCATACAGTAAAGACACAAGCTCCACTATGTTCATAGCAGCCTTATTTATAATAGCCAGAAGTTGGAAAGAACCCCGATGTCCCTCAAAGGAGGAATTGATTCAGAAGATGTGGTATATTTATACAATGGAATACTACTCAACAATTAAAAATAATGAATTCATGAAATTTGTAGGTAAATGTTTGAAACTGGAAAATATCATCCTAAGTGAGCTAATCCAATCACAAAAGAATATACATGAAATGCAACCGCTCATAAGTAGTTTATAATCAGCCCAGAAACTCTGAATACTCAAGGCACAATTAGCAAATCATAAGATTCCCAAGAACAAGGAAGGAGAGTACCCTGGTCCCAAAAAGACTTGATTCAGTATTGTAGGAGAGTATCAGAACAGAGAAATGGTGTGTGTGTGTGTGTGGGGGGGTTGGCAAATGGGCAGAGGGAAGAGGACTTATGGGACATATGGTGAGGGGGGAACTGGGAAAGGGAAAGCCTTTGGAATGTAAACAAAGAATATAGAAAATAAATAAATAAATAAATAAATAAACAAATAAATAAATAAATAAATGCAATACATTTTTGAAAATATCTTTTTTTTCTTTCCAGTAAAGGAAAGTATTAAGAATTTCCATCAAGAATCAGTCTGATGACTGCTGAAAGCCCTTTCTGCTGGGGCAAAACCTTGCCAGGTCTGCTGCAGTGAGGACTCCATCTCAGGATACTTGCCAGAGAACCAGCCACCCAGGGTAGTTGTTAAGAACCCTCCCACCCCATCCCACCTCTGGAAACCCAGAGCTGCCTCCAGGGATCCAGCAGGACTCACTACCCAGCAACCACCTAAAGCTCTGCCCTTCTGAATAGCAGTTCCCTTCTGATCCTTCTTCCCCTCCCACCACCAAAAGCCCTTTCTTCTGGCACAAAACCTTGCTAGGTCTGCTGCAGTGAAGATTCCATCTCCTGATACTTTCCAAAGAACCAACCACTCAGCGCAGTACAACCAGCCACTCAGGGCAGTTGAGAGAACTGGAATCCAAGGAGTACATATACACAGTCTTGCAGGACAGATAAGCCAACATCAGAGACAGCAAGACGAGCTAACACCAGAGAAAACTAGATAGCAAAAGGCAAGTGCAACAGAAACCAAGGTGATATGGCACCATCAGAACCCAGTTCTCCCACAAAAGCAAATACTGGATACCTTAACACACCAGAAAAGCAAGAGCTGAACTTAAAATCACATCTCATGGTGCTGATAGAGGACTTCAAGAAGGACACTAATAAATAACTCCCTTAAAGAAATGTAAGAGAACATGGGTCAACAGATAGAAGCCCTTAAAGATGAAACACAAAAATCTCTTAAATACATAAGAACATGTGCCAACAGGTAGAAACCCTTAAAGCAGAAACACAAATATCACTTAAAGAAACACAGGAGAGCATGGGTCAACAAGTATAAGTCCTTAAAGAGGAAACACAAAAATCCCTTAAAGAATTTCAGGAAAATGCAAGCAAGTGAAGAAAGTGAACAAAGCTATCCAGGATCTAAAAATGGAAGTAGAAACAATAAAGAAATCGCAAAGTGAGACATCTCTGGAGATAGAAAATCATGGAAAGAATTCAGGAGTCATAGATGCAAGCAGCAATAACAGAATACAAGAGATAGAAGAAAGAATCTCAGGTGCTGAAGATACCATAGAAAACATTGACTCATCAGTCAAAGAAAATGCAAAATGCAAAACTCTTGTAACCCAAAACATCCAGGAAATCCAGTAGACAATGAGAAGACAAATCTAAGGATTATAGGTATAGAAGAGAGCAAGGATTTACAACTTAAAGGGCCAGCAAATATCTTCAATAAAAGCATAGAAGAAAGCTTCCCTAACCTAAAGAAATCGATGCCCATGAACATACATGAAGCCTACAGAACTCCAAACAGACTTGGACCAAAATGGAACCTCCTCCCCACACATAATAATCAAAACACCAAATGCACTAAACAAAGAAAGAATATTAAAAGCAGTAAGGGAAAAAGGTCAAGTAACATATAAAGGCCGACCTATCAGAATTATACCAGACTTCTCACTTGAAACCACAAAGGCTAGAAGATCCTGGCCAGATGTCATACAGATGTTAAGAGAACATAAATGTCTGCCCAGGCTACTATACCCAGCAAAACTCTCAATTACCATAGGTAGAGAGAACAAGATATTCCATGACAAAACCAAATTTACACAATATCTTTCCACAAACCCAGCCCTTCAAAAGATAATGGATAGAAAATACTAACACAAGGCTGGAAAATACACCCTAGAAAAAGCTATAAAGCAATCTTCTTTCAACAAACCCAAATAAGATAGCCACACAAACAGAATTCCACCTTTAACAATAAAGATAACAGGAAGCAACTATCACCTTTCCTTAATATCTCTTAACATCAATGGTCTCAATTCCCCAATTAGAAGACATAGACTAACAGACTGGATACTTAAACTGCATACAAGAAACTCACCTCAGTGAAAAAGACACTCACTACCTCAGAGTCAAAGGTTGTAAAACAATTTTTGAAGCAAATGTTCCCAAGAAACATGCTGGAGTGGCCATATTTATATTTGATAAAATCGACTTTCAACCAAAAGTTTTCAAAAAAGATAAGGCCGGACATTTAATACTTATCACAGGAAAAAATCTACCAAGATGAACTCTCAATTCTGAACATCTATGCTCCAAATGCAAGGGCACCCACATTCATAAGAGAAACCTTACTAAAGCTCAAAGCACACATTGCACTCCATACAATCATAGTGGGAGACTTCACCACTCCACTCTCAACATTGGACAAATTATGGAAAAAGAAATTAAGCAGAGACACAGTGAAACTAACTAAAGTTATGGGCCAAATGGATCTAACAGATATTTATAGAACATTCCATCCTCAAGCAAAAGAATATACCTTCTTCTCAGCACCGCATGGTGCCCTCTCAAAAATTGACCATATAATTGATCACAAAACAGGCTTCAACAGATACAGGAATATTGAAATAATTCCATGCATCCTATCAGACACCATGACCTATGGCTGGTCTTGAGTTCAAACAAAACCAACAGAAAACACATATACACATGGAAGTTAAATACTGCTTTACTCAATGATAGCTTTGTCAAGGAAGAAATAAAGAAAGAAATCAAAGACATTTTAGAATTTAATGAAAATGAGGACACATCATACCAAAACTCATGGGATACAATGAAAGCAGTGCTAAGAGGAAAACTCATAGCTGTAAGTGCCTCCAAAAAAGAAATTGGAGAGAGAATACACTAGCAGTATGACAACACACCTGAAAGCTCTAGAACAAAAAGAAGAAAATATACCTAAGAGGAGTAGACAGCAGGAAATAATCAAATTCAGGGCCTAAATCAACCAAATAGAAACAAAAAGAACCACACAAAAATCAACAAAACCAGGAGCTGTTCTTTGAGAAAATCATCAAAATAGATAAACACTTAGCCAGACTAACCAGAGGGCTCTGAGGCACTACCCAAATTAAAAAAAAAAAAACAAACAGAAATGAAAAGGGAGATATAACAACAAAAAATATGGAAATTCCAAAAACAACAGATCCTACTACAAGAGCTTATACTCAACAAAATTGGAAAATCTGGATGAAATGGACATTTTTTTGCATACATACAAGGTGCCAACGTTAAAACCAGATCAGATAAACCATCTTAATAGTCCCATAAGTCCTGAGGAAATAGAAGCAGTTGTTAATACTCTCCCAACAAAAAAAGCCCAGGACCAGATGGATTTAGTGGGGAATTCTATCAGATCTTCAAAGAAGAGCTAATACCAATACTCCTCATACTATTCCTCAAAATAGAAACTCAAAGAACACTACCCAATTCATTCTATGAAGCCACAGTAACACTTATACCTAAGCCAAACAAATACCAAACAAGGACAGAGAACTTCAGACCAATTTTCCTTATGAATATTGATGCAAAAATTCTCAATAAAATTCCGGCCAACCGAATCCAAGAATACATAAAAACAATAATCCACCACACTCAAGTAGGCTTCATCTCAGGGATGCAGGGATGGTTCAATATACATAAATCCATCAATACACTACATAAACAAACTCAAAGAAAAAGATCACATGGTCATTTCATTAGATGCTGAAAAAGCTTTTGACAAAATTCAGCAACGTTTCAATGTGTGGAGCAGAGACTGAAGTAAAGGCCACCCAGAAACTGTCCTACCTGGGGATTCCTCCAATGAACAGTCACCAAAACCTAAAACTACTATGGATGTCAAGAAGTGTGTACTGAAAGGAGTCTGTTATGTCTGTCCTTTGGAGGGCCCTTGCCAGAGCCTTACAGATACAGAGGTGAATACTAGCAGGCAACCATTGGACAGAGCACAGGATTAACAGTGGAGGAGTTGGAGGGAGGACTGCAGGAGCAGGGTGGGGGTGTACCCCATTGGAAGAATAATGAAGTAGGCCAACCAGACACCCCAGGGCTCCCAGGGACTAAGTCATCAACCAAGGGGTACACATGGTTCCAGACAAAGTTGGGGCAGAGGAATGCCTTGTCAGGCATCAGTGGGAAGAGAGCTCCTTGGTCCTGTGAAGGCTCAATGGAGGATCCGGCCAGCGTGGGGAAATCGAGTGAAGGTCGTGGGAGTGGTTTGCGTGGAAGAGCATATTCTTGGAGGCAGGATACAGGAGGATGTGTTGGGGGTTTTTGGGGTGGGGGTAAACCGGGAAGGGGTATAACCTTTGAAATGTAAATGAAGAATAAATTCAATAAAAAATTCAAAAAAGAAAGAAAGAAAGAAAGAAAGAAAGAAAGAAAGAAAGAAAAGGAAAGGAAAGGAAAGGAAAGAAAGAAAAAGAAATGTTGCTGGGAAGGTGAATCATAGTAAATCCTGTGTCCCGCGCTATCCTCTCGCCAGCAAGAACGACGCGGCACACTCAGGATCCTTCTGCAGCAAAGCTTTAATGCTCTTGAGAGGGAGAGCATAAACCTACAGAGCAGAGAACCCAAACACCCAGAAGCCCATCCCTTATATAGGCTGCAACCCCCGCCTCGGACGTGTCATCTCCTGACTGGCTGCAGCTCATCAGGCCATATGACGCAACAGGAGAGGTGGAGACCAAGGGATGGAAAACTACCTAGCACCTGCGCACTGACTTGTTTACTTCACGGCGCCGGCCGGATGGATGTTGGCGCTGTCCGCTGTCGGCTCCCCACAATCCTGGTGCCTGTGAAGCTGTAACTGAAGCTGTAACATCTATGGCATAGATGTTGGTGGCTTTTAAGTGTAACAGCTCTGTACAATTCTGATTTGGGGTCACAGATCAGTTAATGAGTCTTCTACATGGATCCAATGGATCCATAATGATCTGATTACAATAAAATGTCCCTTTCTGCAAAATATAAATAAATAAAAATAAAAAATAAACAAAAATAAATAAAAAGAGTCTGTCTGATGGAAATAATTGAATCATTCAAACTACGTCACCATATACTTTTCACGGCTTTGTTCTACAAACATCTCCAACCTCCATACTAGCTTTTAATAATATAATTTCACATTATATAACTATCAAAGTTAGTACTTTAAACTTTCCCAAAACTCATCCATCACATTAGTAGGGAAAATTTGAGTATGCCTTTCCATCCCCAAGGAAAATTAAAGCCATCTGCTAATTCTGCACCATACCTCACCTAAATATTTTGCAAAACTGTGTAACCTGAGTAAATCAGGAATGGCGGTATCCTGAGCCCAACCCTTCTTTAATCTTTGACTGGGGACTACGTGGTGGAGCCCACACCATCAAAAGAGGAAAGCTTTTTTTTTTGCAGGGGGCCTTCTTCAAATAAAAATAAATAAATTGTCTGTTTTGCCTGAATTTGGTTTCATTTTATAATGGTTAGCAAATGAGCTGAGCCTTTTTCTAAGGTCGGAGGAAGACTGTCAAATCACTGGTTTATCTTTCTTTTGCCACAAATTTTCTACAGATCCCTAAGGGGCAAATTTAGGAATGCAGATAAACCAGATGTGCTCATAAAAATTGAATGCATACCTGCACTGCCTACTAAAAGCGCGCCAAAGCTCCCCACCACACTGGTTCCCTGTGTGCCTGCAGGGGTCTCTTCAGGCAGCTTCCTCTCTGTCACTGTAGAGGCTGGCTTCAGTTCCAGGTCTGTCACTGTAGAGGCTGGCCTTCAGTCCCAGGTCTGTCACTGTAGAGGCTGGCCTTCAGTCCCAGGTCTGTCACTGTAGAGGCTGGCCTTCAGTCCCAGGTCTGTCACTGTAGAGGCTGGCCTTCAGTTCCAGGTCTGTCACTGTAGAGGCTGGCCTTCAGTCCCAGGTCTGTCACTGTAGAGGCTGGCCTTCAGTCCCAGGTCTGTCACTGTAGAGGCTGGCCTTCAGTTCCAGGTCTGTCACTGTAGAGGCTGGCCTTCAGTCCCAGGTCTGTCACTGTAGAGGTCTGAGAATCTTGATGATGAGGCCCTCAAAATCAGCACAAGTTGCATTATGTCGGCTTCGAACAAAATGATAACACAGAAACAAAACACCAAGGACATCAAGTGATATACAAGAATTTTGTCTCATTTGTACATTCTTCTCTCCCTGTCTATTAACATATATTTATATTTGCACGTGCTGCACATTGAGAGATTAAGATGCCGGAGTACAATGTAGTGTTTGTGGCACTGTAGTTAAGGTTGTCTTCACAATTGTATTTCTGAGGTTTTATATGTAATCTGTAAACACAGTCTGTGAGCTGCAGTTTGGCATAGAGTGAAATAGAATGAATGTTCATTTTACTCCCGAAAACTGGACAATCCTAGGGTACTTACAAGCAATCTTAGGTTAGCGTAAAAAGCATCATTCCTCCAGTTTCAATACAAAAGTGGTTCAGCTGGTCATGGAGCTCAAGTGCTTTCTTTGTCTTCTTGGTTCACTATACCAGAGAGAATGGAGTGTATAGTGACTAACATAAAGATAATTTTAAAAGATGGTCTGCCTAAAGACAAGTTCATTAGTGACATTGCCAGTTAAACCAGTTTTCAAAGTACAGGAATAATTTTGTGAAATAATTCAATATTGCTCAAGTCTTAAATAACCAAAGCTGCTTTTGACATAGTGCCGACATGTAATTACTTAATGTAACTAATGTAATTATGAAGATGATGAAAGTTTCATCAAAATAAAGCATATTTATTATTTTGGAAGGAATGAATTAGTTGGGTTTATCAAAGATGTTAACACCAGGTTGTGGTTAAAAGAACCGGCTATTTCACACTGAAATCACTCTTTCAAAATTTATAAACTCTGAAAAAAAACCATAAAACTTAGAAGGTAGCATGCAATGTATGACTTGGATGGATTCCTGTACATTGCTGAAATGTGAATTATTCTTTTGGTTCTCCGGATACAGATTATTTACCCAAATTGTTTGGGTAAAACCTTCTTTCTTTTGTTAGAAAAACATATTTAAAACTTAAATCTCAACATAACAATAATGGATTAAATACTTTAGATATTTAAAGATATATACTTTAACATATACTATTTATTTAGTAATTTATATGTATCTTTAGTCACTTTACAATCAATGTCAAATCATTTTTCTTTCATTTCCTTTTCTTTGTGTTCTAATTTTGCAAGGGAGAGAATGTAGATTTTGTGGGATGCGGCAGCTGTGCTGTTTCCCGGTTAACTGTGAAATGGGGGGAGCATATGACTTTTACAGGGCACCGCCTTATATTCATACTCATAAGTGTGTGACTGAAACACTATGCCGGCTTGCACCCACTGTGAATTTACAAAATTAGTCATGAGGCTCAGTGACTGTAGTATATAACTATATGAATTCACGCGCCATTTTTGCCAGAGCCTAGAGGCTAAAACAAACAACACATTTTCTAGTGCTGGAAGGGGGAAGGTTTGACTTATTCCTCCAACATTGACCAGCCATACACTCATCCTAAAAGTCACTTTTTTTTATCTTCTAACTTCTATGATTGAAAACTCTTGGGTATTGGACGGTTACCCTGACTACAAAGCCTGTAGCCTGAATGTGTGTGAATGAATTGAGCCCCCACCCTTTACCACGTGTGCCCTGACTGTCTGCTCACTGTACTAAACATTAGGATCTGTCCAAGGGCTGGATCAGAAGGAGTTTCTTAATTTTCAAGAGAGAAGGATAAAGACTGTGTTTGCCAGGACAAACAACACAGCAGCACAAGGCTGAAAGTCTGTATCTCTCATAATTGCGGAACAAACTTTAGCTTTTGTTCTATAAAGTATATATACTAGAGTTCTACTATTTCCTTGTGAGATGTACATTTCTTTTTTTTCTTATATCAAGGTAGCACTTTAGGAATACAAACAACTTCAAAATTAGATGGTTCGTGTATAGAAGATATCTGTAAAAAATAATTTTTGGAATATGCTCTCTGTATATAATACGTAAACACTTCTAACATACAAAGATTTTGTCAAAAATGATGATATGCCCCAAACTATGGAAAAATCCAGACTCTTATTTTTCTTCTTATACTTGAACTTTTATACTTTATGAAGTAGAGTTCTTAAAGCTAATGGTTAAATCAGGCAATAATACTTTATGCTCATATCTTTGGTTGACCAGAGAATAATGTTTGGGAGGATTATCCACTGCTTAATACCAAAGTGTCAAATAAGTATTTGACTCTGATCTTGGAGACAGGTGACCTTCTAGTCTGCTGAACAATTTTTCTCACTAAGTGATTTATTTATTTATTCACTTTATATCCCTATATCAGACTGTTCCTCTCAGTCCCTCCCTCACACAGCTCCTACCTCCCCACCCCTTTATACCTTTCCTTCTTCTCTGAGAAGGGGAATGACCATTCTGGCATATCTACTCATTGCAGGACTAAGCACATCCTCTCCCACTGAACCCTGACAAGGAGGCCCAGGTGAGGGAACAGGATTCACAGGCAGGCTACACACTCAGCAACAGTTTCCACTCCAGTTTTTGAGGAACGAACAGGACAAACTGCACATCTGCTAGATGCATGGTACCTGCCTAGATTCTTTCCATAAATGCTTTTTTGTGGTGGTTTAGTCTCTGGAGCTCCCAAGAGTCCTGGTTAGTTGACTCTGTTGGTCTTCCCATGGAGTCTCTATCCTCTTCAGGTTTCCCAATCCTTCCTTAAACTCTTCCACAAAATTCCCCCAATTCCATCTAATGTTTGGCTGTGAGTCTCTTTATGTTTCCATCAGCAGCATGGTAGAGCCTCTCAGAGGATAGTTATGCTAGGATCCTGTATGCAAGAACAACAGAGGATCATTAATAGTTTCACAGATTAGTTCTTGCCCATAGGATGGATTTCAGTGTGGGTCAAATATTCCTCAACTCAAGCATGGAAAAAGAAAATGTGGTTCATTTACACAGTAGAATACTGCTCAGCTATTAAAACAAGGAGCATCCTGAATTTGTAGGCAAATGGATGCTACTAAAATATACAATCCTGAGTGAGCTAACCCAGACCCAAAGGGTTATTATGTACTCACTTATAAGTGGATATTAGCTGCAAAATACAGGATAACCATGCTATATTACACAGTCCCAAAGACACCAAACAACAAGGAGGGCTCTAGGAGGATGATTGGATCTTTTTCATAAGGGGAAATAAAATAGATATAGAAGGTGGGTAGAAGGAGGGAACTAGGTGGGAGAGGGAATGGGGCAGGAGGATCAAGGGTAGTAAAAGCAGGGGAGACAGAATGGAAATCAGTAGTGGGCAGTAGAGGCATCTATACCAGAGCCCTAGGAAAAGCAGAGGTCCCAGGGAGTCTATGGTGGTGACTCTAGCTGAGATTCCTTGCAGTTGTCCATATGAAACCTGAAGTTGATACCTCTTGTAGCCAGGACTCCCAGTGGAGGGATAAAAGCAGCAATCCATCCACAAAACCATTGACACAAAATGTGCCCTGCCTACAAGATGTGCATAGACAAAGATGGAAGAGAGATTGAAAGAATAGCTAACCAAAATCTGGCCCAAATTGAGGCTCATGCCATGGACAAGAAGTAAACCCTGGAAACATTTTTTAAGTACAGTGCTTCTAGAGGGCTGAAAACATCAACATGTGAAAGTTTTCTGCCTGTCACTACTAGCTTTGAGACACCTATTTTTCTCTCATTAAGGAGGTCAGAATGTTTCCTATTTTTGTGCTAATTTCTTGGGAAAATGGGTGTGCTTATATGTCTGCAAAGGTCATATTTCTAGGTGCATCTGTGATGGTGTTTCCAGAAAAGGGTTATTTAATTCAGAATAAATAAAGAATTTATTTTCTCATGTTGGTGACCATAAGTCAATCTATTGCTTGATAGGAGATAGAGAAATGGGCAAGAAAGGGACAATTTTCTCTTTAGATGGGACATCTGTTTTCAGTCCTCAGACACTGCAATTTCTGGTTCTTGGATGTTTGGACTTTCTGGAAAACATAAGTAGTCACCCTGCCTTTCCAGCCTCTGCATGAAGATAAAATTTTGTTATTACCTTTTGTGGTTGTCTACCTTGCAAATGGCATAATACATATTTCTTAGATTCCATAATCATATGAACTAAGTCCTATAGCAAATTTCCCATTATACGTGTATTTCTATGCCTATCTATCCATCTGTCATCTATCTATCTATCTATCTATCTATCTATCTATCTATCTATCTATCTATCATCTATCTATCCATCATCTATTTATCCATCATCTATCTATCTATCTATCTATCTATCTATCTATCTATCTATCTATCTATCCATCTATGATCTATCTATCTATCTATCATTTATCTATCCATCCATCATCTATTTATCCATCATCTATCTATCTATCTATCTATCTATCTATCTACCTATCCATCTAGGATCTATCTATCTATCTATCTATCTATCTATCTATCTATCATCTATATATCTATCCATCATCTATTTATCCATCATCTATCTATCTATCTATCTATCCATCTATGATCTATCTATTTATCTATCTATCTATCTATCCATCTATGATCTATCTATTTATCTATCTATCTATCATCTATCTATCCATCCATCATCTGTTTATCCATCATCTATCTATCTATACATCTATGATCTATCTATTTATCTATCTATCTATCTATCTATCTATCTATCCATCTATCTATCTATCATCTATCTATCCATCCATCATCTGTTTATCCATCATCTATCTATCTATACATCTATGATCTATCTATCTATCTATCTATCATCTATCTATATCACTTATTAAGCATTTATCTATGTATCTCTCTCCTGTCCGTCAGCAATCTATTTTTTAATTCAGTCAATAATCTATCCATGTTTAATTTATCCCTTATTGACTGTTTCTCTGGAGATAGACTGGCATGGTCACTGTATGGATTAACAGTACACATAGAATTGTATCAATATTTACTTTAGCTGCATATTGAGTACAGTTAAATCCAGAGGACACTTTGCTGTGTTATAATTTTTCATGAATTGCAGATGCACCATGTGTGGTAGTGCTGTTAGATCATTACTATAAAATTTCTGTTCTATCACTCAGTGAGAATAAGAGAGCATTTTCCTCATGACAGAAACACTTTGTCAAATATTCTATTATTTTATAAAGTCTTCAGTCCTACAGGCCACCATCAGCATGTTGTAGGTAGAGATGCCCAGGTTATTGGGTGCTGAGACACAGTCATTGATTTATATATTGATGTATTAGACATCCCATCCTCCTCCTTCTCTCTGCTGAGTCACTGCATAAAGGGCCACTCTTCTCCATAGCTCCATCTGATTGTGGATAATGCAACAGACCTTGATTCTTAATGTGTTAATAATACTTTATAAGTTACTAAATTGTTACATAAAATTTCATACATGTTGCATATAGTACTCAATATATTAATTGCAGTTATGTATTTAAAACTAAATTTTATTTATGCACATAATATTATGAAATCTCTAGAGTTTGGAAAATGCATAATTCACTTTGCTCTCTGAATTTTCACATGTGGTCATGTGACTCCAGGAAGTGAAATGGAGCTGAATTCAAGGATATTAAATTGAATTAAAAGAGTGGTGACCTTGGGGCAAGATTCTACCCAGCTAAATTTAGGTCCAGGCTTGGTAGTATAAGTGTTTAATCCCAGGAGGCAAAGATAAGCAGATCTCTGAGTTCAAGGCCAGCTAGTACAGAGCAAATTCTAGGTAAAGAAAAGCTTTAATCCAGGCTTGGTGGACTACACCTTTAATCCCAGTGCTTAGGAGAAAGGCATGCAGATCTCATACATTCAAAGTAAGTATAAGGAGCAAGATTCAGGACAGCCAACTTAGGCAGTGAAGGAGCTGGGAAAAAGGAAGCTAGTGATAATGTAATAGAACAAGGGGGCCAATGTTCCAGCTCCTGCAAGCAGCGGAACTCAGCAGCTTCAGCCATGTGTCTCTGGCTTTATATTCAAGAGGATAAGGAGACTACTGAAACAATTGATACTGGTTAGCTGGAGCTAAAAAAAATTAGTGGTGATTAAGAAAAGACCAGCATCACTAAGGTGAAATATGGGAAGTGTTTTCTGAGAGCACAAAGAAGCTGTATTCCAGAGATAGCCAAGTGTTCCTCATGCTGCAGCTGTACTTGGAAATGTGTAAGAATCATCCAGGTGGTACTAGTTTGGAAGGCATGAAGGCATCATGAAGAACAGCTGAGGCTTGGCACTGTGAGAGGCCATGGAAGGCCATTGGTGAAAGAGTACCCTCAGTTGTAATTGACAGCCCAGGACTGAAGGGATCATGCAAAGGAGTTGAGGCTTGGTACCATGAAGAGAGCCTATGAGAGGCTTTGGTAAATTGTACTTGCAGTGGAAGACCCTAGCATATTGGAGATGCCAGTACCATGGGATGACCACCAAGAAGAGCAGTGGCAGTGGAGTGGATCAATCTGAACTTAGAGTGCTACAGAGGGCGGATCTGGAGAAGTGACACCAGCTCTTTGGAGATACACAGAAGATCATGTGTGGATCTCAGACATGGAACAAGAAGCTGTAAAGCTGAAATTGACTTGGGGTACTCAAGATGTTAAAGATTCCAGAGCCACAGGATGCTTGCCAAGGAAAGCTGCTAACAGGGAGTGTAACAAGCCCAGGAGAAAGAACCTAGTTGTAGTCAACAAGGATGAAAAAGGAGTTGGACATCTGAAGACTGCTTTGCCATCAGACATGGTGATGCAGAGTTTAGACTTTGCCCAGCAGGTTTCTCATCTTGTTTGGAGGTGAATTAATCGCAGAAGAGACCTTGAACTTTAACACTGTTGAGACTGCTATAGACTATAGGGACTTTTGAAGTTGGACTAAATATATTTTGCATTATGCTATGTTTAAGTATGGCCCCATAGATTCATGCTTGAACAAGCCTATGGGGGCCAGGGAGTGGAATGTGATGGTTTGTATATGCTTTTCCAAGGGAGTGGCACTATTAGGAGGTTTGGCCTTGTTGGAGAGGGCGTGTCACTGTGGGTGTGGGCTTAAGACCTTCATGCTCATTGCCTGGAAGTCAGTGTTCTACTAGCAGCCTTCAGCTGAAGGTGTAGAACTCTCAGCTCCTCCTGTACCCTGCCTTCCTGGATGCTCCCATGTTTCTGCTTTGAAGACAATGGTCTAAACCTCTGAGCCTGTAAGCCAACCCCAATTAAATGTTGTCTTTTATAAATCTTGCATTGGTCATGGTGTCTGTTCACAGCAGTAAAACCCTAACTAAGACAGGTCACAAGTTCCTGTCTAAGTCTCCATTTCATCTTTCCTTGTCAGGAGTCTGCTATTGCTAGCTGGTAAGTTTATTTGCTATGTCCCACATCTTAAATACAAATAGCATTTTATTTTTTCTCAAACGTTACAGATTTGTTTGAGTTAATTTTCTATATGGTCATTGTGCTGAAGTTGTTTATCTGCTGTAGGAGTTCTCTGGTGGAGTGTTTTGGGTCACTTAAGTATACTATCATATCATCTGCAAGTAGTTAGAATTTGACTTCTTGCTTTCCAATTTGTATCCCTTTGACATCCTTTTGTTTTTTAACTGCCCTAACTAGAACTTCAAGTACTACATTGAATAGATATGGAGAGAGGGCAGCCTTGTCTCATCCCTGATCTTAGTGGGATTGTTTCAAGTTTCTCTTCATTTAGTTTGATGTTAGCTACTGGTTTTCAGTATATTGCTTTCACTATGTTTAGGTATGGGCCTTGAATTCCTGTTCTTTCCAAGACTTTTAACATGAAAGGATGCTGAATTTTGTCAAATGCTTTTTCAGCATCTAATGTAATGACCATGTGGTTTTTCTCTTTCAGTTTGTTTATGTAGTGGATTACATTGTTGGATTTCCATATATTGAACAATCCCTGAATCCCTGGGATGAAGCCTACTTGATCACAGTGAATAATTTTTTGATGTGTTCTTGGATTCAGTTGGCAAGAATTTTATGAGTATTTTTGCATTGATATTCACAAGGTAAATTGGTCTAAAGTTCTCTTTCTTTGTTGAATCTTCATTTGGTTTTGGTATCAGTGTAATTGTGGTTTATAGAACAAGTTGGGTTGCTTCTGTTTCTATTTTGTGAAATAGTTTGAAAAGTATTGGTGTTAGGTCTTCTTTGAAGGTCTGATAGAATTCGGCACTAAAACCATATGGTCCTGTGCTTTTTTTGATTGGAAGACTTTCAATGACTGCTTCTATTCCCTTAGGGGTCATGAGACTGTTTAGATGTTCTCTCTGATTCTGATTTAACTTTGATATTTGGTATCTGTCAAAGAAATTGTCCATTTTATCCAAATTTCCCAGTTATGTTGAGCATAGGCTTTTGTAGTAGGATCTAATGATTTTTTTGAATTTCCTCCATTTCTGTTGTTATATATCTCATTTTTCCTTTCTGATTTTGTTAATTTGGATACTGTCTCTGTGCCCTCTGGTTAGTCTGGGTAAGGGTTTATCTATCTTGTTGATTTTCTCAAAGAACCAGCTCCTAGTTTTTTTGATTCTTTGTATAGTTCTTTCTGTTTCAACTTGGTTGATTGCAGACCTGAGTTTGATGGTTTCCTGCCTTCTACTACTCTTGGATATATTAGCTTCTCTCAGTTCTAAAGCTTTCAGGTGTGCCTTTAAGTTGCTAGAGTATGTTCTCTCTAGCTTCTTTTTGGAGGCACTCAGAGCTATGTGTTTTCCTCTTAGCAGTGATTACATTGTGTCCCATAAATTTGTGTATGTTGTGCCTTCATTCATTAAATTCTAAAAAGTTTTTGAATTCCTTCCTTATTTCTTTAACCAAGTTATCATTGAGTAGAACATTGTTCAGCTTCAATAGCTATGTGGGCTTTCTCTTGTTTTTGTTGCTATTGAAGACCTTCCTTACTCCAATGTAATCTGATAGGAGGCATGGGATGAGTTCAATCTTCTTATATGTGTTGAGGTCTGTTTTCTGACCAATTATATGGTCAATTTTGGAGAATTTACCATGAAGTGCTGAGAAGGTATATTTTTTTCATTTAGGATGAAATGTTCTATAGATATCTTTAAATTCATTTGATCCAAAACTTCTGTTAGTTTCACTGTGTCTCTGTGTAGCTTGTGTTTCCCTGATCTGTCCGCTGTGGAGAGTGGGGTGTTGAAATCACCCATAATTTCTGTGTGAGGTGCAATGTGTGCTTTAAGCTTTAGTAAAGTTTCTTTTACAAATGAGGGTGCACTTGTATTTGGAGCATAGATGTTCAGAATTGAGAGTTCTTCTTGGTAGATTTTTCCTTTGATGAGTATAAAGTGTCCTTTTGTGTCTTTTTTGATGACTTTTTGTTGAAAGTCTATTTTATTGGATATTAGAATGGCTGTTCTAGTGTTTTTCCTGGGACCACTCTCTTAGAAAATTGTTTTCCAGCCTTTTACTCTAAGGTAATGTTTGTCTTTGACACTGAGGTGCATTTCCTGTATACAGCAAAATGTTGGGTCCTTTTTACATATGCAGTCTGATACTCTTTGTCTTTTTATTGGGAAATTGAGTCCATTGATATTAAGGAATAGTGATTGTTGCTTCCTTTTATTTTTGATGTTATTTTTTTTGTGTGGTGGGTTATCTTCTTTTGGGTTTGTTTAAAGAAGATTAATTTCTTGCTTTTTCTAGTGTGTAGTTTCCTTCTTTTTGTTGATGTTTTCCATTCATTATCCTCCAAAGGGCCGGATTTGTAGAAAGATATTGTGTAAATTTGTTTTTGTCATGGAATACCTTGGTTTCTGCATCTATGGTAATTGAGAGATTTTCTGGGTATAGAGGTCTGGGTTGTCATTTGTGTTCTGTTAGGGTCTGTAGGACATCTTCCCTGGCTTTTCTGGCTTTTATAGTCTATGGTGAGAAATCTAGTGTAGGTCTACCTTTATATGTTACTTAACCTTTTTCCCTTAATGATTTTAATATTCTTTTTTTTGCTCAGTGCATTTGATGTTATAATTATCATGTGATAAGAGCAATTTCTTTTCTGGTCAAATCTATTTGGAGTTCTGTAGGCTTCTTGTATGTTCATGGGCATCTCTTTCTTTAGGTTAGGGAAGTTTTCTTCCATAATTCTGTAGAAGATATTTGCTGGCCCTTTAACTTGGAAATCTTCACTCTCTTCTATACCTATAATACTTAGGTTTGGTTCTCATTTTGTCCTGCATTTTCTGGATGTTTTTGGTCTGGTTGCATTTTGAATTTTCTTTGAATGTTGTGTCAATGCTTTCTATGGTATCTTCTGCATCCTAGATTCTCTTGTATCTCATGTAGTCTCTTGTTGATGCTTGCATCCATGACTCCTGACTTCTTTCCTAGGTTTTCTATGTCTAGAGTTGTTCCCTTTTTGATTTCTTTATTGTTTCTACCTCCATTTTTAGATCCTGGATGATTCTGTTCAATTCCTTCACCTGTTTTGTTGTGTTTTCCTGTAGTTCTTTAAGGGTTTCTCCCTGTTTACTTATGTTCTGTATTTCTTTAAGGGAATTATTTATGTCCTTCTTGAAGCCTTCTATCAGCATCATGAGCTGTAATTTCTAAATCTAAATCTTGCTTTTCTTGTGTGTGAGGGTATCCTGGACTTGCTGTTGTGGGTGAATTCAGTTTGGACGGTGCCATGTTGCCTTAATTTCTGTTAGTAATGTTCCTATGTTTGCCTTTTACCATCTGGTTATCTCTGGTGTTAGTTGGTTCTGCTGTCTCTGGCTGGTGATTATCCCTCCTGTGTGCCTAAAAGCCTGTCTCAGCACCTCTGGGTGACCTGCTCTACCCTGGCATAGGGTACTGTGGCACTGCCCAGCTTGCAGGTGAGGCCCTGGGGGACCATGTCCCAAGTGATCTTGCATTCGGGTGTTCCCTGTGTTTCTGGCTGTAACAGCCTGCTCAGTTGCAGCAGTGAAGATGCTGGCCTCACCTCTAATTGTGGGACTCCCTGCAGAGCAGATGTCCCCTGACAGGATAGGTACACAGAAGGCTGTGGTGCTGCCCAGCTCCTGGATGTAGGTGGGGCCCTGGTGGACCATGTCCCAAGTGATCTTACACTTTGGTGTTTTCTCCGTTCCAGGCTGCACCAGTCATGGCCTTTTCTAAGTCTAATGAAAGTCCAAAATTCCTAGTCTATCTTCAGTCACACATAAAAGAGGCATAAAGTAGATGAGAAATGATTCTTCATGTTCCCAAGTAAGAGGAGTTAATGACACTACACTGTAAGAATAACAACAGTGATTGGAATTCAACTCAGTATGCTTTTCAACTCAGTCTACTGGGTAACCCAGGATGTACCAAGACCTTGATAATAGTTCAACTCTAAGATTGTAAATGATACTAAAGAAGAAAGTCATCAGCCAAGCATCCTGGCTTGATCTTTGAGGACACTGCTTTCCCCATTCCTGGGCAGTGACTACTAGCCAATACAGATGCAATTTAGAATCTTGTAGAACAAAAATGCGATTTTCAAAGAACTTTTGATGCCTTATAATAAATCTGGATATCTTTAAAAATCCCTGAGGAGTTCAAAAAGTCTGGATGTGTTTTCTCAAATAACTATTTAAAGTATATTAGAGGTTTTTAATTGCACTGGGGACTTTTCAAAGCATATCAGGACAAAACAGTAGAGTATAGGCCCCAATATGCTAATTAATAGCTAGCTAGACCCCTGAAATAAAGCTGCAACACTCCATTAATCAGGCAGTAATTGAATTGGCACAGTGCTTTTGTGCAAACTACACGATAATTGAAAAACCAAACTTGGAAGTAGGGAGGGTATAGTTCTCCACAATGACACCTAACAGGGCATCTTATTTGCACTTGGCAGTGGGCAGTTGGCCCTTTTGTCATGGAAGCTTTGTACAGAGGAAAAGCCATCTACTTACTCCTGTGTCAAATGTAACTTCATCTCCTGCTGGGATGGTCTTTTAGGTCGGTGATATCTAGTGGATCTAGTGGCCAGAAGCATAACCCCATGCTTTTCTCTGTTGCCTAAAGACATCTGCCAATTACTGTGATTATAAAATAGCAGAGAGAAACAGGTGCTTCACTTGCTAATTTTACATCTGACTGTTTGAAAGCTGGGAATTTAATTGGCAAATAACTTTTCTTGTAAGGAGAAATTAAGATGATGAAGAAGAAGAAAAGGAAGAGTTGTAGGTAGAGGAGGATGAGGATGAGGTAGAGGAGGAAGAAGAAGAATAAAGAAGGGGAAGAGGAGAGAAAGAAGGAGGAGAAGAAGGGGAAGGAGAAGGAGAAAGAAGGAAAAGAAGAAACAACAATGGAGACTTTTTTTTCCTATTCAGACAATGCAGCAGCGTCCTGGGTTTTACCTGCTCTCAGTTAAGTCCTTCCTGAGAGAAGAATGATGGCCTCACAATGAGAGAAAGTAAAGCAGCATTTGAAAGCTTTCTAAAAAAATGTCGGCTACACACAAAATATTAAGATTATTACTTCATCAAAAAGGCTGTTGTCACAGTTAATACCTGTTATACAATTAATAATGCGGGTAAGGGGCAGACATCATAGATGTCGATAAAGTAAGGATGCACAAGAGGCCCCTACCCAGAGCTTTAGAGCCTGTCAGCATTAGATCAAAGACCTTTACATTATTTTCTAGCTGTTAACATATACAAGTACAGGATAAGAAACATCTAATCAGGGAGAAAGTGTTTTTTTTTTCCTCTCTCATAGTTGCAAGGATCTAAAAAGAAATCTCTTCAGAAATTTAGAAAACAAAACAAAACAAAAAGACACAATCGAGATACCGTGTGTCTTTCTCATTACCTTCCTGACCGATGGATGGTGAATACAGTGAGAAATACCACTGAGTAAATGTGGGTATCTTAGCTGAGTCAGGCTGTTCTGGCAGTGAACATACCCTCTCCCTTTGCTTTGCTTAGATGTGAACAACTTTGTTGGTTGTTAAATAAGCAATTATGACCCTTCCTCTCAAGAAGGGGGTTGGGTACTATATATGTGCCCCAAACTATACTTATTATTTGAGACAAATCTGTCCAGAGAGGCACATTACATTTGAGCTCTGAATACTTAACCTTTATATTCTTTTCTCTAAAATAAAGCTTTAAAATCAACCTCTCTTCCTCCCTCTCGCTATAAAATCTATTACATAGTCTTCATTTATCTATTTGTCTATCTATCCTCTATCATCTATATATTTAGCTATTATCTATCAATCTAATTTATATCTATCATTTATTTTTCTGTCATCTGCCAATCAATCTCTATCTTATATCTTCCTACTGATCCATCTATCCATCTATCTATCTATCTATCTATCTAATTTATCTATATCTCTATTATCTATCAATCATCTGTTTCTCAACCTATCATCTGTCAATATATCTATGTATCTATCATCTATCTCATTTATCTATATCATGTATCTATTTATCTATCAACTATCTACCTATCTATCTATCTATCCATCCTATTTTAAGACAACCTATAAAATTTATTTTGTTTCAAGTCTCAACTCCTCCCAAGCTTCAGTAAAAATGAAATGCACACCTTGCAGGCAGTAGATGTTCCTGCCTACCATTCTTATATGTGGGTCTTAGGGGTTGTTTTAAAGTCCAAACCATCCTGAGGATTGTAACATTTGAAATGGGACATTCACCAGACCATATTGTCTGCATGTGATGCCTGTTCTCTGTAAAATAGAACATAGGACATGGAGCTGATGGGTGCCACCTTAAATGGGGGATCTCTGTTAATTTCACATACTTGAGTGTAAGATGCTTAGACACCTCCATGGCTAAACTTCTCTCTCCCCTTTCATCTAAATGTATGGATTTTGAGTAGGCTTGAGATCATTTTCAAACACCATCTTTTTTCCTAACAGAACTCTTCTTTTTTTTCTTTTCCTAACTTATATTAAAGACTTCCAGTTTCATCTCCTGAACACAACTCATACTTTCCTGCTTCTTACCATCTGTTGGGACCCAGCATCTGCCATTTCCCGCCTACTTCTTCTTTACCCCTGGTAGTCTGTGCTTACACACTCGCAACTATGGTATTGGTGCAGAGGCGTGGCACCCAGATGGCTCTTTTGAAAATGTTCTCACCCACCACTGCCCCCATCTAAACCTATTGTGCTCAAAATAAAATTGAGACTCTTGATGACGACATAAAGATACTGGCTCCTGGCTCTTGTGTACTTTTATTTTTTTCTGTCTCTTTACTTCTTCCCACCCTTCCTTCCTCCCTCTTAAACTCACCCACCCATTTTCTCTTTCACAGGGACCACAGACTGGCATCAGAACATAGATATTGCATTTCTTTTGCTTTTACCTGATTATATCTCTTGGGTTCTTTGCATGGCTGGCTCCCTTTGGCCATCAGCTTACAGATCAAGGACATTTCTAAAGTCGAGCCCTTCTGGTGTGAGTCCTCTCTCCCAACTGAATTTCCCTCTAGCCACTTTCATTCTGCACACAGAACATTTCATGGTCTTAATTCACTTGACTTCCCAATTTCCTCCATTCAAGGTTGCACCTCCCTATGCATGTGTATCCTCTGTGATGATAGAGAGCACTCCTTTGCTCTTGAGACTCTCCCAATGTCTCGGACATTGCTCAGCAAATACTTGTGAAATGGGTTAAAAATGATTCCACCAAGAACATATGGTTACAGTCTGTGCAACTGTTGAGGAGATCCCAGCCCAGTGGTAGACACAAATAAAAAGTCTGGTTCTTTTCCAAATGTTTTTAGAAACAGAAAAAAATCAATAACCATAAAAAATTGCTATTTCTTTCCCCCAAAAAATGTTTGTCTCAGTGTTTGAAACATGTTAATGTTAATCCAGCTTACATCCATGGGAACATATATGTAAGAAAATAAACAACTTTCAAAGTTAGAGAAAGGATAAGTAAAGAGACTTCTAGCTCAGTGGCTGCCAAAATGTCCCATAAAGGGCCAGAATATAGTAAATATTTTAGACTTTGCAACCAATACAGTCTCTGCCAAAGACATCTGCCTTGATTGGCACTGGATGAGTGTATACAAAGTTGTACACTTCAGGTATATCTGTGCTTTATTATAATCTCAACTACTGACATTACAATATGGATTTCATACAGTCTCCACATAACATGAAACATTGTTCTTATTTTTTATTCTCTTCAATAATTTTAAATACAAAAACATTATCATCTTGCACATTGCATAAAAGCCAGGTTGAACAGATATGAGCTGAGGCCTGCAGTATGCTATCTCCCTCTAGATATAGTTAATTTCACCCAACTCCCACTACTTTGGCCTGAATAAATTGGTATGTATTCTCCCTCATAATAACCTTCCCAAGCCTCATTTGTGTAGTAACGGAAGGAAAACTTTATGTTATAGCTTTCTCACTGGATAACACATGTGTAATCAAAATTGTCTTCATAAATTCCCATTAGCCTGCAGGTTCTCCATGCACCTTACTCTGCTATTCTCTGCTTTCCTACTCTGGCCCTTCCATTCTTCTTCCTCTCTCAGCTGGAGACTATGCTTGGGAAAAATCAAAGAAAGAGGAGTAAAAATATACTATATTATCTATGTGCTATATTCTAAAGAAAAATATTTTATCATCATTTAAATATAATTATTAATTAGGGATAAGGGACATTTACAATAAGTACTTCCTACTCATGCTTCTTCCTTAAGCATCTGACAATGACTTACTCTTCTTATTCCAAGTCCTCTGCGAGTTACACTTCACTATGTTTAGGTCTTAAGTGTCTTCCAGGGGCCAGGGTTGGAGGCTTTGTATCTACATCATATTGTTCCTCAGAGGAAATGGAATCCTAAGCACATTGTGACAAGAGGAACAACATTTGGCTTTGTGATGTACCTCTGAAAGAGATGCTAGGGTTCCACCTGATTCTTAACTATTTTTCTTTATGGTTGCTGCAAACTTGAGATGTATAAGTTTCTTCCACCACATGTTCCCAGAACCAAAGCAGCAGAGTAAGAGACCACAGCCTGAAATCTCAGGAACGGTGGGCCCAGACAAGTCATTTTTCTTCTCAAGTTAGTGTTTTGTCATAGTAATTGGGAGCTGACAGTCTCCCATCCTGTTCCAACTTCACCTTTTTTCCTGTCACTGAATGAACAACAATAAAATTCCCAGTGCCTATCCAGTCTTTTCTTCTCCTAAGTTTTTCTCTGAAGCTTAGTTCACAATTCCTGCATTTTCACAATCCTAGACATTCACTCCTTTTACACATCCCATCCTACTTGAATACATCCACCAGCCATTTTGCCACCCTTTCCAAATACTGTCATAAAACACTACCAATTACTCGTTTTCTTGATGGACTTGTTATGTGGGCAAAACTGGAAAGGGATGATTGTTCTTGATCCACACAGCATCCTCTGGCATGGCCAGAGTAAATAATAAAGGGCCATCTTACCTTAACAGAGATACTAGGATATAGGCCTTGAGATTTGTTTGAAAGTAATAATATTAGCCTTTGAGAAGCCTGTGTCTATGGGCTCTTCTCTGTTTCTTCTGTGACTACTCCTCTTCATCACTGCCTTTGTATATCATTTGTCACCATATCCTCAAATCCTCTGACATGCTGGATGCTGTTCTTGCTGTATATGCTTCTAGTCCTCTTTTGCAAAACTCATATTCTTTTCTTATGTTCAGAATATAGATATTAAAGTTACCTCCAAGTGGATCTGTCTCTCTTTTCTTTCTTCAGTTGAGCCAGATGGCACAAGTTAAGCACCAGTGCAATGTGAGTTATGTTTTAACTCACACTCATTTTCTCCAGTCTCAGAACCAGTTTTCCTGTTCTATGTATGGCACGTGAACTTTCCAGGTGTTTGCACACTGGTCATGTTGAATGTTGTCTCCTGGCAATTCTGCATGCTTGAAAGGCTCCAACTATGCACCAGCTTTGCTCCAGACCAGCAGTGCCTTTGCTCCCCTCAATGGGCTCCTGTCATTCCTCATAGCCAGGCTGACACAGTTTCACTCTATGAACCACCACAGGCCTGCAGACAGGCTATGCCGAATGAGTACTCATAATGTTTTATTCTTTGTACATGCGGGTGATAATTTTGTTTAATGACAACATTCAGTTCCTGTCATAGACCCTTAGCTCATGTTCAGATACTGATTATTGTGTATACTTAAAAAAAATACACCAAACAGAGAGGCATTCATTTGTAGAAAAGACTACATAAAACTTTGAGGAGCCAACTTTGACATTGCTGTACCTAAGGACAGCTGAAAGCAGAGTTCTGTTCTGTGGTTCTGTTTGGAAGGTTCTGAGGCAAGGAGGCCTTTTGAAAGAGGGGTAAACTCTTCTTCATACTAGAATAATGTGCTTTGTACTTGTCAACCACGGTGGCCAAAACAGCTTCAATGTTACAAACAACTATTCTGTTTGGCTTTAAATGATTTTTTGAGAAAGTTGGAAGGCATTGAATAGTCATCTTGCATCTGTAGACCACTCAAAATTAAAGTTAATCTGCCAGCTTTCTGGGATCCAGTAGCCTCTGTTAGGATCCTAGGTTGATGTGGTCAGTCCCAGCCAATGAATTTTAATTAAGAATGCTGGATACTATTTTGAGAAATATCAACAAAAAACTTAGCTCTTTTTACACCACAACCAGAATGACATTAAGCTTCACAAAGAAAAAAACAGGAGAGGAGCTGGTTTTTGTGGCTGCAAAATATAGCAAGAGAAGGAACAATTCTTTGATTCGAAAGAAAAATATTCCTACATAGTATTTGTTTTTCATCTGAAACTCTGAACTCACAGGGTATATGAAGGCTTCATCTAGCACAATAAAATATTATACTGGCTCAGAGTTGGCCTGCTCCATAAAAGCATTTTACTACCAAATTGGGAAGCATTTTCTTGACCTATCTTATTTCTTCTAATCATTGTCCCCTGCCCCTTCACTGGAGAATTTTCTATTATTTAGCAACATATGGACGAAACTTTTTTTTCAGTAATCCTGTCTGAACAAAGTAATCACTCTCATTAGCCAATTATTCTTCAGCCTCACGCAGAACAGGCAGATTTGTTAGAGGGAGTTACTTTTACCAACCTCATGCAATCAGATCCCACATATTCCTCACTCAAATGGCCTAATTCAGAGACCACAGCAGATATAACAGAAGTCCCTTACCTTCTTTTCCCTCAGACATCCTATCTCAAGATTGTCTTCATCTCCTCAACTCAAAAGAGTCAGTTAAAAGTGGAACGCACAGTAGGTTTTTTGAGAGAAGAAATTATAAACCATAGAGGTCTGCTCGAGCCAAGGATCTTGTCTACCCAGTTCCTCAAAGCTCCTCTTCTCTCCTTTCCTGAGTCAACCTGCTGACTTTACACAATTCTCCTACTTTCTAGAATGTAATTTTAATTTTGTTCAAAGCTTATTTTTAATGAGGATTCTTAAATGGTTTAGCCTCCTTTCTAGCCTACTACCCACCACTGGGAGTGGAAAAGAAAGGATATGGGGTGGGGGGAAGTGAGTCTATTTAGAAAAGTCAGTCCTTTTGAGCAAATCCCATCTGCATTGTCAAGAAATGAGCAATTCAGTTCATAGGTCAGAAGCAACAGCTAGATACACTGGCAAATGCTTCATGGATATACTAGCAGTCCAGTTTGGTAGAGTTGGGATAGCAAACATAAACCAGCAGTGGTGACATGACCTAGCAGAGACAAGCAGGCCTCAGCCTTGGCCTGAGTCAGCAGGAGGGACCCCAGATGGATACTGGAAGTTCTCAGCTGTGCCTCTCTTGGCAAAGTAAATATGATTGAAAACACAAGACCAACAAGCATTACATAGTAGCTCTATAGGCAAGCCTAGCTCAGCCTTTTTTACTGTCTGTCCAGTCTTTTTATACTCCCTCCCAACATTGCCTGTTTTCCACAGGTCTTGTCTCACCACAAGTCTTACCTCAGAATCTGAGTAGTAAAACTCCACTTGAATCTGTCTCAGCTGACATCACTCTGCCAATCAGTTGGAGTCTGCAGTAGTGGCAAGAAACCACAGCATACCTCCAGAAGTTTTTGGATGTGTTTCTTTCTAAGGAGTCCCAACAAATGGACCCCAGCTACGCAATGTAAAGTGGGCCAATATATTCGTGTCATTAGCTTAGCAAAGAATACTTCATCATGTGTCCTTTTACATGTTTGCTTTAGCAGAACATCCTCTCTCCTGTGTTCACTTCAGTGAAATGTTCTTCATGTGTCTGCTTTGTCAAAACACCACCCAACAAAGCTGACTGTCAAAAGGCTTGAGTTTCCACTTCAGTAGAACCTTTTAGGTTAACAGCATTACCAAAGAGATGAGTGCCAGTATCTGGCCCCACATACCCAAGTGCTTTGAATATAGTTTCTTTACATTTGTTGGGTGAGGTAACTATCTCAAAACAGTCATAGCTCATTTTATTCTGGCTGTTGCAACCAAATACCATGATCTGTTGGTTTATAACCCAAATGAGTTGTTTCTCACAATTCTTATAGCTAGGAACTTCAGAAACAGAGTAAACTCAATTGGTTTATTGAGGATACACAGTTGGGTTTATACATGACCAGTATATAATTGTGTCCTCACTTGATGGGTAAGTGTGTTATCCTTTGAATGCTGAATGTGAAGTTGAGTTGTGGCACTGAGGTGGGGTTCTACCAGATTTAGGAGCTGGTAGATTATGCCTCGTGTTTTAGTTAGTCTCTAGAGAAATTCCCCAGAAGGGTCCTAGGGACTCTTCTCAGTGCCTTTCTACTGTTCTTCATTGTAGGTATGAATGCTGTCTCCATCATCATCTCTACCATTACTATTTGATATCCTCATCAGTGCTCTAACCATTGCTGCTGCTAATCTTGAACCTGAATCTCACAACTTCAAGATAAATTTCTCTCCTTTATAAGCTAATTGTCTCAGGTATTTCTGTGTGTTGAGGCAAAGGCGATTAATACACACAGAGAGAGCACTCTCTGAGACCTCTTTTATAAAGGTGCCTACACTATACATGAAGGCTTTCTCTCCGAGACATAATTGCCTTTTGGTGGACCTTTATTCTCTTACCATTGCATCAGAGGTTTGGATTTCAGCATAGGAGTTTGGGGGATGCAAACATTTAGATCATAGCATCCAATGACCCCTCAAGTTATAAATAATGTCTCTAATCATTGGGAGATGTCAAAAGCATTTTGGGGAAGCTGTTTAGTGAGGACAGCTGATGTTACTTTAGTTTTTTTCTTCATGATATTTTGCTGGCCTTTTACTCCATGATGTTCTTTAACTTTTTCAGGTTTTTTGTTTTGTTTAATTCTATGGCTTTTTAATGTCATTTACTTTGATACAAGGGCAACATTCTCCTAACTCTTGATTAGTGTGTGAGTGTGTGTGTATATATACACATACATGTATGATTAATTTTTATGAGATTCCATTTGAAGATTTAGTTTTGCAGTTTCTGAGCTTTGTGCTTCCAAATGAGGATGCATACCTTGAAAATTAAGTTTCCATCTTTAATTCAAGGTTACCAAGTAAAGTCCCAGCCTATCAGAAATCATAGTAGGAAAACTCATGAACAACAAGTTAAGATCATGCAGTTACCCAAATACCATTTGAGTCATTGACAAAGACTTAATGTGTAAGTTCTAGCCCCTCTTCAACCAATTGGCTCTGGAAATAGAAATTCAAAGTTTATTTTCCCTGTGAGTTTCTTTTCTCATTCATCTGAATTATGTTCTTATGATTGCATTTCTAAGTGTCTTATTTGTCACAATGCTTCTTCACACATTTTGTAAAACAGCAAAAAATGGATGAATCTCCAATTTCAAAGGAACATATCAAAGTGAGTGTCCCCTTAGTTTAAACACTGCCTTCTCATAACTTGTCAAGACATACAAGAGCCATGCAATACTATCAATATGCAAAAGGTTGCATAATTATTTAAATGACTTCATATCCCTAGGCTGTTTTCCCCCATTATCAACAGGGTAATTTTACTTCTAATAACTTTTTTAAAAAAAGTTTCCCATCCGTGCCATTAAACACCACAACCTAATCTCACATTTAAGACATTAATGACTGTCACCACAGCTTTGCACTGGGTAGATTTGGGATGACAGCTGTCACTGCAGCAGGATGCATTTTTTTTATAATAGTTTTATGATTCGCCCTTTGAGTTGAAGACTTGGACACCTGATACCAGCCTGTGATTTTCTCCCTGTAATTTCCAGAATGGGTAGAACCAAATAACAGCCTCCTGGTCTCACAAGTCTCGTGCCAAGTGCTTCAGAAGTGACATCGGTGGGAATTGAAAACCATATGCATTTCTTCCCCAGCATATGCTGATCACTTTCATTTAGTTAATAGCAGAGGGTGGGTTGAGGCTGGATCTGCTTTAAAAATAAAGCGGATCTCTGCTCTATTCTTATTGTACCCTGCATTTTTTTGAGGCATTGTCCAGTGCTGTGTCATTCCCAAATTTTCATTGACAAATAGCATGATGTGCCAAGAAAATAGAAAGAAAGAAAGAAAGAAAGAAAGAAAGAAAGAAAAAAAGAAAGAAAGAAGGAAGGAAGGAAGGAAGGAAGGAGAGAGAGAGAGAGAGAGAGAGAGAGAGAGAGAGAGAGAGAGAGAGGAAGGAAGGAACAAAGGAAGGAAGGAAGGAAGGAAGGAAGGAAGGAAGGAAGAAGGAAAGAAAGAAAATATTCAACACTATACTAATGATGTACTTTCTCTTTAAAATTCACAATATCAGGGGCTGGCAGATGGTTCAGTGGATAAAATGCTTGCCACATGAGCTTGAAGACAAGATTTTAGATCCACAGCACCCACATAAAAGCCAGTAGGTCATGGTGACTATTGTGTGACAGATTTTTTTTTTCTGGGAAGAAGTAGTGCACACATGTCTACTCACTCAAGATAGGGAACAAATGGCAGACTGAAGTATGGGTACCACCGTAGCCAACTTGGTGAGACAATACTTTTCACTGGGTTTACTTATAAAAATATGGGTGAGGGGTCACTTCCAGGAAAAAATGACTCATGTTGAATGTATTAGCAGAGCCCACCACAGCAAAGATGACAGTTTACAGATATTGGGAACCTGGAGTTCACTGCACAGCCTACAGGGAGCTCAACAGGTTGATGAGTGTCCTTCCCAGAGGTTCATTTAGTCTGGGCTTCTTCCCGGCAGCTTAAGTGGATTTTGTTTCTTCTTGGCAGCCAGGCTGCTCTCTGCTTCTTCCAGGCTTCTGGGCATGTCTGAGAGTCTTCTTTGCAGCTTGGTTTGTCTGAAAAGGACTCTCAGCCATCTTTCCTGTTTATATACTCTTGGGCTTGGAGGGTTCTAGTGAATCTGGTTAGTTGCAGGGATTTCCTAAAGCTATTTTGAGTTGTTTACCGCCAGTCTTAAAGGAGCTTCCCTGAAGTATTTCAGCTCCTGTAGAACAGTGGCTTTCAGCCTTCCTAATGCTGCAATCTTTAATACAGTTCCTCATGTTGTGGTAACCCCCAACCATAAAATTATTTTGTTGTTCTCTCATACACTGTAATTTTTGCTACTCTTATGAATAGTAGTGTAAATATCTGTGTTTTCCAATGGTCTTAGGAGACCCCTGTGACAGGGTCCTCTGATTGACTCACAGGTTGAGAACTGCACTACCTTAGACCATTTTGCCTTAACAAGTTTCACTCCAAAATGGAAGGTTTTAGTCCCAGAGGAAATTGCTACACAAAAGTGGCCCACATGCACTCCCTGGATTCAGGAGCTAGAGGCAGGGAGTATATAGGACAAGTTAACCAGCTAGATTAGGGGAACCCTTGATTTTTGGGTTGAAGAAAAAAAATCTAGTAAAGAAAGCTAAGAACAATAGAAAAATAAAGCTAACATCAACCACTGTCCTCCATATGTACACATATGTATACATACAAATGTGAACATACACATGTGAACTCATATACACAATTGAACACATATACTCAAGAATATCCCTTAAAATATTCAGATATTTTATTTATGGACAATTTAAATGCTAGTAGAGGGGAAAATTTAAGTGTGTGTGTGTGTGTGTGTGTGTGTGTGTGTGTGTTTATGAAATGTTAACAGTGTGCAAGCTGATTGTTTATATCCATAACAGCAGAACAGACACAACCTGATTAAGGAGTTTGGGGAGACAATGTCACCAACTTGGGCACATTGTCTTCCAACTTAAGGTTCTCGTGCTTCACCCTCACAAATGATTATATTAGAGGCTTGCATAGGCATGCCTGTCTTCTGCTCTTGTTTTTTAAATCCCAACTTTGGCTTTGATAAATTATAGGTTTGCTTGGGATTCTGACAAATGAATCTGTTCTCAACCAGATTCACATATCCCCTCTCTTCTAATTGAATGCTTTTATCTAACATATCTTGCCTATCCTTTAATACCTTGAAAACACTTTAGTTCACCCTACACTGGTGCCATCATTTCTGTTCTGAGAGAGAAACAGAAGTGGATAGTAGTGATTTTTCAAGACTTTGCTGCTTTTGAAATCAAGGGTGGATTTATGTGACGGTTAACATTATAGTTTTTATGGTGTGTACTCCTAAGTTCCTCAAAGAGTCAATCAGCAATTCACAAACTTCCCTGAACTCTTTGTGAGTAAATGAACTCTAGCCAATAGGAAGAGCCACACTAAATGATGGCAGAGGCTACACCTGTAAAGTCAAACAAGGCAGAAGCTGGTGCAGAGGCCTTGGAGAAGTACTGCTTATTTTCTTGTTTCCCATGGTTTGCTCAGCCTGCTTTCTTATAGAATCCAGGTCCACTTGTCCAGGGATGGCAGCACGCACAATGGATTGAGCCCTTCAACATAAACCACTAATTAACTGCAGGTGGATCTTATGGAGGCATTTTCTCACATGAAGTTCCCTCCTCTCCAATGACACTAACATGTGTCATGTTGATATAAAATTAGCTAGTGTGTGGTGTGTATATGTGCATGTGTGTGCATGTACATGTGTGTGTGTGTGTGTGTGTGTGTGTGTGTGTGTGCAATTAATGGAAAAAGAAGTTGTGAATTTGAAAAAGAACAAGGAAGGTTATCTGGAGGATTTGGAGAAAGAAAACGGAAGAGATAAATGTAATCGCATTATACCTCAGGCTTTTATTTTTAAGATTGAACGACAACAACAACAACAACAACAACCAAAAACAAACAATCTGTTCTTCATTGACTACCCAGGTTTCTCCAGGACAAAATGATCATTCCCTTGCCATTCAGCAGGTAACATTCTAGGGGCAATTTCTGTGGTTTTAGGAGAGCCAGATAACCCCAGGAAAGAAGGACCTGTGTGAGTGTAGTTATGACAAAGGCATTATGAACCCAGGTTCCTTGGGTTTGGGAGCAGAGTGTTTGCAGTCACCAGAGAAGCAAGTTTGAAAATTGAAGAATCAGTGAAAATGGTTTAAATCAAAGCAGAACCAAAGAAATAAAGTTAGCAGAGTATAGGAGCCCAATTCTCTCTCATCAAAATGTCTGAACCTAGGAGCACTTCAGATTTCAAATTTTTATTCAGATGTTCAAATATTTGCATGTTCACAATTAAACAACTGGGGAATAATACCCAAGTCTAAACAGGAAGACTCTGTTGTTGTCTCATATACACCTGCGACCTGAGGTAATATTTCACATGTCTGTGTCTGATTGTGCTGTAAAGTTAGCTGGAGTGTTTCTAGTTGTGATTTCATGATGATGAGCAACAGTTTTTGAATTTTAATGAAATTGTTAGGTCAGAATTCACAGATTAAAGATGCTCAACCCATCTGCAATTATGGAGTTCTGTAAGGTTATTCACATGACACCCATGACAGTGTGACCCACAAGACTCACCTTTACTCTTGATAGGGACTTTTGATGGAAAAGGTTAAAACAAACAAGCAAACAAAAACTCCTCCAGCAGCTCATATAGTGTCCTAAAATTTTGAGGTTTTCCTGAATAAAATGCATACTTAAACAGGACACTAGAGAGTCATTGACAGGACTTTCCTAGTACCCAGGAAAGTCCAAGTAGAAATACTATAGTAGGAACCGAATTTCTTCTTGAAAAAATTGCCTTGGAAACAATGAAACTATCTATGAAATAAACTTTGAAGGAATGAGGAAACACTGACTGTGGAACTCTGTTTAAGGCTCTACATAAAGAATCCTAAATTTCCACTAATCTGACATCAATTAATCTTTATAAATATCTACTCTATATGAATTGCAGTGAGCTAAATCACAAGAATATGGGACAGTGCCCAGGTTCTGGCAGTTCAACTCGAGGTACATTAGCTGTGAGGCTTTGGATATGGCACTGAACCCACACATTTACAGTTATCTGATGACTATGGAAGACAGGATTACACCTTCTATGAAACTATTAGAATGACTAAATCTTGCAGGATTTACAACTAACTTTTGGATCCATCATTTGGAGGGATGTTATCTCTTCAAGGAATGCTGTTCTCCATGAAATGGGGAGGGTGAGAAAAGAGGGGAAGGCCACTGTTCATGCAATCCATGGACTTGATGTTGTTCTTTCTTTGGATAATAGCCTCTTTTTGACACTCTCAGAGAGACTACGAATGTCCTCTATACCTGATATCTAAGAAGAGTGTCAGTTTCATGGGAATATTTTGCTGCTTCTTGTTTGAGCTGTTTGAGAACTCTTATCTGTCTCTAATCCTCTCCTTCTCCTACTGGCTGTATGTCCCTATAGCTTCTGACTAGACTACTTTGGAGATGGCTCGGTCTTCACTGCCATTATGAGGGCTCAGCTCTGGAGATGCAGGAACTGTGCAACAGCTCTGTGGAATGAGTGTCTGTCAATGCACCAGCTCACTTCCTCTGCACAAACAGGGAGGGGATGTGCTAACAAGCTCGACATACCTCCCACTGGATCTGCAAATGGGAAAGAAGGGCTGAATCTCCCCTCTTGCCTGTGTCCTGATTCTTGATGAGGGAATGTCTTTGTTCAGGGTGCTTTTCCCACCAAAGACACCATGCCTGCACAGGCTCGTGACTAACCCATCAGCAAATGCACCCGTTGTCTGTTCAGTGGGGATTACTTGGCAGGGTGTATGATTCTTTACCTCCTAGGAAACCTTGGGAAAATACTACTAGAAGGTGACTAACGCTTTCTCTAGAGTTCCCTTTTCTGTGCTGGAAAAGCTGGGCATCTGCCATTTTACCATGCTTTGTAATGTTGTGGTTGAAAGCCTAATAGTTTGGCATATAAGGAGATAGAACAAGTGAGCTGTCATTGTTAGGTTTTATGCTTTTCTGGCTAGGGTTTAGGCCCTTCATCGCTTGCTGCAGATGTAGTCTTAGAGATGGAGGCTCCCTCTGACTTATTTATTTTCACCCTCTTTGTTGTCTCCAATGTTTCCTAGTGACTCCTCAAATGAAGTCTACCCTGGCAGCTCTTCAACATTCACCCCTCCTAGTCTCTACAGTAGCCATAAGATTAGGTTATGGTACAGGGGCTTTGATGTGTTCTTTGACCCTGTAATCATTTGTCTAATGCCCTCTGCCTCTGGGACTCCAACATAGAGAGCTAAAGCACCCATCCAGCAGTACCATTCCAGATCGAAAGGAAGATAGGCATCTAGTACCAACATTGGGAAATCTATGTTGTTTTGGTTTGGTAAAGTGTTTTTGTTTTTTGTTTTTTCATAACGGGGGGCCCTGTTTCCAAAGTGAAAGCTCTGGACAGCATCAGGTGGCTTCTTTCTCTCCTCATTTTACAGATTCCCCTCTCAGCCTTCACAATGAAAAAGAAAGGATTTCTTCAGAAATATGTACAGGGCCCTTGCAGCTCTGTGTTTGTACCTCCTGACCCCTAGAACAGTTTGTGCTTGGTATCTGCTAGAGAGTTTCATCCCTGCAAGTGTTCCCATGGGCCTCTGTCTCCAGGTTTAGTGTCTGCTGCCAGTGAGCTGTGAACCATCTTGCCCAGTGTCCTCTCTGCCTCCAGAATGCTGATTTCTCCAGCAACCTCAATTTTCTGCTTACCTAAAAAGCTTGTTGTCACTTTACTAGGCATTTGTTCTTCTTGTGAGGGCAACAGGGACAATGTCTAAGCACTTACCTGCCAGGCTGGAACTCAGAAATGCCTTGATTACTCCAAGCTTTTGTCCTCAAGGCAACCAACATCCTTACGTATACATTTGCATAAACATCTGCTATTTGGTTTGGTCCAAAGAAAGAAAATTCTTGGTGAATGATAGCTTCTTTTTTTATGAATCTCTTAATTCTGAAATTGGAAATAAGTGTGAAGAACATAAAAACATCATTGTGCATATGTGTGTATATGTATGCATATGTATACATATACACACATATCTCACACAAACATACATACACTTACAGATCCACATAATCCCAAAATAGTTACATGCAATGAAACACATAAGAACAAAAGTAAATAAATATGTAAATTGATTAATTAATCTTCATACTAATTCTTTGTTCATCATGGATATTTCACAGTTTTAAATGTTATTCAGAAAACAATTAAGAATAATTTATCATCATTCCAGTTTTATACATTTTGTTCAAGGACATGCTTGAAGGAGATGGGAGAAGACAAACCTGTCTCTAAATCTTAAATCCTCGTAATCAATATTTGGCCTCTTTGCTCTGACCCACTTCTATTTCTCTTCTCAGGTCGTAAGTCAGAACATCTACTAGACTGGGCTGCTTTTCCTTTATTGAATCTTCTGTGAGTCAGGACAAAGGGCAGTAGGACTGGGTTATAAGGCTCAGTCTATACTTACTGCAATCTGATGCCTGTACTAACTTGGTATATAAGTGACACTGGGAGGACTGACTTGATAATGGAACTGTACGTAGTGAGACACTCGATGTGGTGTGTTAAGCAAAGGCATGGGAATCCTTTCTATTTCCTCGTGGCTCAACAATGGTCAAAAAAATTATCTTTAAAATATGCTGCTAAATAAGACAAACCACATGCTTTCCATTTCCTTCTGAATATTAAGTTGTCATTCAACAGAAACATGACATCCCTTCCTGCTCCAAACACTTAGACCAACCTTCTCTAGGCTACTTCATTGACTCACTGTGAGTGAAGTATGCTGCGGAAAGTCATGCTCATCTTATTTCCTTACAGGTATAAAGTATCACTTATTGTGCTGGACCATACTTCATGGTTCAATCACTGGTGCTGTGTTTAAGCCCTTGTTTCTGCACAATGTCAACAAATCGTTCTTAATTCAAGAAGAATGGTATCTATGAGTCCTCCTGTGTTTTCTTCCATGTTTTCCTGATGTTCTGTACATGTTCAATCTGCAATCAAGATTGTCCATCTTACTATTTCATCTATTTGTTCCATGATGGCTTGCTTGCAAGTTTCTAGAAACTTGCAATTAATTCCTGGTTACTTTGATCCCTCTCCTATTTACGAGACTAGTGTATTTCCCAGGCTACCAAGAGAAGTCAGGATTTGCCACAGAACATATTTGCCTTTGATAATAGAGGTTTCCTATGGAAAACTACCCATGGGTCATTTGAGAGTTATGCTCCTGTTTATTCACACTTCTTATTTGGAAGACAAGGTAGGTTTGAACATTTAAGAATAAACTTTTACAATATTCATGGTTGTAAAAAATATCTCCCCCTGTTTAGTCATTTGCTAATGAATTTTTAATGTTTTTCTGTCTTGTGTTGTTTTACAATTCTGAAGCTATTTGTCTAAATGTAAAAAAAAATCTAACTACATGTCTGGATATATCCTGTGGGGCTATGAAAGAATATTAAGGATTTTTTACTGAAAATAACTAAGGCTCTTGTAATATAGAAAGTTGTTCTTAGCCTTCAAACAATCTGAGTGGAAGGGACTTACTTTAGGTCATTGGGTTCTTTGAGGTTAAAGGCCTTTCCAATTCTCTATTGTGACATTATGACACTATAAATATTAAAGTATATAACCAGGCTAGGTTCCACAAACTTACAAAACCCTAATAATTTTACTAAATACAACCAACAGCTATTTCTTATCTAGAACGCAAATAATTTCTTTGATCTTTAGTCTCAACAACTGCTTTCAGTTTTGTGCTAATTAGGGATTGTCAACAGGAGACTGAGGATGACAGTTTATGGACCTTTTCTGAAGGTAAACATTTGAGCACAATACAACAAAAGCCTACAATTCAATTTAATTAACTTTAAAATTATGTTTATACACCAAAGCATCTTTCCTCCACTGCCTTTGGTCTCAGTATAGTTACAAGTGATAACCTTGGAATTATGGTGTACACACAGTCTTTCCCTAAATACCTTTCAGGCTACCTGAACAGATCACAGATGTGCTTTAAATGTGTGATATGGTTTTGAGGGTTAGTGATGGTCATTCAGTAGTTACAGGGAATTATGACAGATGAACATGTATATCATCCATCATTCAGGGTTTCATAACAATTATGGCACCACAGATGCTCCATGAGGATCAGGAGAGGTGGAGGAAGAACAGTAGGTGCCACCAGACAGAAAAGAGCCTGGACCACAAGCCACATTGCTTGTTTGAGTAACTCACCATTTAAATTCACACTGAAGCTTACAATGGTCGGTTAGGTTAGGTATGACCAAACTCATATGAAGGGGATTAACTTACCTATAAGCCACAGAAAACAATGTCTATAATTCATTATCTTTTTGACAAATATATATTAATAAAATAAGGTACTCAGAGAATTTCAGTGAGAGCATAGAATGTCTCTTTTTTTCTCTTTTGCTTTTTCTCCTGTTTATTTGAAACAGACTATTTTCTCATACAACTCATCCTGATTACAAATCCTCCTCCTGCTGTTTCCCCAAGCTTCTTCTCATCTTATCTCTTCTCCAAGTCAGCTCCATTTCTGTCTCTCATTAGAAAGAGAACAGGCTTCTAGGAGATCTTGCCCAAACTGGACAAAGTAAAATATAATAAAATAAAACAAAAGCCATCACATTGGGGCTGGGCAAGGCAACTCAAGAAAAGAAGAGACCTGAGAATAGATACAAGAGTTAAAGACCCACTTCTTCACATACTTAGGAGTCCCATGAAAATACTAAGCTCAGAGCTAATATATATACAAAGGGCCGGGTGCAGACACATGTAGACCCTCTGCTTGCTGCTCCAGTCTCTTGTGAGTTCATATGAACATTGCTCAGTTGATTCAGAAATCTTTATTCTCCTAGAGTCCTCTATTCCTTCTGTCCCTCACACTCTTTCTGCCTCCTCTTCCACAGGGTTCCCTGAGCACTGAGGTCAGGGATTTGATGGAGATATCCCTAAGATTTACTCAGGAGTCACATTTCAGAGTATATTGAGGTGATGGGGAGAGTCCAAGCTAGTTGATGTCATGTACTTTAAATTCCACATACAGATTGTTTTCCTGTCTTTCTGTGGATATAAGTATATACATATATGTGTCTGCATATATATGTGCATATCTTTTGTGGAGAACATGCATGGATGTTTGTATATATACAAACAAATGTGTATCTATCTCATATGGACTGGTGTACATGTCTAATATGTACACAAATACAAATATACATTCATGCACATATATATTTTTCTTTCCAAACAGGGTATCTCAATTCAAACATAAGAAACATAAGCCGAATATAATACAATGAATTGGAAGGTGAATAAGTAGTCATAGTTCTGGGGAAGTTAAGGCAGGGATATTATTGGTTCAATGCCAATCTGGCCACATATAGATTAAATTAGAAAACCAATTAAAATATAACAGGAAGTGAGACTTTCTCAAAAAATATTTTATGTTCTCACTAAAACCTATTGATTGATTACTTGATTGATTTTTATGTGTGTGTGTGTGTGTGTGTGTGTGTGTGTGTGTGTTTGCTTGCATGTGTACATGTGTGTACCACATGATGCCTGATACTTGTAAAGGCTATGAGAGAGATTCAGATCCCCTGAAACTGGAATTATAGGGGTTTGTGAACTTGGTGCTGGGCATGGAACCTGGGTCATGTGCAAGAATAGCAAGCGTTCTCAACCACTGAGGCCCCTCTGCAGCTCCACTAATTCCCTTCCAGTAGAGAAATCACAACTGGGAAACTTCTTGCTTTCAGATTGCTCTCTTCAATCACAGGTCTTGAAGGAACTAAAGCACTTTGGAGGAGGGACTGAATCCTTCTGGGTCCAGCGAATCTCTCTCTCTCTCTCTCTCTCTCTCTCTCTCTCTCTCTCTCTCTCTCTCTCTCCCTCCCTCCCTCCCTCCCTCCCTCCCTCCCTCTCTCTCTCTCTCTCTCTCTCTCTCTCTCTGTCTTTTTCTCTCTCTCTTTCTCTCTCTCTTAAAATAATGTATATTGTCCCGTTTGGACAATGAAGTGCCCATCTCTATCTTTCAGCACCCCGTTGCCTTGCTGACCTTTTGCCCCTTAGTTCTTTCAAAAAGTGTTTTGATATTTACCCAAACTTTTCTTCAATCTTCCTTCGGTTTTCATCTTTGCTTTTGGTATATGTATTTTTACACTTGAATTCCTCCTCTAATCTCCCGTTACCACATATGTAGCGTTTTGTATCTCACACATTCCTCTCTCATGCTCTGATAACTTTCTGCACCTCTGTATTTATGTGTGTTAGCCTTGCCCACTATGAGTGTCATTATTGGGATGTGACATTCTTAACCTTTGGGTATACATTAATTTGTCTCTGAATATTTTCCATTTCCCCTCTCTGGCCTTTGTGGGACCCCATTATTATATCCCACTGGGCCACCCCCAACTCTTATCACAATTTTGCAAAGAATGTCCCCTCCTGAAATGTAGCATTTCTCATTATGCAGCGTTTGGATCCACACCAGGATCGCTTATCTGGTCAGACTGACAATCTACAGTGCATTCTCAGTGGAGAGCTGAACTTGGCATGGAGTGCCCTCTCTTCTTTTTGTCCCAGTGAATTTTCCTCAGACAGAAATTTAGGTTATGCCATTTAAACAAGTATAGTATCACCTGCCCAGAGAGGAGACACACTGGGAAGGTTTGTCACCCTGTGTAATAGGACACACGTTTGATTTGGTCCCTGTGTGTGAGCAGCAACCCATAGCCATGTTCCCAGAGAACCTGCGTCCCTGCTCATTTTCTCCGGAGCCGCAGTTGCACCTTCTCATGACTCTCCATCCACATCGTTTTTGCCTCTTGGAACATTTGTACATCATGAAATTAATTTAAAAGTATTTGCCATGAGAATCTGACAGTAATTAAAAAAATATGTGTACCCTCTTTAGGACTTTGCTTTAAAAAAGACATTGGATTATCCTGTGACATTTTTTAAAAGTAAAAATTAGCCCAGCCAATGGTGGTGGTGGGGGGTGATTGGGGAATAGTTGGGGGGGAGAGGACTTATGGGATGTATGGTGGGGGGGACTGAGAAAGGGGAAAGCCTTTGGAATGTAAACAAAGAATATAGAAAATAAAATAAAAAAAAGAACTAAAAAAAAATTAGCCCAGCCATTATTTTTATACCATTTCCCCACTCATTTTTTTCCCCTGCCTACCTGAGATCACTTCTTGTTACTTCCACTGGCTAAAATGTAATTCCTTATGTTCTTAACAAAGGGAACATAAAATCTGGACTTTGTTAAGGAGTCTTCTATGTAAAGTAAGTTGTGAGCATTTATTGATGTTGCTTCAACTCTTGATGCTAATCATTATTCTAATGAAAGGTAGCAATGTACTTACATGTGTCTGATTACACACACACATACACACACAAACACATATAGAAACACATGCACAAACACATACATACAAACAGATGTACACACAGATATACACACAAACACATGTACACACATACATAAACATACACACAAACACATATAGAAACACATGCACATACAAACACATGCACACACATCCATAAAGACATACATGTGCACACAAACACATCTACAAACACATGCACATACACAAACACACATGTACAAAAACACAATGAACACACATACATATACACACAAACACATGAACACAAATGCATATGCACACAAAAAACACACATATACAAACACAATTATTTCTTTTTTTGCTTTGTACTTATTTCTGTCTGATCAAGAACTGGTTAGAAGTTTAGAAACTTATAACTATAAAAGCCCAGATGGATGGTTAGTCCTGTGAGTTTGATTTCCTTGTTGTCATCTAGTAAGTCCCTTTGACTGGGGAGGGCACTATATTTGGAATATGAATATTTGACTAACTCTTGAGTCTGACCGCTCATAGAAATCCCCAGGCAACGTGTTCCACCCCTCAAAACCCACACACCCAAAGGTAGAGACTATTAAGCAACATGTGCATCTGCTGATTTCCCTGTGGAAACTGCCTAACAAGTGGTATATTCAATATAAAGATATTGAATCAATATTGATTTATTGTAGAAATAAATAAGACTGTGCTGGTAGAAATGTGTGGTCATTGAAAAACTCCACACAAGCTATATGATTGAACAGAAATTCAATGTATTGAACAGGAAAGAATTTTACTTTTGATTTCATATCATTAGAAGACGCTGTAAATCTTGACATGTCTGTAATTTTGATGAGTTTTAGATAAATTTCAACTGGTTTTAGTTGAAATATTTAGATAAATTTCAACTGGTTTAGTTGACTTTAATGTTATAAATGTACATAAATTTATAACATAATGTTATAAATATAATAATAATGTTTAATTATTCAGGGAAATAAACCCATTGGGGCATCTGTCTTAGTTACTTTTCTATTGCTGTGACAAAAATATCATGGCCAAGGCAACTTCTGAAAGAAAGTACATAGCATACTTTGGCTTCTATTTTCAGTGGGTAGAGTTCATGACTGCAGTGAAAGACTGAGAGCTCCACCCAGATCTTCAAGCAAGACACAAAAGAGAAAGAAAACATGAGTCTTTCAAAACTCCTGTGAAACCTCAAAGCCCACCCCAGTGACATATATCCCCCAACAAAACCACAATTCCCAATACTTCCTAATCAGGCCAAATTAACCTGTAACCAAGTATTCAAACATGAGTCTTTGGTGGCTATTGTTATTCAAACCACCATATCATGTTTAATACACAGTCTGTCTACATAACACTTGGCTATGTTTGCCTATAAGAGAGAATGTATACAAACGTTTGATGGACATACAACCTCTACTAGAGCGAAAATCATGATTTCTCTCATTATTTGAGTATACTGACTCAATCCTGCAGTTCTCACACTTGAGCGTGAGTCAGAATTTCCTGGGAAATTGATAAGCATAAAGGGCTAGACCTGTTCTTGAGGGTTGTAGCCCATCACTTCTGAAGAATAGTGAAGTTATGGGTATATGGATTTATCCCCCCTCCCTCTTCCTCTTCCTCTCCATCTACCCTGCCTCTCCATCCTTACCTTTTCCCTTCTTTTCTCTCTTTCCATGACCATGTGTATGTGTCCATCAATATATTGCATCCATGATGGGATCCTTTTTCAATCTCTTTATATCATGTGGGTCTCACTGAGTCTGCAGCTTACCACTTTAGTGAAGCTGTCTGATCAAAAAGTCCCATGGATCTTTCTGTCTCTGCACTTGAATTGCAAGCATAAACCTCTAAGCATGACTTCTTGCATGGGTGCTATGGAGCCAAACTCAGAACTGCTTGCTTGGTTGACAGTTTATCAACTGAATCATTACATCAGCCCCTGAGATTATCATTTTAATAAGTGCCCAGGTGGTGTTGATGTGGAGCCAGTGCTGATTCTAGAGCCATCATTATAAACACTGAATTAGAATATCTCTCTCATCTACTCTACATGACAAAGTGCCTTTCTTAAAATAGTATTTACACTTTGAGACCGATTGTTCTTATAGTTAGGCCTTTTCTTTTAAATAGCTACAGTTTCCCAGGAAGTTACAAAGTCATACAGAGAGGTACAAGGTGCGACTTGCAAGATGTGTCTTGATGGTTCTAATTTTCTTTAAGGGTAGCTCAATTGTGAATATCAGAAAGTGACCTTAGTGTACAGTGCTTGTATAAGTCTGTCATTTTGTGGCAACCTCTGTCTAGACAGAGGTGATTCCATCTGCCCACAAGTCTTTCTTTCTTTCTTTTCTTTCTCTTTTTTTTTTTTTTTTTTTTCTTTTTTTTTTTTTTTTTTTGATTTGGTTTTTTCGAGACAGGGTTTCTCTGTTGTAGCCCTGACTGTCCTGGAACTCACTCTGTAGACCAGGCTGGCCTCGAACTCAGAAATCCGCCTGCCTCTGCCTCCCAAGTGCTGGGATTACAGGCGTGTGCCACCACCGCCTGGCCTCCACAGGTCTTTCTTATACTCAGCACTTCTCTCTCCCCTTTACACTGCTCATCACCAATGATAGCAACCCACAAATTTGTAGACCTACTGTGTACTTCTGTCATTATGAGTCATTTTGGGAGTTTTATATATATAGAAGTACAACGAATGCAAGGGAAATGGACTTTAAAAATATACTTATTTTATGTATTGGAGTACATGGTAGCTGTCTTCAGACACATGGGAAGAGGGCATCATATCCCATTACAGATGGTTGTGAGCCAACATGTGGTTGCTCAGAATTGAACTCAGGACCTCTGGAAGAGTAGTCACTGCTCTTAACTGTTGAGCCATCTCTCCAGCCCAGAAAGTAGATTTTTTAATATAAATGTTTTTTGAGAATCTCATACCTGAGACCTATATTAATACAATTCCCCTTCTACCTATTCCAGCCCTTCTGTGTCTTCTCCTCTTCCTCTCAAACACATTGCCTTTAAAAAAATATTATTATGATTCACACACACACACACACACACACACACACACACAGAGAGAGAGAGAGAGAGAGAGAGAGAGAGAGAGAGAGAGAGAGAGAGACAGAGACAGAGACAGAGACAGAGACAGAGAGACAGAGAGAGACAGAGAGACAGAGAGAGACAGAAAGATACAATGGAGATTATTTTCTGTTTCTTGTACGTTGTTGTTGTTGTTGTGTGTTTATGACTGACTACTTGAGATTTGATAACTTATTATTGGGCGTGGATAACCCATTAGGGGACCCTATCCTGGAGAAAACTGATCTTCTCTCTCTCATCTGCCATTTGTTATGTATAGCTCTTCATATAGGCATTACATTTCTTTCATCCATATTGGCACATTGATTAGTTCTGCAAAGTGTTTAGTGTTCTGCAAAGTGATTAGAAAAATGTAAATAAGAACATACTGTGATGTCACCATGCATATTGTCAGATGGCAACATTTGCTGACAGGCAGCTGGACACTGGTCCTTTCCTACTTTATCAATAGGAGACTGCATGACCATCAAAGAGTATAATTTGAAAACTTTTATAAAAATAAACACAGTGACCATATGAGACAAAATTTGCATCTTTGGGTGTCGAGATAAATGAAAATATATGTAATAATGTATATTTGCTCATTTAGCTGCTTCATTCACACTTTCCAGAGAGAGAGAGGAAGAGAGAGAGAGAGAGAGAGAGAGAGAGAGAGAGAGAGAGAGAGAGAGGTGAGGTAGATGACTCAATGAACTGAGGCAGCCATGCTCTGACTGCATCTCACCAATGACAAGGGGCTAATCCCTGACATAGTACATGGTGACATCTCAGTATGTTCTGATTTACATTTTCTAACTGTTAGTGATAAGCTTGTCTTTTTCAGGGGTTTAGCTGGCAGTCAGGTATTTCCCATAGTGAAACAGCTCCTCATGTTTTTTCTTAAAGGGCCATTTATTTCTTCCTCACTAGGTTCTGAACATTCTTTGCCTAGCCCAGATTGGAGTTCAACCTTAAGAACTTGCTCTCCGAGGTTTCTTCACAGATCACAATTTTTAGTTTTGTTCTCTCATCAGAGTCTTTCACAGATAATGTTTTATGAAGCCCAAATTATTTAATATCTTGTAATTCAGGTGACAGATCTAAGAAAGCTTTACCAAAGCATAAGATATTACCTCATTTTCCATGAATATTTTATGTTCTGTGCTATGCGTTTAAATATACATTTTGATTTTAGTTATTTTAAGGACAAGGTATGAGTTTATTAAAAAATTGGATAACTTTTACTCTATGGATTATTCTAATGTGCATGTAACACGTAACACCTGTTTTGCTCTCACCATGTATCCTGTCAACTATGTGCAAACAGTTAATTTGTATCTCCTTCCATTTGATGTTTAAGTCTTAAGTGTATTTTTGGGGGGGTACTTTTTTGGGGAGGTTATTCATTATTTTGAAAGCTTTACTTTTTCACATTTTAGACAGCATTAGAGATTATTCACAAGAATTTCAGTATTACCTCCTAGTCTCACCATTCCTGAAATCCAATGCTATGAATGTTAAATACCCTGAGAACTCTGACCTCTAAATTCTATTGAGTCAAACCATGTAGGATTGTTCCTTTTTTTTGAATGATTCTTTTAAGTTTTTATTTTAGGTGTATGAATGTTTACCGGTATGTTTGTATGTGCACCATGTGTATGCCTGGTGCATGCACAGGCTATTAAATCCTGTGGTACTGTAGTTACAGAAGTTTGACCAACAATCAAGTACAGGGAAAAGATCTAGGCCTTCTGAAAGTGGATCCAGTGCTCTTAATTTCTGAACTGTCTCCCTATCCCTACGTATTGTTGCAACAGACACTCAAAATCTACTTTTATTAAAAGCATGGATAATATCTTGGCACATAAGACACACACAATAAAAGCCTTTGTTTTGTATCATTTTTTAAAATACCTTGGGTCATATTCTTGCTTAGGGTTCTATCTAAAGTTGTGTCTAAAAACTGGTTAAATCTAAGCTGTGTCATCTTGGTCAAGGATAGAGGTACAGAGATGAAATTAATGGAGATACTTTATGGTCCATATTCCCCATGTCTTGTAGACATCCAAGTGCATTGAAGGTCTCCCGTTGTTTTATAACTTGCAGAACCTTATTCTCCAGAACCAACAACATCTAACCATACAGACTATCTCTGAGAGAAGGGAAGCTTCCGTAGTAGTCAGGTTGCGCCTTGGGCAACTGCAGTCATTTCTTGGGAACCATATTGATCACTGCAAATTATGGCAGTGCAAGAGCCTTTGAGCCATGTTTCAGAACCAGAACTGAGATTACAAACAACTATACAGAATACAGGCAACAAGACCAGTCATACATACTTCCAACTTCGCTCCAGAGCTCTTGTCTGTGCCCTCACTGTGGGCTTTCTATGCCGATGGCACCCCTTTATCAGTTCCCCTTCACAACGTGACAGATTCCTTCCATCTCCTTTTACTTGCTCTTGCTGTGGTTTATTGATTTAAACTGTAACTGAGACAGATGGCTGAGGTCATTCCGTGGCCAACATGTTTGCCTTAAGTCTCTAGAAGCAGAGTTGTTATCAGCCGTGTTTTGAGGTCTAACATTTCCATTTTGCCCCTTCCCTTCTATTTGTTCCCATTGCTTGTTTTTTAATTACACGCCTGTGACTTTCTCTTTTTCTATTTCATGTGTGTTTACAATTGTACACTGGATCATCATTATTTGTTACCATCTTGTGAGACAAATCTACCATATGTTCATCTACATATAGGGAACCTCTATTTCAATGATCTTTCTGAATTTTGATGCTGGGTTTGACTTTTTAATTTAAAAAAATGGACATTTTGAGTTTTACAATAAAATAAATATTTGTACTGAGTGATGCATTTGTCTTTTTGTGACTTTTTTCTTTTCATTGTAGGGAGGCATTACGTCTCTTGATATATATGGGATGTTGAGAGGAAGTACAGTTGGTCTATGCACTTTTTGTTGACTTGTAGTGGGGAACTTTTTATTACTGTTATTGGAAATATTGAGTTCAGGCTCTTCATTTGAGGCCCACTGGTTGCATGTGGGGTGGAGTTGGCTAGCAGGTCAGCTCTCTATTACTTTGCTGAGTTGGAAGTCAATTTCACTCTGCACTGTGCCTCCTTGACAATAGCCAAGTAGGATGTGGAGGGAAGGCCAACTCCTTCTCCCCACAGCATCTTCTGTTATTCAGATGATATGTGAGAGTAGTCTTATAGAGTTTTCCACTAACCCTTCTCTTTCACACCAAGCAGTGAGACTCAGTTACCCCCATAATTACCTATCATGTAGAATCCTGAGCTCCCATTAAGCTTGTCTATCTGGAGAGAATCATGGCAGTTCTATCCCTGCATGTAAAAAGCAGAGCAATTTTTGTTTGATAAATTAGTAAGTTATTTTGTTCACTCTTTAAAAATGTTTTATTATTTATTTATATGCATGTATGTTAACAGCATGTGTGTGGTGGTGCCATTGGAGGCTAGAAGATGTTGTTGGACCACCTGAATCTGGAGGTAGAGATGATCTGAACCACCTGGTATTTATGCTAGGAAAGAAACCTGAGCCATTTGGAAAAATAGCGTGTATACACATATACACACATGCACATACATACATACAAACACACACACATATACATGTATATGTGTATATATGTATATGTGTATATATGTACACCTGAATATATGTATGTATATGCATATGTATGTGTATTTATGTAGATATGTATATTAGACATGTGGATATATAGATATATAGATGTGTAGAAATGTATATGTAGATATGTATATCTACTAAACTGCTAAGCCATATATATGCATATAATGTCTTAGCAGTTTATGTATACATGCATATATATGTGTTGTATATATATCTGTGATACATTTATATCATCCTATAAACACACACAAACATATACACACAAATAAAAGCAAAAAGTAAAAAAAAACTTGAAAAACAAAAATCTGGGATTCTCATAGTCCAGGCTAGCTTTGAACTTTTGATCCTCCTGCCTCTGTCTTCCCAGTTATGAAATTAATTCTGGGTGCCATTGAAACTAACCATTTTGAAGCTGTTTCATTAGGATATTTAGCTTTGGTGGTGGAGGTGATGTATAATTTTCTATTTCAGGTGGCTTATCATGTTTTGAGTTTTTTTTTCTATTTCTGCTTTTTTCCCTAGTTTTTCTGCAGTTTTAAGTATCAGAGCAAAATTCTGTGAATATAATCACTGTATGTTGTACTTCTTGAGAAATCTCCATTGTCATCCATGGGCTCATATTACATATGTGGAGGGTTGTTTTGAAGACTTTGAACCACAAGGAAATGCATCCAGGATGGCAGAGGAAGGTTGCCTATGATAGGCTTTTGAATATACTATTCATCTCTGCTCTCATCCCTATGGCCCCACTTTGTGAAAACCAATTGCCACAGATATTTATTCCCTTGAAAGGAAGGAATTATACTGCCATGCCTTCTACCCATGGTATAATAATTGTCTCTAAATCATCAATGGAAAGAAGAAATCTTTGCTCTTTTTGGTGGCTTCTAATAGGAATTTTGTCATAATAATGAAAAGTTAACTAATATACTAAGGTATCTGAGTCCTCAGCTATCTCTCTTTTTCTTTTCCAGTTTTTATAAACTCTTCATTTGTGCTTTTTATTTACAAGATTCATCTTACTTGATTGGGGATGAGTGAACTGTGTACTTATTCAAATCTTTTACAAAGCTAATAGTTTTTAAGTTTCTACTTGGACTATTGGAGAGTTCTGTAGTGATTACATATTTAAGTAACAAGGAACGATACATATTTTAGGGTACCATGCGATGGGTCAACATGTATAAATATTGCACAGTACTGAAATCAGGGTGAACATATCTGTCTCCTCCAATAGCTATCATTGCTTTGCGATGAAAACATTCAGAAAAGTTTGAAGAAACAGCAGGCACTTTAGCTCAGTAGTAGAACACTTGCCTGTGCACAGGTCCTGAATTTGATTCCAAGCAACACAGACACACACACACACACACACACACACACACACACACACGTGCACACACACACATATGCACATATATGCACATGTGCAGACAGACACACACAGTGGCATGAAATCTACCTCTTTATCTATGTCCTATTTGACTATATACTATGTCTTTCTTCATACAATTTATCCTCTGAATGCATATTTTTCATCAGATTTTATATTTTGACCTTAGTGTTTTGAGTAGTGTCATGAAAGGGAAGCATGTGGTAACTCTTTTGTCTAATATCTCTTCTCTGTCTTCTATTTACCTTGGAGTGGGACCCCTTTCATGAAAAATTCTCCAGAAGAGCATGTTTTAAGAGGTGCTGACTGCACATGGAAGTTCAGTCTGGCTGAGAGATGGGTCAGTGTGCTGTGCCCTCATCCTTGTCAGAGCCTCTCATTTAGCAAAAGAAAACTTTACTTCTCTTTCTCCTCTATTTTCAAAACATTTTTTCAAAATTCAGAAAGCTTGAGAAATTCAGCTGTTTCTTGACTATATCTTTTTTTGAGAAGAGAGTGATACCTTTTATGCAAAGAAATTCCACTTGTGTCATATACATGTTTTAAACAATTTCTTTAATTTAATTTAAAAAAGGCTTTGTTCTATAGGCACACTAATGTTAAAAAAAGTTGCTATGATTTAACCAGGGCCTCATAAATGCTAGGTAAATATGCTACCCCTGAGCTATATTCACTCTCCATGGTTATCCTTTTGTATGTCTTTCTACTAAGGGAGTCTATCCATCCTTCCACCCTTCTGTCCAGCTACATACTATTTTCATTATAAGCCCGATCTTCATTGGAAACACATTCCTCCCTTTATCTCATAGCACAGTACTCTAGAAATGAGGTAATAAATGTTTGTAATGGGCTTGGAGGGCAGGGAATAGTTCTTTGATGACAGCAATGTAATAATATGCTCAAGATGTCTTTTGGTAAATTTGCCCAAAAAGAAAATAAGTTTAATTGCAGTGATTTTTAAGACTCATTATGAGGAAACAATGTAATAAATAATGTCTATACAAGGATATGTATTTATGTGTATTTGTATACCTGTCTATTAACAGAAAATTGTGCATACATGCATGTGTGTTTCTCCCAGTCAATCCACAGATTAGATGTGCACAGTTGCGATAAATTGAAAATCAGAGTGGGCTTTTATTACTTTTTTCTTTAACTTTCCATTGATTAATTGAGAATTCCACATCATTCACCCCAGTTCTACTTATGTCTCTGTCCTTCTGTATGTGTCCTCTGTCCTTGCACCCTGCTCTCAAAATAAAATGAAACAAAACAGAAAACCAAAACAAAACAAACAAGAAAACCTCTCACTGTGGAAGCGATGGTGTGTCACGGTGTGTCACAGTATAGAACCTTGTGCCCAAGCAGCTTCCTCTCAACAGCTGCCTTTTAATCACAGCAGACTTAGGGTTCACGAATGTTCATATGATGTACCATACACCACCCTGTTCTTGAAATAAGCTGTCTATTTATTTGGGTCATTTTTCCTGATTGCTTGATGCTTTGGGAAGATGTTACCGCAGTGATCCAGAATTTCTAGTTGATGATTGTTCAGAAGCACATATAATGCATGTAAAAGAGAAGACATGGACCCAGCCGGCAGTAGGGCTAATGGCTTCAAAGAGAAAACAGGAAAAGTAGGGAAAAGAGAACTTTGCCTATGAACTCTTGTCCTTGTCTAGGTAGGTATACCACCCAGAATATAACAAACAACAAACAACAACAAAACAACAACAACATCCCTCTGCATAGCATACCTGAAGCCATATGCCAGGGAAATGTCTTTCAGCTGCTGCTGAGTGTTCGGGAGATCATTTCGGAAGAGGAAGAAAATACTAATAAAAAGGTGATAGTGCCCCAGGGTGTGTGGGGAGGAGGCAAAGGCAGATTTGAAGCACTGTGGGGGCTCTTCAGGCAGGCTGTGCCCATGAGCTCACCCCTACTGGTTGTGCATATCTGCAGGCTAAATCCTGGGCTCAGCCTTCATGTGGCCAATGAAAATTGACATTTCCCATATCCCAAGGTTAGCTTAACAGTAATTAAAGCATCACATTGTGCACAATTCTTTCCATTATAATTTAAGTGGATTTTATGCTATTTTAGAAACCATTCTGGTTCCAACTGTGAATAACGAATACAAATAAAGTTGAATGTCAGACCTGGAATACAAATCATATATGAAAACTCATAAGCATCCCAAACATCTGCCCTCTCTGTCCCAAGTCTCAGTGACCTTCCTACTGGCTCAGCACCTGCCGATAGTGGCCCAGGTTTGCTTTTGATGTCAGACCACATCTATGAGCCATGTCTGTGCAATTGAGAATGCTGAGGTTTCTTGCTCTGAGACACCTTCCTGGTTTCCATGTGTTTTGAGAATTCATTCATCTCTCTAAGCATCTCTATTAGCGCCAGGAGGATTTCGGAAAGGACATATACTACTCAGAAATCACAGGGTCTTCCAGATATGATGATTGTTTCTCTTCCCAATGAGAGAGTGAGTAGCTGCTCAATTCATTCTCTTGTTCTTGTCATTGTGCTTCCAAATGCCCTGCCTCTCTGGCTTCCTGGGAGGGGCTATTTGTAGTCCTGCCATCCTCACTTGTAGATGTGATAGGGATGTATTCTGACTTCAGTAGCACAGTAGAAGGTTTCTATCTATTCATTGGATTCATCTTGCTCCATGAGATAGAGGAGGAAGCAACATAAGTGGGATTTTGCACAGACTAGCTTGAAAAATATCTTAAGAAAAGGTCGAAAATCCAGTTCTAAGTTTGTGAGAGGGAAAACAGGAAAGACTTGGGGGTCTCTTTACCATGGGTACCCCAAAAAACAAAGAGCACACAGAGCCCCACAGTGATAGACAAAAATGACAGGATGGGGTGTTGTAAGGTTTTATTTTTATTAAGCTGGAAAACATTAATATTGTCATGCAGATGGTCACCTATGTGGGAAGCTTACTAAAAGACCTCTCTAGATTATGCGACGACTATTCTAAATTTAGGAAAGCATCAACTCCCAAAGCTAAAGGTGGAGCCATGCTGCTAAACATATTAGTATTTCTTAAATCAAACACCTGTTCTGCCCGCACAGCACACAAAAAAATGCTCTTATTTATTGCTTGCTCCTCCATCTCAGGACTCAGACTCACTATAAATTCATCTCATGTTAATTTATGTGCAAACAAAGACACACACATTTTAAATATCCGAAATGCTAGAAATAAAACTTATTTTTAATTTTGTGCTTGTTTTCCATTTGTCAACCAGCAAATGAAAGGGCTGAATAAATCACGCACTAATTGCCAGCGGTGCTAAATTTAGTGTGAGATCTGGAATCCTTTTGATCAAAACCGCTGAATATGAAATCATCCTCAGCTCTCTAGGCAACTTTATCCGCCTTTCTATTCTCCATCTGTCAGTCACCTGGGAATTTGTGAACTATTCCATATGTCAGACTTGTCAATCACAATGGGATGTGGGAACTATCTGCCTACTGCATAGGAATTCTTGCTAAAAAATTAATCTGCATTTAACTAGTAGCTCTATATTTTGAATACCACATTGTTTTCTGTTTTGGAAAAACGTTCTCTCTATAAGGTGAATGGGAATAAATTGTATTAAGATAGTATAGATCAAAAGTTGGAGTCTAAATTACATTTTTGAATGTGTAACTGTTACAAATACCGTGTGAGGACAGTGATATTGTGCATTTTCAATACATTTAAAATAGAATGCTATTTTGGGAACAGCAAATGCAATAGAACTGTATCTTACCTATTGACATTTGAAGTACATGTAAATTAAAAAGTTATAACTACATGGACATCTCAACATTTTATGACTCAAAACTTATCAAGATGGTTGTGAAAGATGAACACTTTGCTTTATTGTAAGCTCAAATGTTCCTAAGATATTCAAATATTTCATTAAAATAAAAAGTCATATGAGATTGTATTCACTGCACAATTGCCTCTCTATATTTTTATGTAAAACAAACTAGAAAAATTGAGGAACTGAAAAATCATATGTTATATAGGAAGTTTTAAATATCAGTCTAGTTTAAGATGAAATGTTTGGTTCTGTATAATTAAGAGGATATCTTGTAGAAATTATTAAAAAGATAAAATTAGTGTGAAAAAAAGTGTCAGAGGTGTGAGAAACTAAAATTAATGGTAGACATTCTATCTCTGTGACATCAGACAAGTTAGGTAAGGTATTCAGTTCCTGCAACCCATGCTTGAACCCTGAAGACCTTAGGAGATGTTAACCTATAAGCAATTAAAGAAATGTCCACAGATAGAAACTAAAGGTTATGCATTCCTGGGCATCTCAGTAGCATCTGTAGACATCTCAAAAGGCAGAAAGAGTAAATTCAACACAGGGTGTTGGCTGTAGGCCTGTGGTGGACTGGAAACACTAAATGCTTTTGGCAAACTGCAACTACCTTGCAATCAGTTGTCTCTTCTTAGGTTCAACCCCTTCTGAGCTCCTTACTGTACTGAAAAGGGAAATTCACACAAGGCCATTAAGACTCAAGAAGAACAAGCTCTTCTTCATCCTTCAGCATCAATGGCATCTCTTAACCCTTCCCCCTCTTTCCCACCCTCTTGCACCATGCTTCTATCAGAGGATCTATCCATGCCGACCTCTTTGTCATAACCTTTCTCCTCCTCTTGCTTCATGTATTCTTTAAGCTTTAACTCAAGGACAGTTTAACAGACCCTTCTTTTAATCTGTACCAATCACATAGGCAGTCAATTATAAGTTTGGATTGCACGTAAGTTGTCCTGTGCCTATTAATTGTACATTTTGCCCCAGAGATTTTGGTTCACAGTAGTGTCTCCCAGCGGTCAATGACACAGTTTGATTTACTTGTAAACCTAATAGAGGCCCTAAGTAGGTGATCACTACATTTTGGTGAATTTAAAGACAGACATTCACAAGTGAATGAGCATCCAGATGAACAGACAAATAGTAAAGAAGTGATGATCTCTTCATATAAATGCCCAAGCCAAGCAACAAAAAAATGCTTTTAGTTATTAAGATTGAAATTAGAAATCAGCATAACTCCATACACATGGACTTAATAAAGAGATTTATACCCAGCAGAGTAAATGTCCAGCACCCTGTGCACCCTTTGCTAATTTCCATAGCCACTGCTCCTATTGTCTACCAATTCTTTCTAATTGCATATATTATTTTTCATCTTATAAAAAACCTCTGATTACCTATATAGCTTCCATGAACACCTACCCTTGCTTTGGATGCTTGAACTGATTTTTATCTTCTTTCATTTTTCTATGACCTAGCGTCATGAGCAGCTAAAGCACATAGATGCTTGTCATTAAACTTTGTTAAATAAAGTTATTTGTTGTTTTCCAAGCAAGATTGTACTGCTGTGGTTAGTTCAGGTGCTTGTAAACTGATCCTGTTCCCATGATCTCTATATATCAATTGAACACAGACTAAAGACCCATGAGCCTGCATGCAAACACCACAACAGGAACCGGAGGTCAGAAGTTAAAGACTAGGTTATTTACAATTTAGGAATTTTTTATTCCCTTGAGAATAAAGGAAGGAAAGAACAGAAGGTAATGAGCAATGAAGGGTGAGATATGGTGAGGAAGAGATGCAGGAAGGGGAGAAGGGAAGAAGAAAAGAATGAAGAAAATAGCACCTCTTCCCTTTAAAAAAGCATAATACTGATTAATTTTATTCAACTGAACACTGGAGAAGCAGAAACAATATCTAAATACATCTCTACGAGATCATGTTGTGACACTCAGAAAGTTGACCTCATTTGTATGTTTTTATTTTTTAGAAATAGAATAAGAAACAGAAATAAAGATAAAGTAAGTAACAGCTGAAAATGATGAATTAGACATTTTGGCCATTATAGTTGGGTTATGTTTCTCATACATGGTTATGTCCTATAATCAAGGTTGATGCTCAATATAAATTATGTGATGAAACAAATCAAGCATATAGTAGAAACATATAATAGGAAACACAAAATAATTTATCCAGCGAGTATTTTATATAACAGGCAAAAGGAAATTTTAATATCAGTAGATTTTTACACATTATTTGGTGACACTTTGCACACTAAAACAGGAGAAATGTATTTGGGATATGAATAAGCAGTGATTACATTTCTGTATCAATTTTATATTTGCAAATAAAACTATTTTAAAATGAATAAATGAAAGTATCTCTGATACTGTTTAATGCTGTAGAAATGCCCTGGACAATGCATTGTAGTATGAAAAGGGAAATACCATTGTTAAAGAAATCAATGGACAAGACACACCATTTGGGCCCATACTAAATCCAACTAGAAACACTAAACGCACACACCAAAACTCTATGGAAATAATAGAGATCCAGCATGAGGTCTCTGTGGAACACAACATTAAAAGTTTAATTGCTTCTTCAATAACCACAGAAAATATATGTAAGATCTAACTAATAGAAACACAGGAAGCTGCAAAACTAAATATTTATGCTTAACAAGAAACTCTCAAATGATGCAGTATAATATACACATGATCCTAAATAAATTTACAAAGGCACATGCTTACTATAAAAAATGAAAGATGTATTTTGAAAGTTTAACTTCTGAAGATAATTATTAAATTTTCATAAATCTTAATAAGTGTCCAAATTTCAATGAAGGGCTAGGAAGACAGCTCAGTTCATAAAGGAAGCAAGCATTGTTCTGCAAGCTTGAGGACCTGAGTTCAAGCCAAGTATTGATGTTGGTGTGGAGAGAGAGAAAAAGACAGACAGACAGACAGACAGGAGAGGGAGAAGGACGGGGAGGGCAGGGATGGAGGGAGAGGGAGTGGTGGTTTCTTGGAACTTACTGCCCTCTTGGCAAGTCCTCCTGGTCAATTACAGGCTCTGTCACAAGAAGCAAGATAGACAACTGCTGAGGTCAATGTGCAAGATAGCTCTGTGGCAAATGCACATACGCATTCACATACATCCACACTCACACATGAATGCAGGACCACAAACTTATACATACATAGTCATAAACATGCTCTCACATATGTGTACACACATATATACACTCATACACACATAATCACATATATACTCATATAAACACACACACAAAATTGCAATGGAAATACTTTCTTGCATTGACATTTTGTACATACAGGTAGAGAACCAAAGGTTTTGAAAGATAAGAATAGCATTAAACAAATTCTAACAGATTAAAAGTATGCAATAAACCTAGCGAAATTAAATTGGTATAATATTATAGTAGGAATAAATGAATATGCCAATTAAAATTACAGGTAGTTTGGATTCAAGTATAGTGGAACTCCAGATGGAGAAAATGAAAGACATAGACACATATTGGGAATACTCACTAAGAATATTCATAATGTTGATTGTGTTTTGTAGAAAAAGGAGGGAAAGTAATACAAATTTAGTTTTTAAAATATTTGTGAAAACATTATTAAAGGAGAGACCTACAGGCATATGAAATGACATAATCAAAGCTTCGGAGCATTTAAATTCTTTCATTATTATTTATGTTACATAGTTTTTGTATTTGTTAAGAATCCCTATGTGCCTTACAGAAACTTTGTAATTTCTGTAAGGAACATAGGGATAAGTTTCTGTAAGTCAAAGACACTGTCAGAAGGACAAAATAGCAACCAACAAATTGGGAAAAGATCTTCACCATTCCCACATCCGACAGAGGGCTAACATCCAATATATACAAAGAACTCCAGAAGTTAGACCCCAAAGAACCAAATAACCCTATTAAAAAATGGGGTACGGAGCTAAACAGAATTTTCACCAGAAGAAATTCAGATGACTGAGAAGCACCTTAAGAGATGTTCAACATCATTAGTCATCACCAGTCAGAAGATTAGAAACTCAAGAGACAACAGGTGCTGGCAAGGATGTGGTGAAAGAGGAATACTCCTACACTGTTGGTGGGATTGCAAGATGGTACAAGCACTCTGGAAATCAGTATGGCGGTTCCTCAGAAAATTGGGCATGACACTCCCAGAGGACCCTGGCATACCACTCCTGGGCATATACCCAGAGGATTTCCCTGCATACAATAAAGACACATGCTCCACTATGTTCATAGCAGCCTTATTTATAATAGCCAGAACCCGGAAGGAGCCCAGATGTCCTTCAAAGGAGGAATGGATACAGAAAATGTGGTATATTTATACAATGGAATACTACTCAGCAATTAAAAAATAATGAATTCATGCAATTTGTAGGCAAATGGTTGGATCTAGCAAATCTCATCCTGAGTGAGTTAACCCAATCACAAAAGAATATACATGAATTGCAATCACGGATAAGTGGATATTAATGAGCCCAGAAGCTCTGAATACTCAAGGCACAATTAGCAAATCAAAATATTCCCAAGAAGAAGGAAGGAGAGGACACTGGTCCCAAAAAGACTGGTTCCAGTTTTGCAGGAGAGTACCAGAACAGAGAAAGGGTTGGGGGGGATGAATGGGGAATGGGCGGGGGCTGGGGAAGAGGACTTATGGGACATATGGTGAGGGGGGAACTGGAAAAGGGGAAAGCCTTTGGAATGTAAACAAAGAATATAGACAATAAAATAAAAAAGGAAAAAATAATTAAAAAAAATTTAAAAGGTTGATATAAAAAAAGGAATCCATATGTGTATAATAACAGAAATATTACCTACTGCATTTATCCTACTCTCTCCCAGACTGGCCAAAGATATTAAGATTTAGAAATGGAAAGTCTGACTTTAGACTTTTTTCTTAGTTATAACACTGCATTACCTCCTAGATTAAATACTTATGTATTCAATACAATGTATACATAACTATTCAATCTAGGATGGAATACATAAGTAAAAACTTACATATAGAAACTATAGAGCAGTATAATAAATAATGTAGCACTACGGAAAATGTATTTTCACAGAATAGAACACTAAAGTAAAATTATGTATGTATGTATCATCCATATTATTATCTATCATCTATCTATAATCTATCATCTACCTATCTATCATCTATCTATAATCTACCTATCATCTATTTATCATCTATCTATCTATCTATCTATCTATCTATCTATCTATCATCTATCTATCTTTTTAATTCTAAATGAAAAACAAGTGAAAATTACAAGGGGCATAAATCTGTATTTTAGACCAGTGGTAACATAAATCAAATGCCCAGACTGAAAATCAAGAGCATATAAACACACCTATGTGATGTAAGTTTAAATAATTAGATGATATTACTCAACCAATTTACTAAAAGGTACTAACCTCTGATGACAAACATTTCTGGGAATGTAGGTAAATGTATACTTCCATATACATCTTTTAAAATTTTTTACATAAAATTTATTTTCAAGAAAATTCATCCAGTTAAAATTTAATGTCCCTATTCTTCAGCTAGTGATGACTAAGTGTCCAAGTAAGTCAAACTGAATAAATGTTATACACCGCTAGGGGTGCTAAAGTTCTAAATGGAGTCTTTGTCATCTAAGAGTTTAAAGAGTTTGCGTACACCAAGTTGTTCCAAACATCATGCAAATCAAGGTGCATTTAGCTATGGACATCAGAGTGTTTGATTTATTATATTTGGACATTAGAGTGTGTGAGATAGTTTTCTCTATGACCAAATATCCAAAGAGAAAACACCTTAGGGGAAGAAGGTTTTCCTGAAGTTCATAGTTTCATCATCAGGAAGACATGTTGTCTGGGGTTCTAGTCCTGATCTAGAAACTTGTTCCTGGTCATGTTGCAACAATAGACAGGCAACTGATACAGTGATTGGAGCTAGAACAGAAGCCAGGTTGCAAGCCTTAAGTTATTCTCAGTGACCTACCTCCATAAGCCAGTCCTCACCTATGAAATGTTCCACAATATCCTAAGCAGCTCTACTACCTGCAGAACAAATGTTCAAGCACTTTAAGTCCATAAAGCTCATTTAAATAGGAATACTCAATCCTCAGCTCCCATAATCTCATAGTCCAAAAACAAATTTTACTGTTTTGTGGGTTCATTTTCCTCATTACCACTTTTCCCACCATTCCTACCCACAACACTGGGTAGGAGAAAATCATAGAGAGGAAAGTGGTCAACAATATCGTCAGAGTACTTCCTGATGATTAGGTCCATTAGGTTCCTTGGGGCCAGTTTGATCTTCACTATGAATACATATAATTTCTTTTTATTGTCTCTCTCCACACTGTTACTTGAAAAAGCACAACAAACTGCAGTCAACAACAACCACCACCAACCTGCCAGTGAGGCCCTCTCACTGGAGCTCTAGAATTTATATACTCTCCTAAGGTTTCCCAGAATTCCAAACTTCACAAGCTCCTTGAAACTATGTGCATCTGTCAAAACCCTGTTACAGCATGAGGCAAATCATAGTCAACTTCTGTGTGCACACTCTAAAGCACTCCATACACTACATCTGGAATTAAAAGGAAAAATATTCCCATTAATACTTTTGTGCTTTTAAAGACACCAAAATTATCACTATGCGTTTTTGTCCAACATCGAAAGTTCTCATTCTCTTCTCTTCTCTTCTCTTCTCTTCTCTTCTCTTCTCTTCTCTTCTCTTCTCTTCTCTTCTCTTCTCTTCTCTTCTCTTCTTTTCTTTTCTTTCTTTTTTTTTGAGACAGAGTTTTTCCAGATAGCCCTAGCTGTCCTGGAACTCACTCTGTAGACCAGGCTGGCCTCGAACTCAGAAATCCGCCTGCCTCTGACTCCCAGAGTGCTGGGATTACAGGCGTGTGCCACCACCGCCTGGCTACTCATTGTTTTCTTAATTTCAACACCTAATACGTCCAAAATCTAAAGTCTCTTCTAAGAGTCAAAATCATTTCTTAATTTCAAGCCCCTAGAATATTTTTCTAAATGCATAGGTCTATAAACCATGTTACACGTCAGACCCTTCCTATTTCAAAAAAGTAAATGGGGGCATATTGTAGAAAGATTGGTCAGAAATAGAACGAATACCCAGCGAGGAAATGGTTAAATTCTGTATGTCCATATCTAACATTGGGAACTCTTGACGGCATCATCTATCTCCATCAGACTTGCATAGCACCAACTGGTTAGCACTGTTATTTGGAATATATGACATCCTTCTTGGGCAGGCTCCACTCAAGTCCTGCAGCTTTATCTTATGAATATTTCATCTATCATGCATGTCAATTTTCCTAATGTCTTCAATACAACGTAGGCCCCACTATCATAGCCCCCTTGCAATGAATTCTGAGGGCCTCCTTGTGGGAAATGGAGTCCTGATACCCATTGTCTAGCCTTAGCTTTTTGGGCAACGTCCACTCAGAGTCCAGGCCACGCCCACTCCGAATCTACCTGCCCCTCCTTTATAGTCTAAGTAGTGAGCATAAGCCTTCATGATTTTCTCCCCCCTTTGCAGCTAATGTGCCCACAAAACAGCATCTTGTGTACAGAAATGACTATTTATTTATTTATTTATTTATTTATAACTTGATATTAGTTTTTATTATTGTAATGACAGAGACTTGCAAAATTAAAAATAAGAATTAACTTTTTTCCCTCCAAGAAATACATCATACCATTAAAGAAAGATACTACTTTGGGCAAAAGAATAGAAAAAGATATTCTAGTCACGAAGTAGGAAACAAGCAGGTGTGAATATAATGCTTGATAAAGCAGACTCAAAATCAAGAAAGATAAAGAAAGTCATTCCATATAGATTAAAAGAATAATTCTCCAAGAGGACATTATAATTCCAAACCTGTAAAAAAACAAACATTCAATTTCATGAAGGAAAGAGGACAAGATTAAAAGCCACAGATCACCTCAAGACCAACTAGAAATGATAGTAATATTCCACTCTCACCAAATGGCAGGTTGGCCTGATAATGAATAAACAAATAAATACTTGAATTAAGTGACACTGTTGATCAAATGGAAAAGCAGACTTTTCTAGGACCTTCCATTTAAACTGCAGAATGCACATTTTTTTCAGCAGTTTAGGGAAGTTTCTCTAAAATGAATCATATATGCCATATAACAAATTTTAGAAAATATGGAAACACTGATTATTTGTATTCTATATGACCACAATGGAGATAAACTAGAAAGGAGCCCAGTCCTAGGGATACATCTACAATGCACTTGGCTTCTGAGGCTCAGGGAACATTGTAGAAAGAGGATCAGGGAACTTACTGTGAGATTATGTCTCTGTCTCTAAGTAATGTAACAGAAATTCTGAGAAAGTAATCAAATATTATTCCCAATAACCTACAAAAAATGGAATACACTTAACCAAGGTAGAAGATGAGTTGTACATTGAAAACTTTGAATACTCTGAAGAAAGTAACCATGAATGGCACAAGAACATGGAAATTACTTCAAGCTCATGGATTAGTATTGTGAATATAGCTCTAAAACCAAAATCAGTCTACAGATTCAATTATCACAATTTCAAAGCCATTTAAAAAACATAGACCCATATTCTCATTTGAGGTATAGTGGTCTTATTCTACCAAAGCCACAGAAGCATTGAGTGCCCTTGCAAATAAACTTGAAATGCTTTTCGAGATGGACATTTGGGATCAGAGAATCCCCCAGTAATATTCTTAATTAGTCTGGGGGGATCTCATTCTGGTAAGCTTGATTTTATACAAGCTTATTATGGGTGAAGCCTTTTCATCAAATTACCTTTTAGAAAGTGAAGTTTTCCTTTAATGGTGCCAACCTCTTTAGCAATTACAGCTACTAATTCTATTCCTAGCCAATCTGCAACTGTAGCCACACTGTTACTTGGTTTTGTTTTTTTGTTTCATTTTGTTTTGTATTTAAATTGCTAAGGTATACTTTGCCTATAATAATTCTTAGAAATTTCCTCCAAGTCTCAAGGTTAAGAAACATATTGATAACACTATTGATAAAATAACAACAGCAGCGGCAACAATAATAATAATAAAAACATTTGTCATTGAATTTCTTAGGTCCTTGCAGCTTTGGTGTTAGAATTCAGTGAATATTGAAAGAAAGTCAAGTAGCTATTATTATAGAAAATGGTGAAAAAAGGAATGTTCTCATTGTAGTCAGGAGGAACTCTAACCAAACAAGTGAAAGATCTGTATGACAGGAACTTCAAGTCCTTGAAGAAAGAAATCGAAGAAGACTTCAGAAGATGGAAAAATATTTCTTGCTCCTGGATTGGCAGGATCAATATAGTAATAATGGCCATCTTGCCAAAAGCAATCTACAGATTCAATGTGATCCCCATCAAAATCCCAACTCAATTCTTCATAGATCTAGAAAGAGCAATTCTCAAATTCATCTGGAGCAACAAAAAACCCAGGATAGCTAAAACTATTATCAACAATAAAAGGACTTCTGGGGGAATCAATATCCCTGACCTCAAGCAGTACTACAGAGCAATTGTGTTAAAAACTGCATGGTATTGGTACAGCAACAGGCAAGTAGATCAATGGAATAGGACTGAAGACCTAGAAATGACCCACAGGCTTATGGTCACTTGATCTTTGATAAACGAGCAAAAACCGTCCAGTGGAAAAAAAGATAGCCTTTTCAACAAATGGTGCTGGTTCAACTGGAGGTCAACATGCAGAAGAATGCGAATCGACCCACTCTTATCTCCTTGTACTAAGTAAGATCAACTCCAAGTGGATCAAGGACCTCCACATAAAACCAGACACACTGAAACTATTAGAAAAGAAACTTGGGAAGACGCTGGAGGACATGGGCACAGGGGGAAAGTTCCTGAACAGAACACCAATAGCTTATGCTCTAAGATCAAGAATTGACAAATGGGACCTCATAAAATTACAAAGTTTCTGTAAGGCAAAGGACACTGTCAGAAGGACAAAACGGCAACCAACAAAGTGGGAAAAGATCTTCTCCAACCCCACATCCGACAGAGGGATAATATCAAATATATACAAAGAACTCAAGAAGTTAGACTGCAAAGAAACAAATAACCCTATCAAAAAATGGGGTACAGAGCTAAACAAAATATTTTTACCAGAAGAAATTCAGATGGCTGAGAAACACCTTAAAAAATGTTCAACATCATTAGTCATCAGGGAAATGCAAATGAAAACAACCCTGAGATTCTACCTCACACCAGTCAGAATGGCCAAGATTAAAAACTCAAGAGACAACAATTGCTGGCGAGGATGTGGAGAAAGAGGAACACTCCTCCAGTGTTGGTGGGATTGCAAAATGCTAAAACCGCTCTGGAAATCACTTTGGCGGTTCCTCAGAAAATTGGGCATGTCACTTCCAGGGGACCCTGGCATACCACTCCTGGGCATATACCCAGGGGATTCCCCTGCATACAATAAAGACACATGCTCCACTATGTTCATAGCAGCCTTGTTTATAATAGCCAGAAATTGGAAGGAGCCCAAATATCCCTCAAAGGAGGAATGGATACAGAAAATGTGGTATATTTATACAATGGAATACTACTCAGCAATTAAAAATAATGAATTCATGCAATTTGTACCTAAATGGTTAGATCTGGAAAATCTCATCCTGAGTGAGTTAACCCAATCACAAAAGAATACACATTAAATGCAATCACTGATAAGTGGATATTAATGAGCCCAGAAGCCCTAAATACTTAAGGCACAATTTAGCAAGTCAAATGATTCCGAAGAAGACGAAAGGAGAGGACCCTGGGCCTGAAAAGTTTGGATCCAGTTTTGTAGACCCAGAACAGAGAAATCGTGGGGGGGGTTAATTGGGGAATGGTTGGGGGGAGAGGAATTATGGGACATATGGTGGGGGGGGAACTGGGAAAGGGGAAAGCCTTTGGAATGTAAACATAGAATATAGAAAATAAAAATTAAAAAAAAAGAAAAGATTACTTGAAAGTTCACTTTAATTTTACATAATCCTGGAAGTTCTGGCTTGGACATTCAAGCAGCAGAAAAAATAAACAAAAGACTTTTACAATTAGAGAAGAAAAGATAAATGTCTCCCCCCCCAAGCTATAGTATTATGTAGAGCATGCCACATGATAGTAAACAATATGATTAGAACTACAAAATGAACTCAGGTAAGTGGGGGGACACAGGAATTAACACCAGAATGGATCAGTTGCTTGCTATACAGCCTCCCAATTGACAGCATTACAGGAATCCACCACCAGGCTTTCTCTACCCATTGGTTTTCATAAACTGGCAATGGATAACTTGGTTAGGATAGTAAAAGGTCAATGTTATGTGCATATCATAAAAAGAGAAAATAATTGGATGTTAGATTTACCAAGGAGGCAAAAGTGTTTTAAGCCAAAACTAAATATATATATATACATATATATTTACATATTTATATACATGCACACAGACACACATGCTGACACACACACAGACACAGACACACAGACACACATACTGACACACACACACACACAGACACACAGACACAGACACACATGCTGACACACACACAGACACACACACACACACACACACACACACACACACATTAGATGTGAATTTCCCAGACATTTGCAGATTCAGTGCAATCAGTATCAGAAACATACTGTGTGTATATTAAAATGGAAAATGCATTCTCAGGACCAGGGAGGTGGATCAGTGGGTAAAGGCGCTTATTGACAAGACTGATGATTTAAATGTAATCCACAGAGCCAGCAAGACAAAAGTAGAGAACTGAACCATACAAGTTGTCCAATGACAGTCACACTTGCAAGGTCTCTCTCTCTCTCTCTCTCTCTCTCTCTCTCTCTCTCTCTCTCTCTCTCTCACACACACACACACACACACACATACACACACACACACACACCACACCAAATAATAATAAAACATAAATGTGAAAAAAAGCCACCATCAGTCAATATACACACACATGCAATACTAACTCAGAAATGGGACAACTTGAGAGGAAGGAAGGGACAATGGATTTGAGCGAACCGAATGGGGAGTTTTTGTTAGAGAATAACTCTCAGTAATTCATAGTGATTCATGAATCATTCATTCATGATTCATTCACTCATATATATTCATGAAAACAATGTAACAAACCCATTGCTTTATATATCAATTAAAAAATTAACGAATGGCCAAATTAAAGTTAGGAATAAAGAAGGTCCATCCCAAAGTTTCAGAGGAATATCAACAGGCTACAGATAGTCCAAATAATCTCAAAGCAGGGCAATTAACAAGTTTCTATTGTCAAAAATATACCAAAGGCCACAGGAATCAATACTGTATTGCTCTGGCATAAGCAAACACATAGAAAGAACAGGGAACAGCAGGGCTGTTGGCTCTTGGTGGATGGAGGGAAGAGACGGTCCTTTTCTTCAGTTAGATACCCACTGCAGACCCTGTTGCACACCAAGAGATAGTTCAAACCCACAGTCATGCAGCCAATGCTAGCAACTTCCAGGGGGACTCAGAACTTCCAACAACAAAAGAATCTGAGCATGAAACTTGTAGGAAACAAGGGTGAAAGAGACCCATCCTGGAGGTAGGGGAGGATGATGGGCATTGGAAGGTTGTGAGGTCCAATCATTCTCTACACTGAGGTGTGTCAATGCATGGCTAGAATGTCCTTATTTACAGAATTCTCCATTTAATATTCTCTAGTACAGATGGTTACAGAAAGCAAAAACTTGAGTTTCAGATAAATATTGTATTTTGATTTTAGGGTAAGAATGCCTTAGAGAGTGACTATCACATTCTAGTGTTTGGTTTTTTAAACAAATATACATACAATCTGTATTTATTATATAACCATAGCACAAAAAGACGGAAATAAAGGGAAGGCTATATTGTGATAGACTTACGTAATTCAAATCAAGGATTTGTCAATATTATCCTGAAGTCCATTTTGAAGTAAGAATACTCCCTAAGTATAATACTCCTAAAAGCAGCCATTAAGAAATGAAGATTTTGGGGGCTGGAGAGATGGCTCAGTGGTTGATAGCACTGACTGCTCTTCCGAAGGTCCTGAGTTCAAATCCCCCAAGCCACATGGGGACTCACAACCATCCATAATGAGATCTGACACCCTCTTCTGGAGTGTCTGCAGACAGCTACAGTGCATTTACCTATAATAGATAAATAAATCTTAAAAAAAAAAGAAATGAAGATTTTGAAATAGTTAAGAAGATACATTTAAAGTTACATTTAAATGTTTGTTAAACATGAAACAGGGTGAAAAGAAGCAGAAGAGGACTTATTTGTCCACTCAAGAAGGGAGAAAAATAGAAAAATGAGAATGTGAATGAGTTCCTGTTACAGACACATCTGTGTATCTTTTAAAAACTTTCCGAGTGCAGTAGCCATTTTCTTACAGCCTCAAAAGTTGACTTCATTTGGTCTACAATTATTCTGTCATTTTACTTAAGCTTTATTCAAAAGGAGAGTTTATTGTGGAGTAATTTTACATCTATCAAGAAATTGCAAAGTAGTAGTCCCCTTCCATGTTGCATTCTGAAGTAATTAATATCATATATTAACACAATGCATTTTAATAATTAATGAAGCAATGTTTAGACATTTTTATTCACAAAAACCCATACTTAATTCAAATTTCTTTAGCATGCAGCTTAAAGTCATTTCTCTGCTTCAGGATCCTCTGCAGTTCTCACTATCATGGTAGCTGTCAGAAACCCATGTGCGTATTTTAGCTATGACAATTTTATAGACATTCCTTGTTTTGCGTGACAGAAATTATACTAATGTGTGGTGATACACAGAACATACAACTTACGATTGTTGTACCTCTTTAGTGCAATATTGAAGACAATTAAGAATATCCAAAGGACTCTAGCCATCTCTGGTTTTGCTCCCCAATCCTTCTTCTCAACAGATCTCAATCAGAACATATCATCTATAGAGCCGTAGCTTCCTTTTCTACCTCAGTCAAACTCTGTCAGTGACCTCTGTGTTTCCTGTATTAGTAAGTTTTCTTTTTACTGTGATTAAATACTGTTACGAAATTTAAGAGGGAGTAATTTATTGGGAACTATGAGAGATCACATCTCAGCCATTCAGGACAGGGGGGGTGGAGGGGTGGACGGATTGTGCACTAAGGCTATGAAGCCCCAAAGTGCTCTGCTTCCTCCAGCAAGGCTCCATATCCTATAGGATCAATAGCCTCCCTAGCCGGTGCCACAGCTGGGGCGGGTGGGGTGAGCCTTCGGGGGCATTTCTTCTTCACCCAGACTACAGGAACTTTTCTCTGGGGCTTTGCCTGGTTAAGATATGTCATCTAAGGCACCAATTTTCAAGTTTCCTAATGCTTTGATGCATTAATACAATTCCTCATGTTGTGGTGACCTCCAACCATAAAATTATTTTGTTACTTTATAACTGTAATTTGTTTCTATTATGGATCATAATGTAAATATCTGATATGCAGGATATCTGATAGCCACCTCCAAATGGAGTTGTGACAGGTTAAGAACAATTGCTGTAAGGAGACTGTCCTTTGTATTTGGTTTGTTTTACTGAGTACGGTGCTCTCAAGATTACTCATGTTTAGTACATGTTCATTTCTGAGTACAAATAGCATTCCATTATATGTTTATATTATATGATATATGTATGCATATATGTACACACATATATTTATATGTATGCGTATGTGAATATATATAAGATCTCCCAACCTGTTAACTCTTTTATTGAAGCATTGTAGACTGATTTTTGCCTAATGGTAGTTGTGTAGGATACCATTATAAGCACTGTGGAACAAATAGTTAAAACCACTTCTTCAATACCTTGGCTAATGCACTTCTAGAAACAGAATCTGCATTGTATGGCAATCTATGTCCTGTCTTGGATGAACTATCTTTTTCCCTTCCATTGTACTTTTCCCTCCAGCAGTGCATAGAGGTTCCAAATTTCTCCACATAATGATCAAATTTAGTATCTTTCTGCTTTTGGAATAGTATATATTGCAATGACTATGAAGAGGAGTTCATCATTTTTGGTTTCTCCTTAATAATTAGTGGTGTTGAATATCTTTTCATTGATTTACATGTAATTTTCATATCTTGTTTAAATAAAATATTATTAGAGTTTTCAGTTATTTTACAAAATCATAAAAACAATTCAAAGTAACAAAACAGCTACTAAGCTAGCAATACTGTTTCTAAAGTTTTATTAGTATTTTTAAATGGATGGAGAACAATTAGATCCTTTAATTGTAGATATGTCGGACATATAACAAATGGAATGGCATATTTGTAATACAATGAAAGAGATTCACAGTATCTGTTCAAAGCTATTTAATAAACACAGACACATATGTACACCTGTACACACATACACACATATACACACACCTGTACACACACATACATGCAAATACATAGTACACACACCTGTACACAAACACATATATATATATATACATGTACACACATATACACACACACCTGTACATAAACACATACAAATATCTGTACACACATATACACACACACACTTTTACACACACACACACACACACACACACACACACACACACACAGAGAGAGAGAGAGAGAGATCCCAATTAGATTTCTTGATAAGGACCAAGATTTGTGAGTGCAGTTAACTAACAAAAGGCATAGACATGATGAAACACATGGTCAAGTAGCACTTTCTAAGAGGCTGTTCTACATTGGCCTCTGGCACTGTAGGGTTGGCCACTTTATCTCAATGAGTACAAACCTCAAGCAGCATGGGATACAGTATGGCCTCTTACATGGAACATGTTGCCTCTCCTGGGACTTAGAAATGTGTAGTAATTCTATGAGGTCCTTCCTCAAGTACTAGAGAGGAACCTACTGGTCCAGGATATCTATATCGTGTTTTTTTCTTTGTTTCTTCAATCTCTCCAGCTGGTGCTCATGACTAAGTTGGTCATTAATGAGTGTTTGTTGGAAAAAATATGTATAGTACTTATATTTGTTAAACAAGTAAGCTTATTATAACTTATATTTATATTTAGTATAAATAACTTATTACACTAAATATAGAATTTTTAGTATGTAATTTGTGTCTTAGGTTGTATTTATTTATATATTATCTTGTATACATATATTGAAAGTCATTATGGAACTTAGGTTTATATGGCAATATTTGTGTGTAGAAGTATAAATATGCATATAGCACATTCAAAAATTTTTACATTCCACCAAATATGTTTAAGCACATAAACACACACAGGCAGGCACAGACATTGCCTTTTTAAAATAAGGAAGCATCTCTTTCAGTTGTACAGTACCTCACAATAGAAACAGGGCACATAGTCTCTTCCATCTCCAGGAACCTGATGTAGAAAGAAACCCAAAGATTCTAAAAGTCCAGAAGATTTTGGCTCAAACTTTTCTAGTAAGTTGTCAGATTGGTGAGTTTAAACATTGGGAACAATTCACCTTCTTTAAGCTTCCGATCTTCTTAGGGACAATTGATTGCAAGATTCATAATAATTTTTTTTCTCTCTTTAAAATCCCAAAGTCATAAGAAAATGAATATAACATTTTATTTGCTATAGTGCCTTTATTATCAAATCCCAGTGAATTGACACATGATGACATGAATAATATAAAATCCATACATTCACACATATGTTTACATACTTTGTAAAGTCTGCACATTCAGCTTTCCAGCTTTCCCCATGCATACCTCTCTACTCCAGCCCTGCTAAAAGGAGCATGCAATGATATGCTCACAGACTGCAGAGTGGCTGGGAAGCGATGCAGGGAGACTCCTCTACTGCTTCCGTCTTCACACTCTCCTCCTATGCGTCCTGAGGAGGACGTCTCTCAATTTTCTCTTCAACTTTCAAATCCAAAGACTCATTTTTACACACAAAATGTATAAAAAACAAAAATGATAATGAGATTTTTATAACAAAACCAAGTTTACACTGCCACAACCCAAATTTATGTTTATCCACTTACAAGAGACAGCCTGTAATTATTTATTTTCAAAACAATGTTGTTGGTTTTTTTCCCTTTAAGCAGATTTAAATGTTGTTTGTGCTTTGTTTAGTCTTCAGGAGCTTCATCCTTACAGCAGAGTTCCCTTACTACAAGGGATGTTCTAGGACAACCCCCACCCATGCCATTTCAATGTGCACACTCAGAGGATGCTGGAGACCACGGCTAGTCCCAGCTCTGGTATATGCCAGTCTTCCTTTTGTGCACACAAATGTCTGACAGTATTTAATCTAGAAGTTAGACGCAGCAAGAGATTAACCACAATAACGAATAACAATTAGTTATAATGAGTAATAATTATAATGATCAGTTAATTATTAGTTAGTTAATAGTAATTAACTGATAATGATTAGTTAATAATTGAAGAAGTGCTTTGAATGTTAGCAGTTTCTCTTTAATCAAGTTCTTCAACTCATTAGGAATGTGACGGCAGCTTTCATTGGCAGACTCAGCCTCTCTATTAATGTTTTATGGTTTCTTCATCCAATTTTTTTCCTGAACTTGTGAAGCATTCGCTTTCTAGTAGTAAATGGCTCCGTGTCACTAGTGGGGGGAATCCTGCCTTGGCAGTGCTCTTCTTGGTTCAGCGCTTGCTGCCATCAGTCCAAGGATATTTCTTCAATGACTGTGAGGCGTTCCCATCTTAACTAGTCACTTTTACTGCGCACTGTGATCCTCTGCTTTATAGGCTGAGGGGTGACATCAAAGCAGGTTTCCTCTTCTCCCTCACCATTTCATGGCTGAAAGTTCTGTCCTTCCCCAGATCTTGGAAGTCTCAGTACATGATATTTTCTTCTTATTTATTGGAGAAATTCTGTTTTCCATAGAGGAACCACTCCGTGGCCTTTCTGGGGCATAGCCGAATCACCAGTGTTTAACAAAGGTTGCTGCTACTGTCTCATGAGAGGTCAGCACATGTGATATAGGAAGATTAGACACTGTAGGACCAGATAGCATGAGCAGTCCCACTGTTCAGATGGTGGGCAATTTATAATAGAAATTATTACTAGAGTTCTTTGTTTGCTTTTCAGACCACAAATGACCACAGGTAACTAAAATGTGTAGTCAACATCAGAATGTAGCATCATTTGCCAGGGAGTAAGATTGCATTAGGATGGCAGATTGAACTGGTATTAAATTTCATGCTCCTTGAAAAATTACTCTTTCATGCAATAAGCACAAACAGGATGCTTTGAATTAACAGGATTTTATAACCATCAAATTTGCTTGTGGTTTTATTCTAGTGTTGGGGAGAAAACTATATTTGATCCAGAGCAATTTGAATGAATAACTTTATCATCTAAGATGCTCCACAAAATACAAGTGACAGAGATCAGGGTCTAACCACCCTGCCTTCTCATCACAGAACCTAGATAATTTATGATAAATGAGACAAAGACCTAATCCACCTGCTAGACACTCCGAAATTCTGCCATTATTCAGCCTGTGCACCGTTTGTGGTTTTGGGTACTTTTTCACTAACTTGAGTCATAGCTATTTAGAGAACAACTTGAGAAAAAAATGAAACATTTTTATCAGATAAAGAAAAGCTGCAATGTTTAAGTTTCCTATTTTATTCCTTCCCCCCCTTCTTTAACATTCTTGCTATTGAGCACCTTTCTGTGCCATTGGATATCATGGAAGAGCCTGGGCCACCTACTTAGAAGAACACTAGACAGATGCCATAATAGAAACAATACAAATTTTTGGTATCTGTAGGTCTGTGAACAGATTTCTTCTTTCTTCTCCCTCCTCACTTTTCTTTCAACTCAAATTTACACAAAATCCACATAAATTTTGTAAACTTCTCTTAATCCTTTCTGTGTTGTCAAAGGTTAAGTACTTCCTACCTGTGTACCTCAAGATGAAACCCAGCACATAAGTTCATATTCCTTTTCATTTCGATTTGTTTGTTCCCACATGTGTGCTGGCAGTGGCATTGCCTTGAGTGCATGTCCCTCATCTAAAATACAAATAGAAGGACTTTGTTGTCCTGTCTTAAAAGTCAGACATAAAAGCTAAGCACTGCAGCAAAACACTCTTTAGGAATAAGAAGAAATATGCATATAATGCAAAAGGAGAGAATAAAGCACTCTGATAAAATTAACTTCTTTAAATGGAAATGAAATGTTTTTAAAACTTTGATATTGTTTTAATATCTGAAAAAAAGACAGATCAGTTCAATTCTAACCATGGCAGAAACACAAATATTTTTACTAAAATAAACATTAACTGGCAGTGTTGAGATGGGTGAGACATTTGCCTTGGGCACAAAATTTAGGGAGGCATAAAAAGAAACCCCGCAGCCCTCAAGAGAAATGTTATTTTAATGCAGTAATAAAACATGCAAAAATTCATGATGAACCAAATATCAAATTTTCAAATAAAGAAGTGATTGATAACAGTATCTCCCTGAGCCATTCTGGAACTGTGGATGGGACAGAAACTAAAAGGGACTCTGCTTTATCTAGAATTTTGACTTTTCTATGCCTCTCGCTAGAATTATTTTAGGTCTAGTCTGCTGGAGAACAGAGGTGCTCAGCGTGTAAATAACCCAAACTCTTACCTTTTAGTGAAGGAATAATTTAGTGAAGGAATCAAGGGTTGTTATTTTCAAGTCTGGTTCGCACTACTTGGGAACCAACAGACATAATTTGGGCTCTGCTTTTAATGTTGTTTCAATTGGAAAATGTTTCCCAACTGGGAAAAACTCATTTTTTCTGTTAGTTTAGTCTGAAGATTTTAGCAAAAACATTGTCCTGAGCTTCCTCCGAAGCTAGTCTTCACCGGAAGCTGCCATGTCTTCTTCTGGGCTCCCCTTTAGCTCTACCTCATTTGCTCAGCCAGCTCTCCTCTTTCCTGGCTCTGAAGGAAAGTTGGGGTCAGAGGAATCCAAGGAATGGCTCTGGGCCTGTAGTGGCCCATCAGGCTTCTATGAATTCAAAGGAGTGTTCAGTGCACACTTGAAGCATCTTGTGGAACTAACCCTCTAGAATATGTTTCTCTCAAAGGTCCTCCTTTCCTCCACTGTATCATCCATTGTTTCTGAGAATGTCTGAGAGACATACTAACCTAGTTGAACTTATCTCTGCTTCTTTGTGAGTAGCAAACCCTCTGGAGCTGATGGGCAGGGGAGGGAAGTTTTGTGTCAGTCCTGACTGCTTCAGGATGGTTTGATAGGACTTCTTGGCATTTCATACATGTTAGGTAACATGAAGGAGAAAGAAAGTGGTCACATGATTTATAAAAGACTGAAATTTGGCTCAACATAAGTGGGGCTAGAAAGAAATTCCCTATGTCCCCTTCTGCTTCCACCTCACAAGCCACTGCTATCGTCCTATCTCAGCTTTTGAAAGGTACTTTGATCATATTTTCTACTCAAACTTGTTTGTATCTGAGTTTCACTAAGCTCTTCCTAAATGGTCTATAATTCTATGGTATCAGGATGCCTTCTAAGGGGAAAGGTGATAAGACAGGCTAATTTTTCATAGGTCTATTAAATACATCCATCACAACTTGTACAGGAGCCATCATTGCCTTGGAAGAAATGCAAACATTAGTAGCAAGGTGCTTTTTAAGATATCAGAATGATGGAAGCTCTTGGGTGTGTAGATGGTGAAGCCACAGAAAGCAGAGTTTAAAAAAAAACTCATGTTTTGTAAAGGAAAAAAGTTTCAGTGGTCATTCACTTGTGAATTTTGAACCTTTTAAATGTGAAAGGTATTAGATATTTATGCTCCAATAAATCTAAAGGAACTTTTAGTAGAGTAAAAAAAGAAAAAACACTCTAGGCAATGAATGAATCAGTTCATGGTCGAATTAGCAGTGTGTTTTTTTGTTCAGATGTATTTAGTAACTATCTTATAATCTTTGCACATTTGATCTAATTAGGTTTGCTGTGGGAAATATTAAAAAGGACAGTCATGCTTCCTGTGCCACTGCCTGCAACTCTCTACTCCTGTGCTCATCTTCCTGCTTCTGTCTCTAGCTACTCCCCACAGTGACCAATGGTGGCCTTCCCAGCTCTGGTATACTTGTCTCTGTGATCATTATTTCCTTCTCAGCCATAAACGCCCTGTGGACCGCGGTCCCACCTTCCAATAACCCAGCAAATCTAAACTCCAGAAACTTATAATTAATCAGTCAGATGTATGTATCAATAAATTCTCAATTCACAATAATTTCAGGGCCAATTGATAATGCTAAAAGTACCTAGATTAAGCAAGTTATCCTTATTATTCTATCCCTATATGACATTCATAAATACCTGTGGCTAATTAAACCATGGAGGATCAGAATCTTCTTCCTGTCCATCCTCCATCTTTCTCCTTTTCTCCTTTCTCTGTCCCTGTAACTCTTAGCTCTGCCTCCTTTTCCGTATTCAATCACAGGCGTCCTGCTGCACTAAGAACTAAATAAATTGGACAGGGAAAATACTGCCATAAGGTTTATTTAAAGCAGTGGTTTTCAACCTTTCTAATGTCATGACCATTTAATATAGGTCCTCATGTTTTGACTCCCAACCATATAATTACTTCATTATTACTTCGTAGCTTTAATTTTGTTGCTGTCATGAATAGTAATGTAAACATCTGATAAACAGAATATCTGATATGAGATTCCCAAAGGAGGCATGACCCACAGGTTGAGAGCCCATGATTTAACGTGACAACATATTCAAGAAAAACGAAGAATCAAACAGAGATGAGATCATTCAAGAGTAGGCATCATAAGATCTTTTGGTGATATTTGATTAGAGTTATACTGGAAGTAGAGGAGGAAGCTCCTGAGGTCTGGTAGAAGATTCTGGTCAATAAATACAATGGAGACCTGAACTGTTTCAATACATAAAAGAAAGAGAAAGGTAGGGAAGGTATGGGTGTTGAGGTTCATATTTCTAGATGCAGCCAGCTTCTGCATGGGGTTTCAGATCATGTGTAATACCTAAGAACTTAGTTTGAGTAAAAGAGAGAACACATGCTCTAGAATAACCTGCTGTGACTCATACCTCAAGAATATCATCTGGAATCACTTATATTTGGTATGTGAATAAGCAGATGTCCTAGAAGTTGAATGTGGTGAGGGTGGGATGGTGTGAGCGGGGAAGATTGACTACTTGGGTATCAGCAAGAACATATGTGATGCTGCAAAACAGGTTAACTGTGAATGTCAATGAAAGAAATTTTCGAGTGACCTTCCTGGTATCCATAGGGTTTCCCAGGTCTGGAAGGCAGCAAATAGGGGCGCAGCACTGGTAATTGGGGTCAGATTGATAGGTGATGGAGCTGGGTGAAGAGTGACCCAGTAACTTATTGGATCAACACTACTGACAGAACAAAACTTAATTATCTGGTCTGGCAAGAACACCCAGCAAAAAACTCAAAATTCTTTTAACTCTTAAGTGTACAAATGTATAGTCAGAAAGACATGTATACATTTGGATGGATAGACAGAGCCTCACCACAAAAGTCACCAACTTTATTTCTTTGCTCTAGACTTTTTATACCTTCTTAGACAAAAGTACATTAGAAAATTATATTATAGATACAATGTTACATAAAAGGAGAGTAACAGAAGGATATCAATAACAAGTTCAAAGCAGTGTTTCTTTCTGTAAGCTCATTATAAGTTTAAAGCAACAGTTTTCACATGGCCTTGCCTTATCATAGTACACACCTGTAGTTTCATCCTTGGACCTAACTATTTGAACACAAATTTGCCTATTTCTCCTTTTAATGTAATAGGAAAGCTCATTGTATTCCTTAATATCCAGCCTTTACTTACTCTTATGAGTGGGCATATTGTAATTTTTGTTTCTAATTTTATTACATCTTTTGAGCAAATCATCTAAAGCCATCTCATAAGTCTTTCCACCTAAAATTATTTGAATCAAATCAGGAATTCTAAAAAATCATTAATTGATCTGAATGGTATTGATTCATGAAAGTTCTTTATGTCAATCTGTAGGAAATTTGTGCAATAGAGTGGGGTGATGCCAAGGAATCCTGAAGCTATGTAATAGTAACAGAGAAGGCATGCCAACTGCAAGAAGCAATCCTGGGATGAAGTATCTTGGGACCTTGCATCTCAGAGATCAGCTGTCTTTGGATATGCAAAATGGTTGGCCATCTCCAGGAGGAGGTAACCTGCTAGCCTTAGCTTTTCCTAGATAGCTACTGATAGAAAGTTTAGATTTTTTAAATCATAAATAAATGATAAATGTTTGATGAGTATCTTAGAGAGTGTGGAGCGACATCATGACTATAGCAACTCTTCTGAATGAAAACATTTTATTGAACTGTCTTATAGTTTCAGAGGTTTAGTCCATTATTGCCATGGCGGGAAGCATGGCAGCTTGTTGGCAGATGTGGTGCTAGAGAAGAAGCTGAAAATTCTGTCTTCAGCTTCTGAGACTTCAAAGTCCATCCCCTAGTGATGGACTTCCTTCATCAAAGCCACACAACTCTCTCAAAAACCACACCTCATAATTGCCTTACTCCCTATGAGTCTAGGTTTTATTTATTATTATTAAAACTACTATATTAAGATAGATATGTTTTATGAGATTAAATACTCACAAACATTAAGCATATATCAAAACAAAAAATTAGTACATTGACATGAACAATTTTATGGTGTATATGCACCAGCTAAAATAGATTTAAGAATTAAAATCATTTTTGAAAATATATCATCAAAGGGTATAGTAGAAAGCAATGGAATGTAAGGTTGTTATGGACTTACACAGAAAAAGAACAACTGCTCTCACTGCTTGTATAGACAGCCACTTGCTAAGGTGATAAAGATTGGGGGTAGAGGGGAAGATGTTGAAACTATAGAGTCAAGAGTGTTGTGTTAAAGTTTCATACTGTCTATAGTAACACACACATTCATTACCTATTAACAAAAAAATAAGAATCAAACTCAGAGTGAAGAAAACATTTGCTGAGCCAGAAAGATCTGGATCATCTATCCAAGAGTCAGTGTGTAACTGAATATTGAATATACACATTCTTATAGACAAAGTAAAGCAAGATACTCACATGTATCAGACATGAAGACTTCTGTAGGAAAGTGTCTTGAATTATGCCCCAGATATCTATATTCCTCCTGCACTGGGAGGTCCACGTGCCTCCCCAGCTCAGACACACACCTGCTCACTGGGGATTCTATTTGTGTCAAGACACATATGTTCTTAGGTCTGATTTCTCTTCTTTCCCTGTTTCAAGGTTAACAACCATTTCTGTTCATTTTCTGCAGGACCCAGCTCTAATACAGCCCCCTGAATTCACAAGTGGACTGAGTTTGCTGTGTGAAGGGAGATTGACACATATATGGAAGGTTTTCTTTATTGTTTTTATGTGTGCTGGTGTTTTGCCTACATGTTTGCCTGTACACCATATGAGTGCCTGATGCCTATGGTGGCCAGAAGAGGGCATTGGATTCCCTTAGACAAGCGTTGCAGACAGTTATAAGCTGGCATGTGCATGCTGAGAATTAAACCCTGATTTTTGGGGAGAGCATCAACTATTCTTAGTCAAAGAGCCATCTCTGTGGCACTAGGAAACAATAGTTTTATAGGTTCATCCTCTTCCTCTTCTTATTGACAACTCAGAAGAAAATACTGGAATAAGCCCATTGTTGTTTGAATGAACAGCAACAAATAATAAGATCTCATATGTTCCCTACTGAGTTGTCTATAGACACATTAGGTGCTCATCAAGCCCAGGGTCACTGGTAAGCAAGGGGTGAACTCTAATGAAAGACAGTAGAGAAGGCAGCATGTCATTTTCATTATCTACAACAGTACTCAGGATGCAAAAGTGACTAGCAGAAATTCCTTTTGTTCAAATTATACATCTTTTCTATAGATGCTCTATGAAGAACACCAGGGTAAAAATCACAGTTACATTCTTGGTTTTCATTTGCTAGGAATGAGAACTTGTGTTTCTGGTTAAAAACACCCCTTGAATCAGCAATTCTCACAATCCCTTGGAGAAGGGATGGAAATGTGAGGTCGTTTTTATGCTTCATGGTCCCATACTCCTATGATCAGGTGACTTTTATACAAATGTTAGTTTGGGAGATTATAGAAAGAAAAAAATGGACCTTACATTCAAACGAATTCCACAATATTAAAAACAGAATGAAACTTGGACCAGGAATTTTACTCTTGCAATTCATTTGAAGTCTCACTCTGCCCTCATAAATCAAAAACTCGCCGAAATGATACTTTCAGTATGTGGAAACGGGGATGTGAGAAGAACTTCTAGCTGATATAACAGCTTTGCTGAGAGACCACCATCAGACATGAAGCTCTGTCTCAGGTTACAGAGATGGTACAATGTCACGATCAAAAGCTAGTACATCAATTTAAAGAAAACAACCATCACCAAAGCTCTTTTTTCTGCATAATCTACTTAATAGTAACTACTGAAATATCTATTGCTTTCTAGAAAACTTAAGAGAAATATGATTGTAATGGGGACTAAAGTTTAAGATTATTCAGTTACATGAACAAAATGACCAGCGTTGTTTAATTTGCTAAGTATGGTGATGATACATGGACACTGATCATATTATCCTCAGTTCCCTGAACTGGAAGAGACACTGAAATGATTTATAATGAGAAAAATATGTCCGGGTGGTTTAACCAGTCAAACAAAAGCCAGGACATTGATTAACATGGCATTTTTAAAAAGCTTTTACAGTTGTGTGTGTGTGAGAGAGAGAGCATGTATGTGTGAGAATGTGTGTGTATGTGTGTACAAGTATGTGTGTGTATGTATGTGTGAGAGTGTTTGTGTATATGTATAAGTGTGTATGTGTGTGTGAGTGTGTGTGAGAGTGTTTGTGTATATGTATAAGTGTGTATGTGTGTGTGAGTGTGTGTGAGAGTGTGCATGTATGTATGGTTATATGTGTGTGAGAGTACATGTGTATGTGTGTGGGTGTGTGTATGTATTTTTGTGTATGTGTGTGTGAGAGTATGTGTATATGTATAAGCGTATGTATATGTGTATGGTTGTATGTGTGTGTGAGGTTGTATGTGTGTATGGTTGTATGTGTGTGTGAGGGTATATGTGTGTTTGTGTATGTGTGTGTATGTTTATGTTTTATGTGTGTGTGAGTATGTATGTGTATGTTTATGTTTTATGTGTATGTGAGTATGTATGTGTTTGGGTATGTGCATGGGAGTGTATGTGTGTATGTATAATGGGTATATGTGTGTGTGAGAGTGTGTGTGTAAATGGAGGGCAGATAACAACTTGTGGGAGTCAGGTATCTTTATTGTATGCATTCTAGAGATGAAAGCTGAAACTCATGTCTTCTGGCTTGGAGGCAAGCACTTTTACATCCTGAGCCACATCTAGCTCAATACATTTAACTTACTTTATTAACACTCTAATTTTCCCTCACAGGAAAGTGTGACACCTACACTGAGAAGGAACTTGAAATTCATACTGTTTTTAGCAAAATCAAGGAAAAAAATGATTCTGATACACAACGTGACTGAGTTTTCAAAGATACTTGAAGATGTTTAAGATGCAGTCTTCTGTCCTTTTTGTATTTGATCAACCAGAGAATAATAGCAGCCTATATTTTGGGGAAAAATCTGGAAGAACATAATATGAGCCTCTGTAATTCACATCTGCACAAAAGTACTGAAAATATTGCCAAAATTTGACAAAATCAAAGAGTCCTGTCTAAGGAAACTAACCACTGTTATGTAACAGGATAAAGAGTTCATACTTAAAATATGCCAAATCTTATTAAAAATAAGAAGGTTATGGGCTTCGAATCCGGCCCTTGCCAGTCTACTTTGGCAAGTGCCATGATAAATTTGTAGGTGAACCTCATGAAAAGGTTAGCTGCAGAAACCAGGAGGTTGTGGGCATTAGTATACAATTGAAGAATATTACCCAGGATACTGTCAGTTCTTGGGCTTTAGAAGTGTGCCCTTCCCCATTGTTCTGGAAGACAAGCCCCAACTCCAGGACTATTTATTTTATTTATTTTTTGAAAAGCATACTCTTTCATTGAAAAAGGTAGTAGAAACATTTTGTGATAAACTTGAAGATATACATGAAAAATATTTCTGATAAAATAGAAGGGATGGATATATAAGGAAACATTAACATTGACAATTTTCATGGAAAATTAAAGAATAAAATGGTATAGACATAAAAACATTGCTAAATTAATTGAAAAAGGAAGTAGAAACATTTTATGAAAGAATCGAAGATTAACATGGAAAATATTTCTGATAAAATTGTAGAAAATGTAGAAAAACATGTTAAAATTGAAGATTATTATGTAAAATTTTATATAGATATAATAGTGATAGACATAAAAGTATTCCTAAGTTGATTGAAAGTGGAATTATAAACATTTTCTGATAAAGTTGAAGATTTACATGGAAAATATTTCTGATAAAATTGAAGAAATATATAGAAAAACATGTTAAAATTGAAGATTATCATGGAAATTATACAGATAAAGTGGTAGGCATAAAAATAATTCTAAGTTGACTGAAAGTGGAATTATACACATTTTCAGGTAAAATTGAAGATTTACATGGAAAATATTTCTGATAAAACTCAAAAAATATATAGAAAAACATGTTAAATTGAGTATTTCATGGAAAATTATACAGATAAAATGGTAGACATAAAAAACCTTTCTAAATTAATTGAAAGTGGAAAACATTTTATGATAAAATCAGAGGTTTACATAGAAATCATTTCTAATAAAATAGAAGAAATATATAGAAGAACATGTTAAAATAGATTATCATAAAATAAAGCAGATAAAATGGTAGACATAAAAAACCATTACTAAATTAATAGAAGGGGGAATTACAAACGTTGTCTGATAAAATTAAAGATTTACATGAGGAATATTTCTGTTAATCTATGTCTTTTTATTGGGGAATTGAGTCCATTAATGTTAAGAGATATTAAGGAATAGTGATTGTTACTCCTATTATTTTTGATGTAATTTTTGTTTGTGTGGTTATCTTCTTTCAGGTTTGTTGGAAGATTACTTTTTTGCTTTTTCTAGGGTGTAGTTTCCCTCCTTGTGTTCGAGTTTTCCATCTTATCCTTTGTAGAGCTGGATTTGTGGGAAGACATTATGTAAATTTGGTTTTTATCATAGAATATCTTGGTTTCTCCATCTATGATGATTAAGAGTTTTGCTGGGTATAGTAGTCTTGGCTGGCATTTGTGTCCTCCCAGGGTATATATGAGATCTGCCCAGGATCTTCTAGCTTTTGTGGTCTCTGGTGAGAAGTCGTGTAATTCTGATAGGTTTGTCTTTATAAGTTAGTTGCCCATTTTCTCTTACTGCTTTTAGTATTAGTATTCTTTCTTTGTTTAGTGCCTTTTGTATTTTGATTATTATGTGCAGGGAGCACTTTCTGGTCTGGTCCAGTCTGTAGTTTGGAGTTATGTAGGCTTCTTGTATGTTCATGGGAATCTCTTTCCTTAGTTTAGGGAAGTTTTCTCCTATAATTTTGTAGAAGATATTTACTGGCCCTTTAATTTGTAAATTTTTGCTCTCTATATACCTATAATCCTTAGGTTTGGTCTTCTCATTGTGTCCTGGATTTCCTGGATGTTTTAGGTTATAAGATTTTTTCACTGTTGAGTCAATGTTTTTTCTATCTTATCTTCAGTATCTGAGATTCTTTCTTCTATCTCTTGCATTCTATTGTTGATGCTTGCATCTATGCATCCTGATTTCTTTCCAATTTTTTTACATCCACAGTTGTCTCCCTTTGTAATTTCTTCATTGTTTCTACTTTCACTTTTCAATCCTTTATGGTTTTGTTCAGGTCTTCTTCGATTTCTTTCTTCAAGGACTTGAAGTTCCTGACATACAGATCTTTCACTTGTTTGGTTAAAGTCACGCCAAGATACTTTATATTGTTTGTGGCTATTGTGAAGAGTGTTATTTCCCTAACTTCTTTCTCAGCCTGCTTGTCCTTTGAGTATAGGAAGGCTACTGATTTGCTTGAGTTGATTTTATAACCAGCCACTTTGCTGAAGTTGTTTATCAGCTGTGGAGTTCTCTGGTGGAGTTTTTTGGGTCGCTTAAGTATACTATCATGTCATCTGCAAATAGTGATAGTTTGACTTCTTCCTTTCCAATTTGTATCCCTTTGACTTCCTTATGTTGTCTAATTGATCTCACTAGAACTTCAAGTACTATATTGAAAAGATATGGAGAGAGAGGGCAGCCTTTTCTAGTCCCTGATTTTAGTGGGATTGCTTCAAGTTTCTCTCCATTTATTTTGATGTTGGCTACTGGTTTGCTGTATATTGCTTTTACTACATTTAGCTATGGGCCTTGAATTGCTGATCTTTCCAGAACTTTTAGCATGAAAGGATGTTAAATTTTGTCAAATGCTTTTTCAGCATCTAATGAAATGACCATGTGGTTTTTTTTCTTTTGGTTTGTTTATGTAGTGGATTACATTGATGGATTTCTGTATATTGAACCATCCCTGCATCCCTGGGATGAAGCCTACTTGATCATGGTGAATGATCTTTTTGATGTGTTCTTGAATTCAGTTGGCAAGAATTTTATTTAGTATTTTTGCATCAATATTCATAAGGGAAATTGGCCTGTAGTTCTCTTTCTTTTTGGGATCTTTGTGTATTTTTGGTATCAGTGTAATTGTGGCTTCATAGAACGACTTGGGCAGTGTTTCTTCTGTTTCTATTTTGTGGAATAGTTTGAGGAGTATTGGTGTTAGATCTTCTTTGAAGGTCTGATAGAATTCTGCACTAAAACTATCTGGTCCCTTACTCTTTTTGGTTGGGAGACTTTCTATAAACCCTTCTATTTCTCTAGGGGTTACGGGGCTGTTTAGCTGATCTAATTGATCCTGATTTAATTTTGTTATTTGGTATCTGTCTAGGAAGTTGTCCATTTCCTCCAGATTCTCCAGTTGTGTTGAGTATAGGCTTTTGTAGTAGGATCTGATGATTTTTTGAATTTCGTCTGTTTCTGTTGTTATATCCCCCTTTTCATTTCTAATTTTGGTGATTTGGATACTGTCTCTGTGCCCTTTGGTTAGTCTGGCTAAGGGTTTAATTATCTTGTTGATTTTCTCTAAGAACCAGCTCCTGGTTTTGTTGATTGTTTGTCTGGTTCACTTTGTTTCTACTTGATTGTTTTCAGCCCTGAGTTTGATGATTTATTGTCTTCTACTTCTCCTGGGTGAATTAGTTTCTTTTTGTTCTAGGACTTTCAGGTGTGCTATTAAGCTGCTAGGGTATGCTCTCTCCAGTTTCTTTTTGGAAGCACTCAGAACTCTGAGTTTTCCTCTTAGCTCTGCTTTCATTGTGTCCATAAATTTGGGTATGTTGTGCCTTCATTTTCATTAAATTCTAAAAAGTCTTAGATTTTTTTCTATTTTTTCCTTGACCAAGGTATCACTGAGTATTGTTCACGTTCCATGTGTATATGGAATCTCTGTTGTTTTTGTTGCTATTGAAGACTACTCTTACTATATAGTGATCTGATAGGAGGCATGGGATTAGTTTGATCTTCTTGTATCTGTTGATGTCTGTCTTGTGACCAATTATGTGTTCAATTTTGGAGAAGGTACCATGAGATGCAGAGAGAAAGGTATATTTTTTTGCTTTAGGATGAAATGTTGTGTGTGTGTGTGTGTGTGTGTGTGTGTACATATATATGTATATATATACACATATATATATATACATATGTGTGTGTGTGTGTGTGTGTGTGTGTGTGTGTGTTAAATCCAATTGTTCCAAAGCTTCAATTAGTTTCACTGTGTCCCTGTTTAATTTCTTGTTTCCTGATCAGTCCATTTAGGAGAGTAGAGTGTTGAAGTCATCCACAATTATTGTTTTAGGTGCATTGTGTGCTTTGAGCTTAAGTAAAGTTTCTTTTATGAATGAGGGTGCCCTGCATTTCGAGTATAGATGTTCAGAATAGAGAGTTCTTCTTGGTGGATTTTTTTATTTTACCAGTAAGAAGTGTCCATCTCTGTCCCTTTTGATGACTTTAGGTTGAAAGTCAATTTTATCTGATATTAGAATGGCTACTCCAGTTTGTTTCCTGAGACCATTTGCTTTTAAAATTGTTTTCCAGCCTTTTACAATAAGGTAGTGTTTCTCTTTGACTCCGAGATGTGTTTCCTGTATGCAACAAAATGTAGGGTCCTGTTTACATACCCAGTCTGCTAGTCTATGTCTTTTTATTGGGGAATTCAGTCCATTGATGTTAAGAGATATCAAGGAATAGTGATTATTACTTCCTGTTATTTTTATATTTGACTTGTTATCTTCTTTTGGGTTTGATGAAAGAAGGTTACTATCTTGCTTTTTCCAGGGTGTATTTTCCCTCCTTGTATTGGTGTTTTCTACCTATTTTCCTTTGTAGGGCTGGGTTTGTGGAAAGACATTATGTAAGTTTGGTTTTATCATGGAATATCTTGGTTTCTCCATCTATGGTGATTGAGAGTTTTTCAGGGTATAATAGTCTTGTGTTCTCTTAGAATCTGTATGATATCTGCCCAGGATCTTCTAGCTTTCATGGTCTCTGGTGAGAAGTCTGGTGTAATTCTGATAGGTCTTCCTTTATATGTTACATTGCCTTTTTCTCTTACTGCTTTTAATATTCTTTTTTTGTTTAGTTCATTTGGGTTTTTTATTATTATGTGCCAGGAGGAGTTTCTGTTCTGTTCAAGTCTGTTTGGAGTTCTAAAGGCTCCTTGTATGTTCATGGGCATCACTTTCTTTAGGTTTGGGATGTTTTGTACAATTTTGTTGAATATATTTTTGGGCCTTTAAGTTTTAAATCCTTGATCTTATCTATACCTATATTCCTTAGGTTTGTTCTTCTCATTATTTCTGAATGTTCTGGATGTTTTAGGTTATAAGATTTTTGCATTTTGCATTTTCTTTGACTATTGAGTCAATGTTTTCTATGGTATCTTCAGTACCTGTGATTCTTCTATCTCTGTATCTGTTGTTAATGCTTGCATCTATGAGTCCTGATTTCTTTCCAATGTATTTTATCCCCAGAGTTGTCTCCCATTGTGATTTCTTTATTGTTTCTACTTCCACTTTTCAATCCTGGATGGTTTTTTCAGTTCCTTCACTTGTTTGTTTGTGTTTTCCTTTAATTCTTTCAGGGATTTTTGTGTATCCTCTTTAAGGACTTCTGCCTGTTGACCCATGTGCTCCTCTATTTCTTTATGGTAGCTATTTAAGTCCTTCTAGAAGTCCTCTATCAGCATCATGAGATATGATTTTAAATCCAACTCTTGCTCTTCTGGTATCTTGGGGTATCTGGGACTTGCTTTGGTGGGAGAACTGGTTTCTGATGTTTGCCTCCAGAGAGAAGGTAGAGATCTCACCTCCATGCTTAGGAGCCTTGGTTTCTGTTGGTAGGGTTCTTGTGCTTGCTGTTTGACATCTGGTTATCTCTGGTGTCAGTTGGTGTTGCTGTCTCTGCCTGAAGCTTGTCCCTCCTGTGAGCCTGGAAGCCTGTGTCCATTCTCCTGGGAGACCAACTCTCTTCTGGCAGGTTCTGCATACCAAAGGCTGTGAAGCTGACTGGCTCCCTGTTGCAAATGGCAGCCTGAAGACCTCTGTCCCAGCTGCTCCACTGATTACTTGCCTTGTGTGCTCCTAGCTGTTGCCCTCCAGAGAGAAAGTAGAAACCTTACCTCTGTGCTTAAGAAGTGTAAGCCCTGCTGGGAGATCACTATCTCCTAGAGGGCTGTGTACAGAAGGCTGTGGAGCTGCCTGGCTCCCTGGTGTAAATGGTCAACTATTTTCTTTTTTTTTTATTGGATATATTCTTTTTTTATTTTCTATATTCTTTGTTTACATTCCAAAGGCTTTCCCCTTTCCCAGTTACCCCCCACCATATGTCCCATAATTCCTCTCCTCCCCCATGCTATTCCCCACTCTTCCCCCCCCCACACACACGATTTCTCTGTTCTGGGTCTACAATACTGGATCCAATCTTTACAGGCCCAGGGTCCTCTCCTTTTTTTCTTCTTGAGAGTAATTTGACTTGCTAATTGTGCCTTGAGCCGAACCCAGTTCCCCAACAGCAATAAATATTGTATACCCCGAAACACCAGAAAAACAAGACTCAGATCTAAAATCACTGGTCAGGATGCTGATAGAGGAACACTTAGATAAATCTCTTAAAGTAATACATGAGAAAATAGATCAAAAGCTAGAAGCCATTGCAAGGCCAACACAATTAAATCCCAGATATCTCAACACACCAGAAAAACAAGACTCAGATCTAAAATCACTGGTAAAGATGCAGATTGAGGATCACGTAGATAAATTTCTTAAAGTAATAGAGGAGAAAATAGATCAAAAACTAGAAGCCCATACAAGGCAGACACAAAAATCACTTAAAGAAATCCAGGAGAATATAGAGCAAAAAATGAATCCCAATAAGGGGGAGAAACAAAAATCACCTAAAGAAATACAAGAGAACATGGGTCAACGAGTAGAAGTCATAAAAGAGGAAACACAAAAATCCCTTAAAGAATTACAGGAAAACACAAACAACCAACTGAAAGATCTGAGCAAAACCATACAAAATCTAAAAACAGAAGTAGAAACAACTGAGCAATCGCAAAGGGAGACAATGTTGGAGATAGAAAACCTTGGGAAGAAATCAGGAGTCATAGATGCAAATATCAACAATAGAATACAAGAGATAGAAGACAGAATCTCAGATGCTGAAGATACCATAGGAACCATGGATTCAACAATTAAAGAAAATGCAAAATGCAAAAAGCTGGTAACCCAAAACATTCAGGAAATCCAGGACACAATGAGAAGACCAAACCTAAGGATTATAGGGATAGATGAGAATGAAGATCTACAACTTAAAGGACCAGCAAATATCTTCTACAAAATTATGGAAGAAAACTTCCCCAACCTAAAGAGAGAGATGCCCATGAATATACAAGAAGCCTATAGAACTATTTTCTTTAAATCAGCAATACTTTAAAATTTTAGTATTCTGAGCCCTAGCACTAGCATAGAGACAGAATATGCCAGGACAAACCAGTCACAAGCTGATGGATTACACAAGGAGAATATATTAGTAACTTAAAGTATCTACCACAGGGGAAAAAAGTGAGGCTTGTTCATGAGAGATGAGTGTGAGTCCCTTTCCACCCTATAGCTAATAGAACCCAGTGGTAGGAGACAGATGCTCTGGGATAGAACATCATGATTTTTGAGGATGGGGCCACTTTTAGGTTTCTTATGCCTCAGTGGGTGATCCCATATCTGTGCCCATAAGGCTAGCATGCACTGGATATTATGAGTTATCAAGACAAAGAAGGAGGAGGAGGAGGAAAAAGGAATGATGAAAGGGGGAAGAGAGGAAGGAAGGCAGGAATTATGGGAGGGAGGAATGGAGGAAGAAAGGAAGGAAGAAAGAAGGAAGGAAGGAAGGAGGAAGAAAAGAGAGGCAGTGATTACAACATAAATTTGGGATAAGGATATGGTAATAGGGAGTGGAGTTGCATGGAGAGTCAGAGATTAATCTGTTTTAATGTGTGTTTGCTCTCTTTCTCTCACACACATGCATATATCGAGAGAATAAATAAAAAATTAAAATTGTAAACACACCTCAGCTGAGCTCTTGAAGCCATGATTACCTTCATACCTGAACTAGGTGATTGTTTATGCATATCAGTTACAGTTCTCAACAAAATATTAGCAGTTTGGATATATCATCAATGCAAAATTACAGATAAATAAAGGAAATTTATTACTTGGATTTGATCATTCTTGTAAAATTTTCTTTATATAGAAAATATTCTTTGAGAGGGATAAAAACCTAAGCTAGATATTGGGAGACCAGATATGTCAATCGAATAGCTAGCAAAGTACTCAAGTCTGGAATATGTGAAGAACTACGATATTTAGTGTAAAAATTGCAAATATTCCCACTAGAAAAAGAGTGACAACAGACATTATGAGATACTTTCTCAGGGAAGACATACAGATAACAACTTTCTTGGAGTAAACACACAGCACATAGAGAAATGAGAAAAGTGCTTCTTAGTCATAAAGCAAATTTAACTTACTATCCCAAGGAAATTTAACCCAACAGCTGCCATCTTGCTAAAATATAAACACATAAACCAACTATATCCTTCAAATGTTAGAAATGGAGTGAGAAAGTAGATGCTTTGTATATTGCTTATAAGCATTTAACAGGGAAAAACCCTCCAAAAACATTTCAGAAGTTAAAAAAAAAACCATCTTATTTTTCATCAATTTCTTTCTTCTACATATAACCCTGAAAAATAAAATATATGACCAAATAGGGCTTCATACATGAAGGCTTATTTTCATTCACAATAATCCCTACTCTAAAAACAGCATCACTCCAAAAGTAAATGGATAAGAGAAATACAAAGATCTCACCATTGTAGATTAATACTCCATAAGGAAACGACCAACACTTTATTGACAGATATATACCACAAACTGAATGAATCTCCAAAGAAATATTCTGCTTAAGCTGTCACAACCTAAATACTATATACAACATGATTTCATTTATATAGCACCCTAGAAAACATTCCACAAATGTCCAACATATATTAGTGGTTGCAATATCTGTGAGATAGAGTTGGTTTTGAAAATCATTTGACAGGTGTGTGCTCAAAAGGACTAGATTTAAATTTCCTATCAGGGAGGTGGAAAGGTGTCTCAGTAGTTAAGAGCACATAGTGCTCTTGCAGAGGACCTGGTTCAGTTCCCAGTACTTATGCCAAATGGCTCACAACTGCTTCTAACTCCAACTCCAAGAGGGATCCTATGCTCTCTTCTGGCTTCATGGGCACATTCATCCATACACATAAAATCTTTCCAAAACTTAAAAAAATACATAAAACTCCTCTCATGATGGAGCTCTTTATAATGTTGGTGTGCCAGTATCAGTATTCTACTAATAATACTGTAGAATATATATATATATATATATATATATATATATATATATATGAAATTACCATTGAGGCAGACTTGGGATATGCTACCTATGTAGTACTTACTACATTACCTTTACATTCTGCATAAAATGTTTAATTAAAAATTATGCAACAGCAGTGGTTTCGTTAGGTCTCCATATTGCTACCAGGACACAGCTAGAGAGGCCCAGGGAAACAGACTCCAGCCGGGGCTACCATTGTGCGGGTGGATCCACCAGGCTCTCACCACTAGCCAGGCCCAGGGCCAAGGCTTTGCAGGACTTCTCCACACCCTCCGGCCTTGCACCAAGGCAGCTGGGAGCAGCCGGCCTGTGAACCCTTACAGCAGGGGTCGCGGTAGGTCTCCATATTGCTACCAGGACACCACTAGAGAGGCCCAGGTAGACAGATTCAATCAGGGGCTATCATCACTCGGGAAGATCCTCTAGGCTCACCCCACTATCAGGGCAAGGGCTGCAGCTGGAGAGACATCTCCATGCCCTCCAGCCTTGCACCAACTCAGATGGGAACCACCCTCCCTGAGGTCCCCTCACCATTCGCAGAGGCAGTCTCTATCTTGCAGCATAGCCGGCAGTAGAGAAAAAACAGGTAAGCCCAGCCTCACGGGAGGTTCAAACACCAGCCAGTGACAACAAGGCCAATTAACGCCAGAGATAACCAGATGGCAAAAGGAAAACATTACTAACAGAGATTAAGGCAGCATGACAGCATCTGAACCCAGTTCACTGACAACAGGAAGCCCTGGAGACCCCAACACACCAGAAAAACAAGACTTGGATCTAAAATCACTGGTCAGGATGCTGGTAGCAGAATACATAGATAAATCTCTTAAAGAAATACAGGAGAAATTGGATCAAAAGTTAGACGCCTTTACAAGGCAAACACAAAAATCACTTAAAGAAATTCAAGAGAATATGGTTCAAAAAACAGAAGTCAAGAAGGAGGAAACACAAAAATCACTTAAAGAAATACAGAAGAATGTGGGTCAACAAGTAGAAGCTATGAAAGAGGAAACACAAAAATCTCTTAAAGAAATACATAAAACACAATCAAGCAAGCAAAAGATCTGAGCACATCCATCCAGGTTCTAAAAACAGAAGTAGAAACAACTAAGAAATCACAGAGGGAGACAAGATTGGAGATAGAAAATGTTGGGAAGATATCAGGGGCCATAGATGAAATAGCAACAATGGAATATAAGAGATAGAAGAAAGAATCTCAGATGCCGAAGATACCATAGGAACCATTGATTCAACAGTCAAAGAAAACACTAAATGCAAAAAGCTTGTAACCCAAAACATCCAGGAAATCCAGGACACAATGAGAAGACTAAACATAAGGATTATAGGTATAGATGAGAGTGAAGATTTACAAGTTAAAGGACCAGTAAATATCTTCTACAAAATTATGGAAGAAAACTTCCCCAACCAAAAGAGATAGATGCCCATGATTATACAAGAAGCCTACAGAACTCCAAACAGACTGGACCAGAACAGAAATACATCTCGTCACATAATAATCAAAACCCCAAATGTACTAAACAAAGAAAGAATATTAAAGGCAGCAAGAGAAAAAGGCCAAGTAACTTATAAAGGAAGACCTATCAGAATAACAACAGACTTCTCACCTGAGACCATGAAATCTAGAAGATCCTGGGCAGATATCGTGCAAACTCTAAGAGAAGACAAATTTCAGCCAAAACTACTTTACCCAGCAAAACTCTCAATCACCATAGATGGAGACATCAAGGTATTCCATGACAAAACCAAATTTGCACGATATCTTTCTACAAACCCAGCCCTACAAAGGATAATAGGGGGAAAACACCAAGACAAGGACGGAAACTACACCCCGGAAGAAGCAAGATAGAAACCTCCTCTCATCAAACCCAAAAGAAGATAACTTCTCAAATATAAAAAAATAATTTCAAAAATGTCTGGAGGTAATAATTACTATTCCTTAATATCTCTTAACATCAATGGACTCAATTCCCCAATGGAAGGACATAGATTAACAGACTGGATACGGTAATAGGACCCTATATTTTGCTGCATACAGGAAACACATCTCAGTGTTAAAGACAAATACTCCCTTAGACTAAAAGGCTGGAAGACAATTTTACAAGCAAATGGTCTCAGAAAACAAGCTGGAGTAGCCATTCTAATATCAGATAAAATTGTCTTCCAACCTAAAGTCATCAAAAGAGACTCAGAAGGTCACTTATTGCTGGTCAAAGGGAAAATCCACCAAGAAGAGCTCTCAATACTGAACATCTATGCTCCAAATGCAAGGGTACTCTCATTCCTAAAAGAAACCTTACTGAGGCTTAAAGCATACATTACACCTAACACAATAATTGTGGGTGACTTCAACACTCCACTCTCCTCAATGGACAAATCAGGAAAGCAGAAATTAAACAGGGACACAGTGAAACTAATTGAAACTTTGGACCAATTGGACTTAACAAATATATATATAGTACTTTTCATCCTAAAGCAAAAGAATATACCTTTTTCTCAACACCGCATGGTACCTTCTCCAAAATTGATCATATAATTGGTCACAAGACAGATGTCAACAAATACAAGAAGATCGAGCTAATCCCATGCCTCCTATCAGATCACCATGGAGTACAAGTGGTCTTCAATAGCAACAAAAACAACAGAAAGCCCACATACACATGGAAACTGAAAAATACTCTACTCAATAACACCTTGGTCAAGGAAGAAATAAAAAAAGAAATCAAAGACTTCTTAGAATTCAATGAAAATGAAGGTATAACCTACCCAAATCTATGGGACACAATGAAAGCAGTTTTAAGAGGAAACCTCATAGATTTAAGTGCATCCAAAAAGAAACTGAAGAGAGCATACACTAGCAGCTTAATGGCACACTTTAAGCCCTGGAAGAAAAAGAAGTTAATTCACCCAGGAGGAGTAGAAGACAGGAAATCATCAAACTCAGGGCTGAAATCAATCAAGTAGAAACAAAGTAAACCATACAAAGAATCAACAAAACCAGGAGCTGGTTCTTTGAGAAAATCAACAAGATAGAGAAACCCCTACCCAGACTAACGAAAGGACACAGAGACAGTCTCCAAATTAACAAAATTAGAAATGGGGGACATAACAACAGAAACTGAAGAAATTCAAAAGATCATCAGATCCATACTCAACAAAACTGGAGAATCTGGAGGAAATGGACAATTTCCTACACAGATACCAAATACCAAAATTAAATCAGGATCAATTAGATCAGCTAAATAGTTCCATAAGTCCTAAAGAAATAGAAGGGGTTATAGAAAGCCTCCCAACCAAAAAAAGTACGGGACCAGATGGTTTTAGAGCAGAATCCTACCAGACATTCAAAGAAGACTTAACACCAATACTCTTCAAACTATTCCACAAAATAGAAACAGAAGGGACACTGCCCAACTCATTCTTCGAAGCCACAATTATGCTGATACCAAAAACCATACAAAGATTCAACAAAGAAAGAGAACTACAGGCCAATTTCCCTTATGAATATCAGTGCAAAAATACTAAATAAAATTCTTGCCAACTGAATCCAAGAGGACATCAAAATGATCATTCACCATGATCACGTAGGCTTCATCCCAGGGATGCAGGGATGGTTCAATATACGCAAATCCATCAATGTAATCCACAACATAAACAAACTAAAAGAAAAAAAAATCACATGGTCATCTCATTAGATGCTGAAAAAGCATTCGACAAAATTCAGCATCCTTTCATGCTAAAAGGCTTGGAAAGAGCAGGAATTCAAGGTCCATACCTTAACATAGTAAAAGCAATCAACAGCAAACCAGTAGCCAACATCAAAATAAATGGAGAGAAGCTTGAAGCAATCCTACTAAAATCAGGGACTAGCCAAGGCTGCCCTCTCTCTCCATATCTTTTCAATATAGTACTTGAAGTTTTAGTGAGAGCAGACTACATAAGGAACTCAAAGGGATACAAATTGGAAAGGAAGAAGTCAAACTATCATTATTTGCAGATGATATGATAGTTTACTTAAGCAACCCAAAAAACTCCACCAGAGAACTCCACAGCTGATAAACAACTTCAGCAAAGTGGCTGGTTATAAAATTAACTCGAGCAAATCAGTAGCCTTCTTCTACTCAAAGGACAAGCAGGCTGAGAAAGAAGTTAGGGAAATAACACCCTTCACAATAGCCACAAACAACATAAAGTACCTTGGCGTGACTCTAACCAAACAGGCAAAAGATCTGTTTGACAGGAACTTCAAGTCCTTGAAGAAAGAAATTGAGGAAAACCTCAGAATATGGAAAAATATTTCTTGCTCCTGGAGTGGCAAGTCAATATAATAAGAATGGCCATCTTGCCAAAAGCAACCTACAGATTCAATGCAATCCCCATCAAAATCCCAACTCAATTCTTCATAGATCTAGAAAGAGCAATTCTCAAATTCATCTGGAGCAACAAAAAACCCAGGATAGCTAAAACTATTCTCAACAATAAAAGGACTTCTAGGGGAATCAATATCCCTGACCTCAAGCAGTACTACAGAGCAATTGTGTTAAAAACTGCATGGTATTGGTACAGCAACAGGCAAGTAGATCAATGGAATAGGACTGAAGACCTAGAAATGACCCACAGGCTTATGGTCACTTGATCTTTGATAAAGGAGCCATAACCATCCAGTGGAAAAAACATAGCCTTTTCAACAAATGGTGCTGGTTCAATTGAGGTCAACATACAGAAGAATGTGAATCGACCCACTCTTATGTCCTTGTACCAAGATCAACTCCAAGTGGATCAAGGACCTCCATATAAAACCAGATACACTGAAACTATTAGAAAAGAAACTTGGGAAGACGCTGGAGGACATGGGCACAGGGGGAAAGTTCCTGAACAGAACACCAATAGCTTATGCTCTAAGATCAAGAATTGACAAATGGGACCTCATAAAATTACTATGTTTCTGCAAGGCAAAGTACATTGTCAGAAGGACAAAACGGCAACCAACAAAGTGGGAAAGGATCTTCACCAACCCCACATCCGACAGAGGGCTAATATCCAATATATACAAAGAACTCAAGAAGTTAGACTGCAAAGACCCAAATAACCCTATCAAAAAATGGGGTACAGAGCTAAACAAAGAATTTTCACCAGAAGAAATTCGGATGGCCGAGAAACAACTTAAGAGATGTTCAACATCATTAGTCATCAGGGAAATGCAAATCAAAACAACCCTCAGATTCCACCTCACACCAGTCAGAATGGCTAAGATTAAAAACTCAAGAGACAACAATTGCTGGCGAGGATGTGGAGAAAGAGGAACATTCCTCCACTGTTGGTGGGATTGCAAAATGGTAAAACCGCTCTGGAAATCAGTTTGGCGGTTCCTCAGAAAATTGGGCATGTCACTTCCAGAGGACCCTGGCATACCATTCCTGGGCATATACCCAAAGATTACCCTGCATACAATAAAGACACATGCTCCACTATGTTTATAGCAGCCTTGTTTATAATAGCCAGAAATTGGAAGGAGCCCAAATATCCCTCAAAGGAGGAATGGATACAGAAAATGTGGTATATTTATACAATGGAATACTACTCAGCAATTAAAAATAATGAATTCATGCAATTTGTAGGTAAATTGTTAGACCTGGAAAATATCATCCTGAGTGAGTTAACCCAATCACAAAAGAATACACATGAAATGCAATTACTGATAAGTGAATATTAATGAGCCCAGAAGCCCTAAATACTCAAGGCACAATTAGCAATTCAAATGATTCCCAAGAAGAAGAAAGGAGAGTACCCTGGGCCTGTAAGATTGGATCCAGTTTTGTATAGAAACCGTGGGGGGAGGGGGAATGATTGGGGAATAGTTGGGGGCAGAGGAATTATGGGACATGTGGTGGTGGGGAACTGAGAAAGGGGAAAGCCTTTAGAATGGAAACATCGAATATAGAAAATAAAAATTAAAAAAAAAGATAGTAAAGATGGTCATCTTATGAAAAGCAACCTACAGATTCAAAGCAATTCACATCAAAATCTAACATATTCTTTACAGACCTGAAAGAAAACAATACTCAGTTTCATATGGAAAAAAATCCAACAGAATAAAACCGAGGATAGCTAAAACAATCCTGTAAAATAAAAGAACTCATGAAGGTATGTATAACCATTCCTGATCTCAAGCTGTATTATAGAGCTATAGTAATACAAACCACATGGTATTGGCATAAAAAACAAACTGCTTAATCAATGGAATTGAATCAAATACCTGGAAATAAATCCACTCACCTCTGCATACTTTATTTTTGACAAAAAAATTATACAATCAGAAACAGAAAGTATCTTCAAGAAGAAGTGCTGGTCTAACTGTATGGAGGCATATAGAAGAATACAAAAACTTCATACTTATCACCATGTATAAAACTCAAAACCAAGTAGATTAAAGATATCAACATAGTACGAGATACACTAAACCCAACAGAATCGAAGGTGTGGTGGAAACTTAAATACACTGGCATAGGAGACAATTCCCTGAATAAAAGAGCAACAGCTCAGGCACTAAGATCACAGTCTCGTTTAATTATATATGTTATGATTATATTTCAAATGCCAACATTGATTCATAGTCTCTCTTGTTTGTATTTCCCATTTGTAACCCAGTTAGAATATGAATTTCAGTACAGTTGGACAGAAAATCCATTTCCCCTGAGAAGATCTATAATATCAATAATTCTCTTTGTATTCTGGGACCTAGCTGACATACTGACACCTAGACAGTAAGGTAATCCAGGTTTCCAAAGAGTGGGATCAATGTCTGGTGCTCACAAACAACTTGATCCCAGGAAGATTACATAAAAGCTCAGTTTGCAGCCTGAAAAAATACAAAGTTGGTTATGGTATTAAATACGTTAATGTAACCAATAAATTTTAAAATCTTTTTATTAGTTTCAAAATATTCTTATTGTTTGTTTTGGACATGGAATTTAAAATAAAGTACATACCAATACTTATGACACTGATTAAAGTACAGCCTTCCTACCACACACACACACACACACAAAAAAAAAAACCCTCAAGAGACAACAAGTGCTGGCAAGGATGTGGAGAAAGAGGAACACTCCTCCAATGTTGGTGGGATTGCAAAATGGTAAAACTACTCTGGAAATCAGTTTGGCGGTGCCTCAGAAAATTGGGCATGTCACTTCCAGAGGACCCTGGCATACCATTCCTGGGCATATACCCAGAGGATTCCCCTGCATACAATAAAGACACATGCTCCACTATGTTTATAGCAGCCTTGTTTATAATAGCCAGAAATTGGAAGGAGCCCAGATATCCCTCAAAGGAGGAATGGATACAGAAAATGTGGTATATTTATACAATGGAATACTACTCAGCAATTAAAAATAATGAATTCATGCAATTTGTAGGTAAATGGTTAGATCTGGAAAATATCATCCTAAGCGAGTTAACCCAATCACAAAAGAATACACATGAAATGCAATCACTGATAAGTGGATATTAATAAGCCCAGAAGCCCTAAATACTCAAGGCACAATTAGCAATTCAAATGATTCCCAAGAAGAAGAAAGGAGAGGACCATGGGCCTGAAAAGATTGGATCCAGTTTTGTAGATCCAGAATAGAGAAATGGTGGTGGGTGGATGATTGGGGAATAGTTGGGAGGGAGAGGACTTATGGGACATATGGTGGTGGGGGGGAACTGGGAAAGAGGTAAGCCTTTGGAATGTAAACAAAGAATATAGAAAAAAATTATTCACCAAAGCCAAGTAGAATTTCTTATAAGAATGCAAGCTTAGGATATGAAAGTCATTTACCAAATTATGTCATATAAACCCAGCTGACAGAATAAAAACCTCCAGATAAAACATCTGTGTCCTAATTGTTAGAACTTACGTGATCAAGCTTCTGTGAAAGTGGTGTGCAAGTGGCTAGGTTGTGTATGGCATTATTGAGTTTAACCAGATGACTGACATGAAGAGCTCACCCTAGACCTCATATATGTATACATGCAGAGTTCACAAGTAAATCCTTGACTATGGTCAATGGTCAGTTCTACTAGGTTTGAAAAATGTACAAACACAAACATTGTAAAAATAAGCCTAATTCATATATTCCTATCCAAACTGGCATAAGAACACAGCATATTCATGTGCCTAAAAGCAACTACACTACAGTAATAAGTCTCTTTGAAATTTGTTAGTAGTTTTATTTTTCTTTCCTTGTCTTTTTCTGTAATAGAACGCAGGACCCTGTCCATGCTAAGCAAGTGCTGTACCACCGACCTCCACCCCAGCCCCGTGGTGTAGCTAATTCAATGGGCCTGACAGAAATTCATCTTTCAAAACTCTGGCTATTATAAGATCACTTGGCATCATTTTATTGAATTCTTTTTTTCAGATATAAAGGCAGATGTTAAGCTCTTTCAAATAAGAAAATGGGGACATTTTGTGAAAATAAAAGAGCAGCTACTGAATCACCAAATAATTCCTTTAAAATGTAACTAGCAAAAATTTCAATTAAATATTTACAACATAGAGTACCTTTCGTAAGTTAGCCAAATTATATCTAGTTCAGGCCAATTCTTTGAATTTTAAACAACTGCATAAAAGTCAATTTGTTCTGTCATTCTTTGTTTCCTGTTATTCCTGTTATTTAATTCCTTGGGATGTAACATTTGTGTGACATATGCATGAAAGACTAAGAAAATAATTCAGAATCTTAAACAAGACATTATACAAATAAAAATTACACAGAATATAGATGTATAGCTTATATTGTATATAGATTGCCATTCTGTTAAACATTCTGTTAAAGCATCATCCTGCAAACTGAAGAATATTAAGTCAATAATTCATTATAAAACTAGTAATATCAAAGAAGAGGCAGGATGTATATGTGGACAGTATATAAATCTGAAGTTGACATTCATGAGCAGAAATTTTAAGCTCTACAGTTGTAAGCTGTACAGCTCTAGTGGCTTTGGTTCACAGAGCTTCACAAAGAAAGACACCAAAATCAGGGGCCTTGACCAAAAAAAAGTGTTAATTATGGAAATCCATTACTATTTGTTTCAGTGTCTCTTTCAAAAACAATGATAAGTAATAGTGTGGAAAACATATTTGTGAATGTGTAAGAATGAATGGACTATAGGAGAACTTATACAACTGAGGGATAAAGGAAGATGACCCACTCTAAGTGAATGAAATATTTAACCTGATAGTTCTCCAAGGAAGCCACATGAAAGAACAATGAATGCAAAGTCAACATGTTATGACTGATCCTTACATAAATGTAAGTCAATACCACAGAGAGATTTCACATTATACTCAACTAGATGGATAGGATCTAAGGAGTGAACCCTAGCAAGTTCAGGAAAGATGCTAAAATATTAAGCATTACTGGTGCAATTGTCCAGCATGACTCAAATAGTTTAACATTTATTCAAAACATCAAAACATAAGATTAACCTTGGGCTGGGCAAGTTCACTCATAAAGGGAAAACATATCTTTAAGAAAAACTGTACAATGATATTTCATAATAAAGAATGATAGCAAACACTTATAAAGTGAGGTATGTCTATACAATGGTCTGTTTTTGCAACAGTGAACTTAAAGTTCTGACAGGAATCATAACTTAGATGAACCCTAAGGACATTTTGCTAAGTCCAAGAAGGAAGCCATACACATATATTCATTCACACACACATTCAGAGACTCTCTCTCACACATATACATACATACTCACACATACATACCCACTCACACATATATACACACTCACATACATATACTCACAGACATGCATACACACTCATACATATACACAGCCATTCACATATACATACATACACACACACACACACACACACACACACACACACACATATATATATATATATATATATATATATACATATATATAAAACACTCACACACCCATACCCCCTCACACAATATCTATACTTCCATTTATTTGAAAAGTTAATTTGGTGGTACCAACCAAGGTGAATGTGATGTCATAAAAACTCAAAATGAAGATCTGAAAACACCAGAGGATTTTTAACCAAGGCCTAAAATAGCTCTTACACATAGGAAAAGTCTTCATGATAACCACTTACCTTTTTCTGATCTTCTTGTGAGAAATGAAGACTAGGATAGACAATCCATGTGTCAAACCGGAGACCAGATTCCCTAATACACACAGCCTTCTGAAAAAGCAGGACATGAACAAAATCCAGCTTCTTCAAAAACTGTCAGCTAGTCCAAGACTACTGACAACACACTTGAGCAACTATCACATTAGAAATTATTCTGAACACTTTAACCACTGCCAATAGAAAGGAAAGTAGTGTTTTCCCTGAAATTACATGAAATACTCTTTTAAAAATTAGACACAGAAACAATGCCCTAATGTACAAGGGAAAGTAGGTCCTGATATATATTGTCCTTAAGGAGCCAGATATTGGAAGCACTATATGAAGTGAAAGTCAGATACCAGTAGTATATCAGGAACATTCTGTTAAAGCAACATCCCCCAAACTGAAGAATATTAGGTCAATAATTCACTATAAATCCAGTAATATCAATGAAGAGGCAGAACGTATATGTGGAAAGTATAGAGAGATATTCAGAAAGATCAATAATAGATTTAAAATTTATAGGAGCAATGACTAGTTAGAACAGCACTTGTCTTGCACACACCAAGCCTTGAGTATAATCTTCAGCATGTGTGAATGAGGAATGGTTGTGCACAGCTCCAATCCCAGTGCTTGGGAGTGGGAAGGAGGAGGATCAGGAGTTTGAGGTTATCCTTGACTATGTAGAGTTTGAGGCCTGAGTGGAGACAATGTTCAAAACAGAAACAATAACAACTAAGCTGATGTAATTTGCCATTGAAATGGGCAACAAAAGGACTCATCAAGACAAAAGACAGATCTAAAAACCAAGGTTTATGCTGTCTCCATCAAGTGTGAAGACATGAAGCACAGTTATCCTACTGTTCCCTGAGAGAGGGAGAGAGGGCAAGTGCGAGGAAACCTTAGGGAGACACCTATAGTGAGTACATCACAGGAATAAAACTTCATAAGAAATTGAATACCAAGACATCACTGATGTTTCCCCAAAATACAGGAGAACTTCTGAGGCCAATGCCATTATGATACCAGGAATTCTCACATGAACCCATGAACAATTATTTCTGGTGAGCACAGAGAGGAAAGCGGCTCACTAATGAGGCCATGGCCTCCTCAGCCTCTTCTTGTGGAGCACTACCCAGGGATATCGATCTCTTCCTCACAGGTAGCAGTGCCACATACAAGATGGCTTACACTAAATTAATAAATTAGTAAATTCATGTGCTCTTACATTTCCAGAGTGATTAAAGTGAAATCAGTGCCATTCCCATTAAGGGAAGGGACCTGAGGCTTGAGTACTTAGACTCCAGGAAAACTCATTATTTCTTGCTGCTGTTTTTCTTTGGCTTGTGAATCAATCAATTTACTATCTTCAAGGGACATTTATGTAGTTATTTTCTTTTATTATTCTTTCTTTTGTTCTTTCTTCTCTTCCTATTTTCCTTCCACACTTCCTTCTTTTTTCTTCCTTTCTTTTGGTGTATTTGTGTGTGTGTGTGTGTGTGTGTGTGTGTGTGTGTTTGTGTGTGTGTTCAAAAACCTTTTCTCTGCATTTTTCCATAAATAACACTTGTGATTCAATTTTAGACCCAGCTGAATGATCCAGAATAATCCAGTTTTCCTGGGATTCCAACTTTTATTGTATTACCAAAGCTTTCTACATTTTTCTTAAATGCAACACTTAGGGATTTGTAGTACTAGGACTGTGTACTAAGAAGAAATCTAAATTATACAGTAGATGTTTAAAGATCAGGCACCAAACACATCAACAAATGTTTAAAGGAAGGAAAGGTTGTTTCTACTGGAGACAGAGTTGTTGTGAAGGTCTGTCTTAGCTGGGATTTCTATTGCTGCACAAAACATCATGACCAAGAAGCAAGTTGGAGAGGAAAGGGTTTATTCAGCTTACACTTCCACGTTGCTGTTCATCACCAATGGAAGTCACAGAGGGCAGTACCTTGGAGGCAGGAGCTGATGCAGAGGTAATGGGGGTGGGGGGCTAGCATTGACTAGACCCCCAGGCTTGCTCGACCTGCTTTCTTATACAACCGAGAACTACCAGCGCAGGGATAGCACCACCCACAATGGACTGGGACTTCCCCACTGATCACTAATTGGTAAAACGTCTTACAGCTGGATCCTATAGAGGCATTTCCTCAGCTGAAGCTCCAGCTTGTGTTAAGTTCACACAGAAAACCAGCCAGTACAGGGTCCTTAAACCAGCTAGGTTTTCTGTACATAGAAAAAAGACCCTGGATCTAGAGTATTTTTACTTTGATTTCCAAGTTAACTGCAAAGTTATTGGTACTAAGACAACATGTTATTAGCACATATTGATAGGTTACATGCATAGGCATTTAGACTAACAAGAAGTAAATTAGCAGCACATACATAACAATTTAAAATGATATATTGAACTATTAAAATTAAATTCTTTTGCCCTTCTAAAGACATTATTCAGAAAATGAAAGCAAAAGACATCAGGCTAGGGAAAATATTTACATATTATAAACTTTATATATAAAATATATTTATTTTATATATAAAGTATTTAGAAATTTGTATTCAGAATTTGTAAAGAACACTTATAACTCAATAACAAAACATAAATCAGTCAAAATTGATTATAATCGTGGACATTTTATCATGGACACCAAAATAGTTTTTAAAAGCACACATGAAAGGATATCCAGAAATTTCTTCATCGAGGAAAGGTATATTCAAACCTCAGTGAAATGTCAGTTTTAGCCTGCAACCAAAAGCCAACAGGAAAAGGGACCAACAAGCACCCTGCCTGGGTGTTAAGAATGGGACCACCCAGTACTCCTTGGAACAAGAGCATCAACCAAGGAGTATATAGAGGGATCCAATTCCAGATATATATGTAGGAAAGGATGGCCTTATCTCACATCAATGTGGGGGGAAGCCCTTGGTCATGTGGAGGCTTAATGCCCCAGCATAGGGGCTGTTAGGGTGATGGGGTGAGAGTGGGTGGGTGGGTGAGAGAGCACCCTCATAGAGGCAAAGCGGAGTGGGGAGAGGGCAGACAGGATGGGGGGGATTGGAGGGATAACTGGAAATGAAGATTTCATTTGGGATGTAAGCAAATGGAATGATAATAAAAAAATTAATAAAAATGTAGTTTTCAAAACAAGAAATAAAAATGGCCAGTGAAGGTTTTAAACTGTGTCATGTATTCTTCAGTATCCAGGAAATTGCAGATTAAAACCACTTCAAAACTCCATTCCACCAGTGAGATTGCCAACATCAGAAATATAAATAACAGCACAAGGGACTTTGAGGTTGGGAAAGAGTCACCCTTAAACAATGTTGTTATGGTATATACACCATGGACCATTGCTTGGTAATAAAAATTAAACAAATCATGAAATTTTCAAGTAAATGAGTGGAACTGGAGTGACGTTACCCAGGCTCAGAAAGACAAGCTCACAGCGTTTCTCCCATATGAATCCTGGCATTTACACTTTTGTGTATGTTTGACTGGAGTGCATGTGGAAGCCAGATTTTTAGAAACAGGACATATGGGTGGATGCACATATGAAGAGGAGACAGTAAATACAGTCAAAATGTAAGAGAGAGGAGATTCAAATGTGGGAGTGGATGATGAAAGGCTTGTTAAAAAGTAATATGGAAACCTATGATCTATTGAAAAGTACAGTCAGAGAAGTCATTAGCATACAGGTGACCCAACATAACAGGAATACTTGGGTATTCAATAGAAGAGAGGAACACTTGGGTTAAATTTAGATGTGAGAATGGGGGTAAGGAGATATGGGACACCAGGCATAATGGGTATATGAAGACACTGTTCTAAATAATTATGTTGCTATGTACAGATTTGCCTCTATACCAACTTTGGTCAGAGATGCCTCTTTATGCAGTGGGTGGGCTAATGCAGAGACTTGTACCTGGTCAAAGTACACAGTGTAAATAACTCTGAGTGTTCAATTGCAGATAGATCATCTTTATCCACTGGCCACCACACAAGGCTCATGGAACATCATAGAAGAGGAAGAGGAGATGTGAAGAATATAAGAGCTCAAGTGGATAGGAGGGAGAGCTACAGATTGCTGGCTTCTGGAATCTCTGTGGCTGCTGCACACATCACTTATGCACAGAAGCTATGGTTACTGGCATGGGAACTACTTAAGATCAAGGGGATCAAAGTCTCAGCCTGAATAAGGAAGAGCTCCAGCCTTGGTGCAGGAGCTATTGAAAGTGAATAGTTGCTAAGAAAGGAGAGACATTCTCTTTTAGGTGCATGGCTTTATGTGGTCCATCTTCCAATTTGGGATCTCATATCCATGTGCCTTTGTGGGTGCTAATTGAACTCAGGGATTTATCAATAACAGCAACAATGACTTGAGGTGAGGAAGTGTGGAGAGAAATGGAATGGGAGGTACTAGGGAGCGCTGAAGAGAGTAGGCAGGTGCTGGGAATTGAACAGGGCCCCTCAAGAAAGGCAGCAAATCTTAACTGCGGAGCCATGCCTCCAGCCCACTCTAATATATTTTAAAAGAGAACTGGGGGTGCTGATCATTGGTCAAAAGCGTACATAGCACATACAATGCCCTAGATGGATCCTCAGGACTGAAAAAAGTTAAAAGGGTGTTATCTTGTAAAGAAAACCAAAAACTGGTATTGAAAGGAATTTCAATTTATACAGTGGAAACTGGTCAATGCAGTGAGAAAACTAGTAAATTTCCCAATACCCAAAACACACTCTCACATAAGACATGGTCATGGAAGAAATCTTGGGACAGATCTGGTGAAAATAAAAAGACAACTTACTAAAATGTGTTAGACACAGCAAAAGCAGCACTTAGAGGGGAATTTATAACATTGAATAAATACATTAGCAATGAAGAGCGATTTGAAATCAATAATTTAAGCTTCCACCTCCAGAAGCCAGGAAAAATGAGAAAATTAAGTTTAAAGTTAGAAAAAGAAAACTATTACTAAATCTTGAATAAGATCCAATGAAATTAAAAATAAAAATAAATCATTACAAAGATTAATCAAAAGTGTGGATCTTTGGAAAGATCCGTGTAATTATCAGCCTCTAGCTCAATGAAGAAAGGAAAAGAGAACTTATATAAATTACTGACAACAGATAACAGGACAGAAGGATAATAAAAAAATGTTTTAGATACTTCAATGCCCCCAATCTAAATCAAGATGAAGTGGATCAACTTTTCCCACACTACAATCTGAAAATTCTTCACTTGAGATGAAACAGGAGATGACTGGGCCTATTATCCATTACAGCAATTGAATCAATAATTCACAACCTTCTTAAAAGAGAAAGTACTGGGTAAGATGTTTTTCCTGATGAATATTAGAAAACATTTTTTAAAGGAGTTATGGAAACAATATAGAGTCTCTTTCAGAAAATTAAGAATTGAGCATATTTCCCATCTTATTCTCAGAGGCCAGTGTTATCCGAATACCAAACCCAAAGAAGAGTGTGATAAATCTATAATCTACAGATCAGAATAACACTAAAGTTTCTTCTTCCCAGTCCTGAATGTAATCTCATAAGCCAAGGGAATTATCATTTTTAAATGGTGAATACAGAATAAGATTATCTTTAGTTAAAAAAGATACGGTGTTTTATGGCAAATATAAGCCTTTCAAATAAATTAAAATACCCATGGAACCTACAATAAATTTGAGAAAATTGGGAGGTGCATGGTTTAGAATGTGATCATTTTGGTTTTGAACATACCTACTCAGCTCACACCCCTCCCACGTCTCCCAAGGTAATGTTGGGATTATTTATTTTTCTTCTTTGCTTGTCAAGTCTAGTTTGTGTTGCCCAGCTGTTCTTGTGGTGGGGTTAGTTCTGGATGGTCAATATACCAGGGATCACATCATTAAAGAAAACTGATTCTCCCTTTTCCAGCAGTTGTCAAATGCAATAGCTATGAGTTAATAGGTAATTTCATATCTACCTTCTTTCCCTAATCAGGGATTCTGTTTTTGGTTGGATCTTGTATAGTCTTGTGTATGCTGCCGCAGTCACTGTGAGTTTATATTTGCAATTGCCCTATGGTGTCTGGAAAACACTGTTTATTTGATGTTATTGCCCACTTCCTACTCTTACAATATTTTAATCCCTATCATTTACAAATATCTCTGAGTCTCTGTGTACATGTGTGTACACATACCTGTGTGCATGTGTGTGTATGTACGGATGTCTATGTATGTACGTGTGCATGTGTGATGTGACTTTTCTTTTAAAACCTGAATAGTACCCAGTCATTTGTTTCCTGCAGGTTAAGCAGTTGGGGTTCTCTGTATTAATTACCAGCTAGTGCAAGATGAAGCTTCATTAATGAATATTAAAAGATGCACTGATCTATGGGTATAACATAAGTCATCAGGATTAAATTTAGTACTATGTCCATTTAGTAGAATGATAGTATTGGGTTCTCCTCTTGGGTCTGTGACTTGTCTCACCACAAGTTGGCAGCCTCTTAAACATTGTTAGGGCTGTGTGTGTGTGTGTGTGTGTGTGTGTGTGTGTGTGTGATTAGATCCAATCAGAAAGATATTTTTAATGCCTGGAGCATTTGTGCCCCTGGTGGGCATTCCTTGTCAGGGCAATATTGTAGCTTTCAAAGTTCACAGATGGGTGAGACTGAAGATTACTTTTCTCCTTCAGCATCATGCATAGAACCTTCCAGAACATTCTAGTAACTAAAGATGAAGTTTTTATGTAAGTGCTACCTTGTTTTCTCCATGTTCTACACTAGTTCTACTTTACTGCTGAAATTTAAGTTATATAATACAGTATCATTTATATTACCAATCTTCAAAATGAATTGACTGTGTGGATTAACAGAGCATGCTCTACAGTATGCAAATGAGTATACTATTTGGTCACCTATTTAAAGGAAAGCTTGCTTAAGTCATAAAGAGCCCTCGGGGGAGGTCCAAAGGCATACCTTTAACTAACTCAACTTGAACAGGCATCATATATGTGAGGTTCTATTACACTTATATCTCTAGAAAGCAAAAACAGATTAAGTTTTTAATTTAATATTGTTATAACACTAGGGTATTAGATGGAAGAGAGAGATGGGCAGGAGATTAGGAGATGCTCAAGGTAGTGAAGCTGTCCTGAATGATCCTGCCACATTATTGCTCATCAGTTACATGCACAATACAGAGGACTAAGTCCAATATAAGTCAACATAAGTCATGAGCACTGGCTTTCCATGATATGCCCATGCTAACAGATCATAGCAAACATTTCTATGTAGAGAATATCAATACCCTGGGGATCACCATCTGTGGAGATGGACTATGCTGTAGTTTTTCTTACTTCCCATCAGAAAGTTTTTCTATGAATCTAAAACTACCTTTAAAAGGTGATGGTTATTAATTCAAACAAAATATGTTTGAAATTTAAACAGAAAATAAATTAAATCACACTCTGTAAATTGTCAACCCATTTTAATATCGTTTTCAAAACTCAACTATTTTATTATTTCTTTAACATAAATATTGGAAACTATAAATGTGTTCTAACTTGGAGACAGTTCACTGATCTCTCATATTTTACTATCACTTTTTCATTTTTTTAAGAACCTCATGGAATGTGGAGAAGTCAAGCTGGTGCCTCACTCTTTAGTGAGTTCACCGCTGCTAACTAGCATTCATGTGAGTGGAAAGTACTATCCACAACACCAGAGTAAAAGATAATCATCAATCCAGTTGCATATCCTGTGCTCTACAATGGTAACCAGTCTTCAGTATATGCTGCTGCTGTAGTGGTACAGATATGGTGGGAGTAAGCAACCACTCTTCTGGTTAGACTTAAGGCCCTTTCTTGAGATGGAACCTATGCCTGCCATTTCTTGGGTGGCCGAGAAAATTTGAGACAGAAAAGGCTATGAGCTTAAGGGAAAACCAAATACGACTATCATTCTTAGGGGAAAAAATGAGGTAATAAAGTGACTCCTAATGACACTCTGCTATCACATATATCAGTGACTTGCTCTGTCATAATCAGGGAAGCTTCTTTCTTAGCACATGGGAAGTAACACAGATATCCACAACAAGAACATGTCTAGAGCGTGAGAGATTTTAAGATCCTCAGTTCTAATGGGATGTCCTAATCATACCTCTACCTTCAGGGATCAAAATTCTATATGGAATAAAAGATAGACAGATTTTTAAGAGTTAGCAGAAATCAATGGTCAAATGGTTTGGTGTATGTGTATATGTGTGTGTCTGTGTGTGTATGTGTGTTGGTTTGTGGGCCGATTTGTTTGCTAAAGAGAGAGAAAGAAAAGACATAGAGATTTTGGAAGGGGAATGTGGAGGAAGATCTTGTAGGAGTAAGGGAAATGAAAAACTATGATCACAAAATATGTAAGGAAAATATTTTTCTAGTAAAAAGCTGGGATAGTCATTATTAAATATAATATTTTAAGTAATTTTGTTTTAAAGATTTGGTGGGATGACTTTTTTCTTCTTTTCTTTTAGTATTACATTCTCTCTTGCTTTCAGTCTTTATTATTATTGTTGTTATCATTATTGCTGTCGATGTACTCTTGTTGTTTTAAACACAGTTCCCCTGTCTTTTCCAATCTAGGCCTTAAAAAGCAATTTACCTAATTCAGGATACAGGTACAGAGATTATGACTTCTAACTAGCAAACTCAGTCTTTCATTGGACTTTTTAAATTAAAGACTCCAATCATTGGAGAAGTCAGCAGCAGTAGCAGCACACTTCTGTAACTTCAGCACTCAATAGGTGCAAATACAAGCATTGGATATATGAGGTTAGCCTCTTAATCTTGGGGTCATGGGTTTGAGTCCCATATTGGGTGCCAAATATAAATGTCTCTTTTATTTCCTCTGATGATGGGCTGAGATGAAAGCCATATTCCTAGGCCTAGGCGTGGAAGCTCATAGCCTCTGTATAATCTAATCATATTTGTGGTCTAGGAGTCACTCAAGAACCACATGAACAGCAGTCTCAGACAGACAGGGATGGTTTATTGAACGCACACCCTAATGCTGGTCAGACCAGGGACATGGTTCAGAATTATTTGAACCATGGCAATTGACATCTTTTCCTGTCTGCTTATAAAGGGGAAAAAAACCCAACACAAAACTCACAATGAGCTCATATGCATGTGTAAGTCCAGAAGTGCTGCCGCCTGGTGGTCAGCATTGACTTAAGATGTTTTAGACATAATGGGTCACATTGACCTTTGATTTGACAGGTCATAAGTAAAGCTTTGTGGATTTCTTAAAAATAGCAAACCTCATAAAGTACATAACATAACATAACATAACATAACATATCATAACATAACAGGACATGTGATCAACGTTACCTTGGTCTGAATCAGGTTATTTTTCTGTGTCAATGACTGGCAGGCATATTACAGAATCAATATGAAATAGATGCAAGAAATGGAAAAAAATGACTACAGCTATTCTCTCTCTCTCTCTCTCTCTCTCTCTCTCTCTCTCTCTCTCTGTGTGTGTGTGTGTGTGTGTGTGTGTGTGTGTGTATGAGACCACAATATCTTCCAATCTGACTAATTCAATCTGGCTTCTCTCTACTTCTACCTAAAGTGACTTTGGCAATATGTTGTATTCTTTTGGCTCATTCTCATTCTCTGACTTGTTCTGTCTTCACCCGTGTCTAGCTCATTCTCTCTGAAGTCTGTGTAAAATTGTCCTCACACCACCACCACCACCACTACCACCACCACCACCACCACCCTTATTTTATTTTTTCCTCTTGCTGCTCTTATGTGGTCTCTCTTTCTCTTTTTTTTTTACTGTGCTATTTTCGTGTGAGTTGGATGAATCCTATCTCTACTCATTCTGTCAAATCTTTCTCTGATTTGTCACTTTGTGGACTTCTCAATTAGATGTCACTTTCAAATATGGCTGCTTCCTTCAACATACTAACCTTGCCCTCTTTGTTAGTGGTTAAAAGTGTGTATGATGTGTGTGTCTGTATTCCAGCCATGTTATATTGTAATTCAGGGAGTTTCTGCATTCTGGCCAGATAATATAGACCTAGAAGGTCTTTAGATGTGATACCTTGTGTGAATAGCCATGTTGCTGGATTAAAATTCCTCTACATGGCCTACATAACAAGGGTGAAGTCATTATGGGACACATAGGAAGGTGTTGACCTCCTCAAAACACACAAAACACAAACAACAACAACAACAACAACAACAAAGGACTAAGGAGATGGCACAGTGATAAAAATGCTTATAGTACTCATGTTAATGGTAATATAAGCCATTTATTTTTATCTACATTCTGCCAAGCTGGTCACCTGTGCACAGGTACCATGTGTGTGCCTTATCAGATCTTAACTGGGTGAATCTCCCAACAATCACTATTTCAGAATCCTTTCTGCCTTCTGGATGTACCACTCCTGTTTCCTGCCTATAACACAGGCCATTAAATTTATTACTGACATATGCCACATCCACACAGACATAAGGTATTTCCTCTATACATTTTGGTGACATGGACCATGGTCATGAAGGATCGTTTCACACTTACTGTCTCCCATTTGGAATCAACCAGATTTCCTCATTGACTCAGTTGATATTTAATCTTTTTTCTAAGATGCTTAATTTTGTAATGCTTTCAATATTAGTTTTTCAATTATTCTTGCCATGGATTATAATAAGTGAATTCAGGGGATTGAGTTTAGGAAAGACATATTTCCATGTAAGCTCAGGGAAGCAGACATTGTCTATCACTGAGATATTAATGAATACAAATTAATCTAATTTTGGATTTTAGTTTATTTTTATTTATTGCCTCATCCAAAAAAATCACTGATGTGAATAGAATTTATTTATTGCCTCATCCAAGAAAATCACTGATGTGAATAGAATTTCTCAGTTTGTAGCAAAATGCCTGATTTTGTTTCCACAGATATCATAGAATATCATACCATATCATAGAATATAATATTGTATCATATCATATCAGCACATATCAGCAGCTGAACCCTTCATTCTGTGCTTGTGAGCATGAGTATCAAGAATTTCATAGTTTGGGGCCTTAAAATTCAATTTGTATGAAACTATTTCAGGGTTTGTTTTTTTCTTAGCCATACTGATTTTTGTAATGATTCTTTCAATTTTGTCACATGTATTCCTCAGATTATCTGGTCTTATACATACAAATTTACTAGAAGAGCAATTTGGGTAAGATATAATTTTGAAAGCACTACAGACATTTTATGTCCTGACATTGAAATCCTTTTCATCTGTTACAGAAGTGGTATTTGAGAAGACAAGCTCACATTTGAAGTAGGAACGTCTGACTTTGTACGATAAATTTCATTGTTTCTACAATTTAAAGCATGGTTGCTGTTCCACTTGTAATGTTACCATCTGCAGAGTTCTCAAGCCTGGAAAATTTAACCCAGAAAGCGATCTTTCATTATTCAGATATTTACCGTTTCTTGTTTCCTGCTTCTTTCTTACACTAAAGTGTTTTCACATTAAATTTCTCTCTTCTCTGATTTCAGTTTTAATCGTTTTCATCCCAGTGTTAATTTCTTCCTTACTCATGGAGAACAACCAATTCTTCCATTGCACACAAGTGATTAAAAGTTAATTTTTTCTGATTCCTATGAAGAGTTTTTCTGTTCTATGTATTTTTAGAAATGTATCTTATTATACATGCCTGTCCGCTCTCCTGTTGTTTCTCTAAATAATATATCTAATATCATGACTATGTCCCAGGATAATTTTAATGGTAATATGTTAAATTAACTGGATATGCATATTTTATTAATAGGTTCTGTTATGGTAGGCAGCCATACAGTACAAGCAATTTTTCTAAATTGTCTTCCATAAGCAACTTTTATGAATGTCAACATGTATGGAGGAAAAAATTTCTAAAAGTACTATATCAATTTTAGAATATTCATGTTTCCTGTTTTTGTCATTTATTTTTTTGAAAGGAAGTAGAAACATTTTATTATAAAATAGAAGATTTACATGAAATTTATTTAAGATAAAATTGAAGAAATATGTAGAAAAAACATGTTAAAATTGAAGATTATCTTGAAAAATTATATAGATAATATGGTAGGCATAAAAATATTTTTAAGTGAAAGTGGAATTATAAATATTTTATGATAAAATTAAAGATTTTCATGCAAATATGCCAGATAAAATTGAACAAATATATAGAAAAACACGTTAAACTTGATGATTTCATGAAAAATTATACAGATAAATGGCAGACATAAAAACATTTAAATTAATTGAAAATGGAATTATTAACATTTTGTGATAAAATTAGAGATTTACATGGAAAATATTTCAGAAAAAATAAAAGAGATATACAGAAAAACATGTTAAAATTGAAGTTTATCATGGAAATGATACAGATAAATGGTAAACATAAAAACTTTACTAAATTAATTGAAAGTAGAGTTATAAACAGTTTCTGATAAGATTGATGATTTACATGGAAAATATTTCTGATAAAATTAAAGAAATATGTAGAAAATTGTTGAAATAGAATATTTTCATGGAAAATTACACAGATAAATTGGATGACCTAAAACATTTATTAATAAATTGAAAGAGAAATTATAAATATTTTTAGATAAAATTGAAGATTTACATGGATAATGTCTCTGGTAAAATTGTAGAAATATATAGAAAAACATGTTAAAATTGAGAATTTTCATGGAAAATTTGTTTTAGTTATTATGTGATAGGAGGGATTTCTTTTCTGGTCAACTCTCTTTGGAGTTCTGTAGGCTTCTTGTATGTTCATGGGCATCCCTTTGTTTAGTTTGGGGAAGTTTTTTTTCTATAATTTTGTTGAAGATATTTATTGGCCCTTTAAGTTGTAAATCTTTGCTCTCTTCTATACCTATAATCCTTAGGTTTGGTCTTCTCTTTGTGTTCTGGATTTCCTGGATGTTTTGGGTTATAGGATTTTTGCATTTTGCATTTTGCATTTTCTTTGACTGTTGAGTCAATGTTTTCTATGGTATCTTCAGTACCTGAGATTCTTCTAGCTTTTGTATTCTGTTGTTGATGCTTGCATCTATATGACTTCTAATTTCTTTCCAAGGTTTTTTATCCCCAGAATTGTCTCCCCTTGTGATTTCTTTATTGTTTCTACTTCTACTTTTTTTATCCTGGATGGTTTTGTTCTGTTTCTTCACTTGATTGTTTGTGTTTTCCTGTAATTCTTTAAGGGAATTTTGTGTTTCTTCTTTAAGAGCTTCTACCTGTTGACCCATATTCTCCTGTATTTTTTAAAGGAATTTTTGTTTTTCCTCTTTAAAGGTTTTTACCTGTTGACCCATGTTCACCTTTATTTGTTTAAGGGAGTTATTTATGTGCTTCTTGAAGTCCTCTATCAGCATCATGAGATGCAATTTTAAATCCAACTCTTGCTCTTCAGGTGTGTTGGAGTATCTGGGACTTGCTGAGGTGGGAGAACTAGGTTCTGATGTTGGCCTCCAGAGAGAAGCTAGAGATCTCACCTCCATGCTCAGCAGTCTTGGTTTCTGTTAGTAGGGTTCTTGCACTTGCCTTTCACCATCTGGTTATCTCTGGTGTCAGTTGGTATTGCTGTCTCTTGCTGGAGCTTGTCACTCCTGTGGGTCTGTAAGCCTGTGTCCATACTTCTGGGAGACCAACTCTCTTCTGGCAAGTTCTGTGCACCAAAGGCTGTGGAGCCACCTGACTCCCTGGTGCAAAATCATGTTTCCTGTTTTTAAATCTTTAGGGTTTTATAAAATGTTACCAATCTGTTCCTCAGGGTCTGGTAGTTGCTTTTCTTATATGTTCTTGTCTAATTCAATCTTAACTCAGCTTGAATATATTCCCATCCCTAGACTTAATATTTACTAGCTATTCTAATATTTTCACTCTTCAATATTCATTTCTCAATATTGATATACAGCTGGGGCCCTGTGTTCATTAAAAATGTTATCTATCCCCAACACCAGCCTGATTTGAGTACTGGCTGAATGTTTTTTATAAAGGGTAACAAAATGAAGGCTTTACCCTCACGAGGATTTTTATATATTAGTATGTTTGAATCATAGCTTAGAATTCATATATGAGTTTTTATATTCATATATATATATATATACATACATACATACATACATACATATGAATGTATAATGAATGTATAGTCTAGAATGAATTAATTCTTACTTGGATTTCAGGACCCCACAAGCTGTTTGCAGGAAGTGTGGGTCACTCATGTGTATTCAGGTACAACAGCAATCAAGCAATACATGATTCTAATAATCTCAGTATTGGCACCAGTTTTTCTTCAGGTCACTCCCTTTCTACCTCTGATATCTCAGCATTATGGATGGGCCATGTCTCTCCTGACATAATCTCCATACACATCCAAATGTGTTAACTACCTGTTGTGTTTCTCCAACACTGATATTGTCTTTTGTGAAGTAGAATCGATTGAGAACTTGAGAATGTGATTGTAGTCAGGGAGACATGGAAAAAGATGCCAACTCTTGAGGTTTCAGGACTCCTTGTTGGGTCTGTGACATCTTGCAGCTTATGGAACATCTGTGCATCTGCCTCAGATTTGCCTGTATGTATTATCTTACATAAAACAGTAAGCCATTCTTATCTTGGCTGTAGGTCATGGGATCTCCCAGATGACCACAGAAGCTTGCCATGAGGCAGTTCTGTTACCTATTTGATCCCATTCATATTTTACTGGTGGGATTGTAGATTCTACATCAATGCTGAAAAATAATATTTTTGAGTTTTTCCAACTAAAGGTTTCAATCATTACATTCTCTAACAAGCCTCACATTCCTGTCTAAAAAGATTTAGTGTATAAATTCTTTCTCACTGGAACTGCAGTATAAGAAAAAAACTACAAAATAATATTACCAGAACATTTATATTTTATACCTTATATGAATTTTCACAAAAATAATTTTGTACTATAGCTTATTTTTTCCTTGTATTCTTGAACACATCCATTCTGCTTTTCAGTGACTTCCCCAGTAGCTCTTAATCTATTGACTCTCCACTGCCAATCTCTTATGGCTTTCATTCAACTTATTTATATTTTCTTCATTTAGATTAGCTAGCCCTTCCCCATTTTTAAAATACTAGGTAGTCTTTGCTTAGTGTCCTTGTAAAAAGCAAATTTCTACACAAGAAGAATCAAATCAGCCTAAATCATTAGTGTGGTTAATATGTCTGAACATAAAAACAACACAGAATACCACATGCCCCCCAAACAAGTCACTGCATCTTTCCTAGGAAGCAAACCCCTCTTTTAAGTATAAGATGTAGCAGTGACAGAGTTTTCCTTTTTATATTTTAGGGATTAACAGTATTAAATAAACTTGGGGAAGATATACAGCATTATGTAAAAAACAGAGGGCATGGGAGACACTGTGCCTCAACTTGTCCTTTCTAGCAGAATAAAATGTTTATAACATGTTTATAATAAAATGACAAGAACCTAGTATACACTAACACAATTGTTTTTAATGTATCAGCCTGTGAAGTAAGCATTTGCCTAACTTCCCTTTTTATACCAGTATAAAATCAGTAATGAATAATTATCAGATAAAGCACCGATTTTAATTTCAGCTGACATCAAATATATATTTTGAGTGCCTTCTGCTATTTAAAGGGAGAAATATAAATATTAATTAATTTAGAATTCCTTAATTTAAAAGTATGAGAAAAAAATCGTTTTTCTTATTCCAGCTTTCCAATTACTTTAAACATTTTTTTCTTCCTTAAGGCCTAAGGATAATCAAGGCACAAGGAATTGCTCAGTTACTCTATCCAATGATCCAACTTTGGCTTCAGGTTGCTATAGCAATTAAATGGGAAATCTGGCAACAAAGCCTAATAAAACTTCATTTAATCCATTATAGATGGTTACAGCAAACCAAAAGAGCTTCCTACAGACTCTGAAGCGGATGCGTCACCTCTATGGATAATGAAGTGTTTTGGTGGGAATTTGTTCAGGAAACCTGAAGAACAATTAGACAAATATGTTCACATATCATGTTGCACTGAAGTCTGTGTGAGCCTATGCGCTTGTCAATGTGCCCTGCTCCTAAATGCCTTTATGCCTGATTAATTGTCAATATCAGGCAGGAGCTTGCTCATTAGCTCCTTGTAGAGCCCATTTGAGATTGCAATGAGCTTCATTTCCAGATGATGTCCTAACTGTTAATAAACCGAATTGCTTTTTTTTTTCTAGTGTGACTATATTCAGTTGAAAAAAATCTATAAAAATCTTGCTAGGGAACAAAATAAATTTAGATTAATTTCTGCTACAGAATTACAGTTCTAGTATTCATGTGCACTTAGTTAAATATTAACCAATTCTTGTTTTTATTTATTTTGTGTTTAGTATTATCAATCTGTCTGGTGTGCTCCACAGATACACTAATGCAGTCAAATAATTTCACATCAATATAAAACAAAACAGTTTTGTGTATCTGATTAATTTCTTAGGCAGCAATTGCAAACACACACACAAACACACAGACACACACACACACACATTACTAAAACACACACATTACTAAAAACTTCACAAAGTAGTAGACTTGTTACGTTTTCTGTGAATTCACACAAATGACCAGAAGACGAAATAGCATCACTATTATATATCTATGTGCGTGTGTGTGTGTGTGTGTGTGTGTGTGTTTCCTTATTTTGTTTCCTTCTATTTTTGCATTAAGACTAAAGAATGGATTTTATAATTAAAACATTTACTACCACAAATATTTTAAGTTAAAATAAAAAAGCAACACTTCAAAATAACCAAAGTAACTTTTGTAGCCATTTTGTTAAACTCACTGCTATGCAATAATAGTAGAAGACGACTTAAGTTCATTAAGTTAGATAAGTACAGGTAGTGGTCTCTGGATCAGGAAACATAAAATGTTTAAGAAATGTAACAAAATGTATTCATTTCCTGGCTTTCTAAAGGAGAATCTGAATGTGAAGGTCCATCGGATTCTGTTTCAGGAACAGCTGCAAAGGCATTAGTTAAAGCATTATCATTATGAAAAACATCCCAGACATTTAAGGATGCACATAAGAATCTGTCTTTGACCAATGGTTACTTCTTATCATAATATGCAGAAGACAGCAATCACAGCACATTGCATCTTTTTTGATAGTGTGATATACGCTTTTACAAGTTAAAGGGAGCACTAAGGGTTTCTGCTGTCAAATGAAAATAATATCAACCAACCAGACCCCTCAGAGCTCACAAGGATTAAACCACCAGCCAAAGAGTACACCTGGAGGTACCCATGGCTCCAGCTGCCTATGATGTAGCAGAGGATGGCACTATCTGGAATCAATGGGAGGGGAAGCCCTTGATCCTGAGGAGGCTTGCTGCCCCAGGTGAACACTAGGGCAGTCAGGTGGGAGTGTGTGGACGGCTGGGGAGCTCCCTCATCGAAGCAGGGGGAGAGATGGGATGAGGGCTTGCCGAGAAGAAACAGGGAAAAATTATTAACATTCAAAATGTAAATAAATAAGATAATCAATTTTAAATATATATATGTATGTATATAAACATACACATATAATATATATACATACATACATATATTCATATATATAAGAAAACATAGGACCACCAAATGATATAACCTTTCAGTTTTATGGTTGAAAATAAATTTCAGTAATTTCAATTCTTGAAAAAAATAGCAAAGAAAAGACAAGGTGAGCAGACCATGGCAGAAACATTTAGGGGTAACACAAGATCTCACACTATAAATCATTCGTGGGCCCAGAGGGAAAAGTCCTCTTTTGTGATTCTATTATACAGCTGCCTCAAAGACATGAAAGAGGAAATAATGGGATTTTTAAAAACTTGGTTAAATTTTATAAAGTATTTATAACACAGTATTAAAAAGAGTCTCTTTTGGGGAGATATTTTTATACCTCGATTGCTCACACACTATATTTTTTTCTCCTACAAAACAAGTTTGGAGCTATATGGTGGGGCCGTATATAACACTTTAACAGCAGCAATTACAAGACAGAGTCAGGCAGATCTCTGACTTGAGGCCAGTCTATTTTAGGGAGTGCATTCCAGGACAGCAAGGGCTACATGTCTCAAAAAAATCCCCCCAAACAAAAAAATAAAAACAAAAACAAAACAGCCCCAAACAAACAAACTAAACAAGCAAATACTCCCAAACAAAAGTAAACCCTCCACAAAACCCTAACAATGAAGCAAACATACAAATAAAAATCACATTTGAGAGACAAATACTATTTCATACATTATCACGGAAGATAAGAAGCCAGGGATCATTGCACAGTGTTTCTATTGATCACTTTATTTAATTTTAAAAATTCAGTGACTTATTTCAATCACTTATGCTAATTTTTATTACCTGCTAGTATGGAGATAATGCATAGGTAGTGGTCTGTGCCTGTCTGCCTATGTGGGTCACAGTGATTTATGAACTTAGAAAAATAGCTCAAAACAGAGTAAAAAATGTACATTTCAGAGAGGAGTTTCAGGACCTCTTGAGATGATATTCTAGTACTCAAGTGGGATGTAAATTCCCCATGGAAAATGAGGTGAGTTTGATTTCTAAATCACTGAGATATGTCTAAGCCAGCTACTGAGGAGACTCTGCAGGGGTATAACATATGCAGTGCTCTACAATCAGTTGGAGTGAAAATTCTCCACTCACATAAACACTGTAGTACTTGCTATTTTACACACACACACACACACACACACACACACACACACACACACAGAGGAAGGTTTCAACTTTACTTCTAATACATACTTGTAATAAATAGTCATGCAGCTCAAACTGCCACGCTCATATCTAAATCTTCCCCTTGGCCTTTCCAGTTTGCAATTGCTCACAGTTTTGTTGAGAGATGAGGTCTGGCTCATCTTGAGTTAGTCGTGTGTGATAGATATACCAGTGGTGAGAAATCATTTTCAAAGATATTTATGTTATTGATTTTTGCAGAATGTATGCAATGTGTTTAGGAGTCTCTTCCTCTCTCCCTCTTTTCCTCCCTCTCCTTCCCTTTCTCTTCCTCCTTCCCTCTCCCTCTCCCTCCTCTCTCTCCTCTCCCTCTTCATCTCTCTCCCACCCCCTTTCCATCCCTCTCTCTCCCTATTCCTTCCTCTCCCTCTTTGTCTCTCTCTCTCTCCTCCCCTCTGTTCTCTCTTCTCTCTCTCCTCCTCTTTCTCTTTATCTCTTAAATCTCTCTTAGGTGTACTTGCCCAACTCTTGTGCATGTTGTCACAATCACCTTTCATCTGAGCATCTGGTCAGTTATGTCTGAAAAACAATTATTTACTTGAAGTCATCTAACACCTTAAGCTTTTTCTGTCCCTTTGCCTCCTCTTTGCAATGAACTCAGAACTTTAGGGGAAAGGATGTGATTCAGATGTCCCATTTGGGCAGAGCACGTTGAAGTCTCTAATTTGTTGGCTCTTGACAAGTGGTATGTCTTTGTGTTAGTTACCATCTTCTGCAAGAAGAAGCTTGTGTAACAATGGGCGAGTGAGGGCCATTTATGGATATAGTGGCAAGTCGTTATGTGTCATAATGTCTGTTTGGCAGAGGAATAGCAGTAGACTCCCTCTTAGGGTCTATGATCTCTTGGGCCACAAGTTCTTGCCCTTGGCACTTGGCTTGGTATAGACCTCGTCCCGTTATGTGGCTGTAAACCCAGCCAGAATGTGCTTCCTTACTTCCAGAACACTGTGCTAACATTATACCAGCAGGCATTGTCTTGCCAAGAGTTATTGTAGCTCACAATGTTTGAGGTTTGGTGACATTGATGATTAATTTTATTTGTAGCAGTGTGCATAAAAAGTTCCAGCATTAGAAAGTTAAGCAGTGAGATGAAACTTCTAAGTCAGTACCCATGTGATTTGTCTGTGATTATGATTCAACTAAGTGGTGATATTAAATATAGGGTCTTACTCTCAATTTCTTGAGGGTATCCAAGAATGTTGACCAACATTATAGATTGTTGTCATTGTTCCATGGGAATCCACTGGTCAACAATTCCGAAAGAGCTAGTCCATTTATGGTACTAGGCTTTTTATCTGCTACCATGTGATATTTATTATTAGTAATCTACTAGTTCCCTATCATAGGATAAGTTAATTGGTAGTAAGCATATGTATATATTTTAGAAACATTCTGGCACAGTGGGTACCTGGTTGTAACTGTATTATTTCCATAAGACTTGTCTGTCAAGCTCTGTCAGTGCCTGTGTTGAAAATCATGTGGCTACAAATGTGTTCCTTCTGGGATTTCAACTATGTATCTTTAGTCTGTATGATCAGCTTTGTACCAACAGCATTCGGCTATATACAGCTATTCTGCAATAATTTTTACATGTGAAAGCCTAAATATTGTAGCTTCTTCAAAGTTCATTTTGGTTACTCTTGGTCATTCACAATTCTTTGCATATTTTAGGATCCCTTGTCAGATTAACAGCAAATAAACACTGAGATTTGAATAGGAATGTTTTTAGAAGAATGAACAGAATAAAAGTATCAATTATACAATCCTTACTCAATGAATAATATTTTATGTTTATTATGTATATAATCAGTTTTCTACTTTTGTTAAGTATAGTTCAAAATATTTTATTCTTTTGATGATTTTTGTGAATAGAATTATAGTTTAATTTCATTTTTGGATTATTTGTTGTTAACTTACAGAGATGAGACCTCTTTGGGGAATTATTCCATGAAACCCTCTTCATTATTATATATTTGCATATAAATATGTATATATTACAAAATATTTATATATCATATATAATATATTATATTAATAACATTTAATATATTTAATATAAAATAATTTTAAAATATGTATGTATTTAAGTACATATAAATAGTTGTATATTAACTACTTAGACACTTTTGTGTCAACCTTTCCATTGTAACTTTAATGTATTTTATCTTTTCTATAACCTTCATTTCACAAAAATCATCAGCCTTTTCCTCTACTCTGCAGGGGACATATCTAGTGCTTCAGCTCTGAGGATGATGCTAGCCATAGGTTTTATAAAAATGCCTCTTAGCAAATCAAGAATGAGTCCATTCATTAGTTTTTTATGAGTATTTTTATGATTAGTATTAGTATTTTATGAGTATTATTGTGATTAATATTGATTGTCAATTTTGCAGCATCTGAAATGAACTAAGCTATATACCTCTGGGAAGATGTGTGAAGGTGTTTCCAGAAAAGAGAAACTGGGAGATCCTATCTGTGTGTGAGCTCCATCTTCTGCAGATGACCTGTATGTAAAGAAGCAGGGGGAAAAGCAATCTTGTTTGCTTGCCTACTTTTACTTCTTACTGGTGAGTACATTACTCCTGTCTGCTATTGTCTGTCCTTCACTGACATTGAAATTCACTTTCTTTGGGCTTCCAACAGGGACTGAATGAACAGTGATGATGTAAGAATATTTTAGACAATGAGCACCCATTTGGGACTACTAGGGTATCCAATATTGTGAGCAGCTACGAGTTCCCAGCCTCTGCATGGTGAAGATGGACATTGTTGGACTACTTAGCATTTATATATAGGCCATTCTAATGAATCTCAGATACATTTGGTTTTGCTCCTAAAGGGAATCCTGCCTAATAATGATGTGTCCTGGGTTCCTCTCAAGTGATTTCCTGTGTCTATGAAGTTATTATATAATCATGAGCATCATTGTTTCTTTAGATGTCAAAATCAACTTTGAATAATAAATTCTTAATTGACTAACATTTTCTCTAATCTCTAGAGTAACTTAATGCACTTACAAACATTGCCCACAGGTAGCTGTTTCTTCACCAATCATGGCTATTCAGGCTCAAGGAAATGCAGAATTTTAATTGCAAATGTGAGGATAACTTACATTTAGTTTTGAAAACAAATTATTCTTCATGTATTGTGAGATATAAATGAAGAATCAGGAGGATTGGTACATAATGTAAGATACCTTCCCAACACTTTGCCTCTCTCTCTCTCTCTCTCTCTCTCTCTCTCTCTCTCTCTCTCTCTCTCTCTCCCCTGTTTGTGTGTGTGTATCTGTGTGTGTTCATGTGTATGCATGAATGTACATGTGTACATGTGCATAAATATGTTCATCAGTGGTCAATTTCAGATACATTCCTTGGGAGCTATCCAATTTTTGTAATTTTGTAATTTCTGCACTCCAGAATTCAGAATTAGTCCAGGCTAGGTGGGCAGCAAGATCCAGGGAGCTATGTATCTCAATCTATGTACTGCCGGGATTATAGATATGAGTCTCTATGCCCTGTCATTCTATTACATGGGTGATGGTATGGAATTCAGATCTTCATGTTTATGCAACAAGAACCTATTGACTGTTGTTTTTCTCCTGCTTTGTTTTGTGAAACCAATTTTAAGTGAACAGTTCCATGACATCAGGAAAATTGACATCTTCTGCAAGTATCATAACTTTACATTCCAGAACAGGCTATTCATTTTAAAGAGACATTCTACACACATTACATAATATATCTTTCTTCTGCCACTCAGGTCACAGCTCTCCTTTCTATACATACTAACTGCTTCTTCTATATCTCCCATAAGTAAAGCCATTGTAAAATTTGTACAGTCTAACTTTGTGCCTTGTGTATTTTACAGAAGATAATATTTTAAAGGTTGATCCATGTTATGGCATGTGTCCAAGGAATTTTATTCTTTGGAATGCTGAGTAATGCTCTATTTTAATATATGTAGCATATTTTGGATTATCCATTCATCTGTCAGGAGACATTAGCATTCTTTCAACATTTTGATGGACTGTTGATCAACAGTGATGAATAGTAATGGACAACCTTCTTCAAGGCCTTAAAAATAGAACCCAAACTTTATTTTTCTTTATTTCACTAATTTAAGGGTTTTATTGGCAGAGTATCTATGCATTACATGACTTTCTGAGCCAAAAGAGGGTATCCGATCTTATTTAAATGAAGTTAAAGATGGTTGTGGGCCACAGTGTATGTGCCAGGAACCAAATGTTGGGCCTGTGTAGAAGCAGACAGTGCCTTAACCAGAGAGACATTTCTCTAGACTTTTGAGGCCCTAATTTCACAGTGTGTGAATCTGCAGTTTTCCCTGAAGGCCCACATAGCAGGCCAATGAGGGGGCCATACTGCAATCCAGCCAGTACTGCATGTGGTGTCCTCAATCGCTTACCACATTTCCTACCACAGCTTCCTCTGTTTTCCTAGTGAACGCCATCCCAACAGATATGAGATTTCTTTTCATTTCTGGTTTATTTTGTATTTTTTACCCATTTCCACCCATCTTGGTTTGTTGTCCATTTGCATGTCATGTTGGAAGAAATGTTTATTTAAAATGTTAGTATTTTCTCCAGGGTCCTTTGCTTGTTTTCCTTGGTTATATTTAAATGTGTGTATGTGTGTGTGTGTGTGTGTGTGTGTGTGTGTGTGTATTCTAAAATATAATCTTTATCAGAAGACTTAAAATATTTTCCTCATGCCGAGAACTGAGTTTTCATTTGCTTAATATTGAGAAATTTTATGCTAAGGCAATTGCAGTTTTATGAAGTCTAACCTATTTTTCCCATTTATGTTTGTCTCTAGTGCCACGTCAATGCAGCCCACACATGAAGCTTTGCTGTGAAAGACTGAAACCTGAAACCATGTTGTTTGGGTCTTTGATTCTTTTCAGCCGTTTAGTATTTGATTTTATTCTAATTTATTTCCTGTGTTTAGTGGGACTGGGGATGTGGACAGGGGCATTCTGTGTATACCTGTGGAGGTCAGAAGACTGCTCATTGGGATGTGCTCTCCCCTTTCTGAGTCCTGGGTGTTCAATGGTCCAACTCAGCAGCTCTAGCCACCAGGCTTGGCAACACTTGCTGAGCTATCTTGGTGGCTGCTTGACCCTTTCTTTTCTTTCTTTTTCTTTTTTTAATTGAAAATTGATATTTTATGCAATACATTCTGATTGCAGTTTCCTCTTCTCCATCTCTTTTGAAGATTCCCCCTCCACACCCACCCAATTCCACACTGTTTCTTTTTCTCTCTTATTAGAGACTAGTCTAGAAACAACAGCAACAAAAATAATAGGATTACACAAACAGATAAAAAGGAGAAAAAGAAAAAGCACAAGAAACAGATAGTTGTGGAGAAACAAATATTCGCACACATAGAAATGCCACAAAAGCAGCTGGGCATGGTGGTGCATGCCTGTAATCCCAGCACTTGGGAGGCAGAGGCAGGTGGATTTCTGAGTTCAATGCCAGACTGGTCTACAGAGTGAGTTCCAGAACATCCAGGACTATGCAGAGAAACCCTGTCTCGAAAAACAAAACAAAACAAAACAAAAAATAAAGCCACAAAAATACAAAGTTGCAAACCATAGGTACAAGAAACAGTAAATGGTAAAACAAACAAACAAACAAACAAACAAACAAATGTTCAGATAAAGCAATATAAGACAAAAAAAACCCAATATTTCAAAATCCTTTTGAATTCATTTGGTATTGGTCATGTACTGCTGGGTATGGTCTCTGCTTGTTACTGTGGTTTGGGAAGACTTCATTGGAGAAAATGAATATTTCCTCTGTTAGAGGTTGTAAGCTGGAGCTGGCTCCTGGGCTAGGGATGGGGACTTGTGTCTACTTCCCCTTTCCACACTGTGAACACATCTGGCTTAGACATATGCAGACTCTGTGCATGCTCCCTCATTCTGTGAGTTCCTCTGTGCCTCCATTCTGCTGTGTGTAGGTCTTATTGCCTTAGAGTCTTCCATACTCACTGGCTTTAAGAATCTTTCTACCCGTTCTTCTGGAAAGGTCCGTGAGTCCAGAGGTGAGGGACTTGAGTCTGCTCATATAGACAATATATACCATGTGGTAAGAAATCATTGTTTTTTATCTAGATATCCAGATTCTATAAAACTATTTAAGAAGAATGTGGACATTTTCCCTTAAGTGGTAGCTAACCTAGGTGCAAGGTACATTGGCAGTAGCTCCAGGTTACCTGGGGGTTTTCCTCTCCATTAGATTAGATTTTTGCCTTTATGCCAGTCCCAAACTATTTAATAATAGTGTGGTTTTATAATCATTTTAGAACTGGTAAACATGATCCTCCAACAGGATTATTTCTCTATACTATTTTGGCCATTTGAGTTGTTTTTCCTTTTTTTTTCTTTTTCTTTTTTCTTTTAAGCACTTACATGAATTGTGAGAGGGGGTCTTTCTAGTCAAGAAGGAGTAAAAGTACAATAATCTTGCTTATATTCCCTCTTCTGATCCATGGGCATCCAGTGCCCTGCTATTTACAATGTCTAATCTTTCAGCAATGTGTTCTAGGGTTTTTATTCATCTGATCTATCCTTGCATGATTCAGTATTTATATTTCTCTTGTCTAATGCTGTTTAGAGATTTGCATAATGTGTTGGCCACTAGTGAGGAAAGGCAGAACCCTTGAGCTACTTCTCTTCTGAGAGAAAAGATTTCCATGTTAAATCATTGACGCTGATTTCATATATGGTCTAGCATGCACAGCCTATGTCTTACTAAGGAACTGACCAACGACTTTCAGAATATCACATGTTTTAATATGAAACAGAGCTGACTTGTCATGCTTTTGTTTTTTCCCTTTTCCCATTAATTCTCTTTTAGTTCTGCAAGGCCTGAAGTTTATCATTGACTTAGGATATTACTATTTAATATGAACTTACAGATAATAATGTTCCTGTTTTTCTTTTGAAAGAGTCTTTCTGTGTATCACTGGCTAGCCTGGAACTCTCACTATCTTGACCAGGGCAGGTCAAACTTAGGACACATATTATCATTTGGGTTAAATTTCTGTCTTCTAATTGCTTTAACTGCATCCTGTAAAGTTTGAAATACTTTATTTACTTTTTCTCAGGGTAAGGCAAAATTTCCATTATTCTCCATTATTCTTCATTTAAGGATGCTTCCTTTAATTCCTCCATAGTTGTGGATTTTTCTTCTGCTTGTACATATTTCTAGCCCCAATCCATATACAGCCATCAGAGATCACACCTCATAAGATTTCAATCATTTTAAGACTTGTTTGTAGCTAGACTTAAGGTCTGGACTGGACATAGTCCCTGTATGTTTGAGAAGAATATGTATCCTGCTATTGAGTATAATGATCTGTTTGGATCAGTTTTATGTAGCAAATTTCTGGTGGAGTTCAACTTCCTTGTATCACTAAAGGACCTCTGTTCTACTGCTCTGACCACTATTGATATCTCTGTTATTGTACTGGTGTGTCTTTCTTTCTGAAAATATGTTCACAGTGTATTTTGTGTACTGGTGTTCTAAAATGAGGTGTATCATGTTTATGGGATGGTCATATCATGTGTGTGTGTGTGTGTGTGTGTGTGTGTGTGTGTGAGAGAGAGAGAGAGAGAGAGAGAGAGAACTACACATGTGCACATGTATATGGGTGTATGCCACAGGTGTGTGGGTATGTGCCACATGTGTATGGGTGTACTTAGAGACCTGAAGAGGGTGCCAGATTAACAGATGCTGTAGTCATAAGCTATTTTGAGCTACCTAGCATGGGTTTTTGGCACTGATCTCTGGCTCTCTGAAAGAAAAGCAAATTTTCTTAACCCTCCTTCCATCCATTCATTCATCACACAAGCTATTACTTTTTTATTTTGATTGAAGAGCTTAACCCATTTACATTAAAAACACATGTTGATAAAAGAAAGACTTGTAGGATCTTCTATATTCTAGGTGTGTAATAATTCTTGTCTCTATTATTTATAACACTTTTGTGTTAGGTGGGTTTCCATAGTGATGTTTATTCCTTGTAGCAACTACAAAGGCAGCATCTAAAGGGTATTCCTAGAAGCATGGGAGGTATGGCCAGTTAGTGTGAGAACACATGGAACAGAATATATGTAAACTCTGCCCATTTAGTTATCTAAGTGATGCACCACACACTTATACACTGAAAGAATAATACATAGGTTTATAATTGATTTGTCTTCAATTGTGCAGACAATGATGACTATAATTATAAACCACATTTTACTAATAGTTTTTATATTTTCCCATACACTTACTTTTACAGGAAAGCTTTAGTGATTCATAAAGTTTCACATCACTACATTATATATTTGTATTCAACTTTAAGAATTTACCTGTAAGGCAAACTAGTTTTGATGAATTCTATTAACTTAGATTCATCTAGAAATGTGCTTTCTCTCTCATCCTGAATATAGTCTTGATACACAAATACTTACAAATTGACCATTTTCTTTTTTCTCTTTGTCCTTTAAATCTATCATCCTATTGATTTCCTGGCTCATCTCTGGCTATTGAGAAATTATCTCATAATACTTTGAAACCCCTTCATGTGAGTCAAGTTACTACTCTGGCTGCTTTGAAGAGAGTGGGCTTGTCCACGGCTCCACATACTTTGGCATTACACATCTCCAGGCACACAATTTGGAATGTAGTAAGCTCATCTGCTCTGTAGACTTGTGTGTTTATTCACCTTTGTAAAGTTTCTACAATTATTGCCTTGCTTCTTTTTTCTCATTTCTAAAATATCCATTTACTTTACTATGTGTATGAGTATTTGCCTCCATTTATGTATGTGTGTAGTTGTGTGCCTGCTGCCCACAGAGACTGAGAGAGTGTCCTGAATTCTCTTGTACTGGTACTTCAGGAGGGTCTGAGCCACAATGCAGGTTCTGGGAACTGAAGCCATGTCCTCTGTACAAGTGTTCTTAACCTTGGACAATCTCTCCAGTCCCCATGTGTCTTCTTCTTCAAGTCTTATAATGGAATACATTGTTTGATGGGTGGTGTCCTTTTCCTTTTATTTATTTATTTTTATTGGATATATTCTATATTTACAATTGATTTCCCTTTTTCTGGTTCCCCACCCCCTAAAGGTACCACATGCCCTTTTCCCTCCGCCTGCTCCCTTATCCGCCCCTTCCCGCTTCCCTGTTCTTGTATTCCCCTACACTGATGCTTTGATACTTTCCAGCACCAGTGTCCACTCCTTTCTTCTTGTCAGACATCATTTGGTATGTGAATTGTGTCTTTGGTGTTCCAAGATTCTAGGCTAATATCCACTTATCAGTGACTGCATACCATGGGTATTCTTTTGAGACTGGGTTACCTCACTTAGTATGACATTCTCCAGCTCCATCCATTTCTCTAAAAATTTAATGAATTCATTGTTTCTGATGGCTGAATAGTATTCCATTGTGTATATATACCACATTTTTTGTATCCACTCCTCTGTTGAGGGACATGTGGGTTCTTTCCAGCTTCTGGCTATTATATATAAGGCTGCTATGAATATAGTGGAGCATGTATCTTTATTGCATGCTGGGGAATCTTCTGGGTATATGCCCAGGAGTGGTATGGCTGGGTCCACCAGAAATATTTCCAATTTTCTGAGGAACCACCAGACAGATTTCCAGAGTGGTTGTACCAGCTTGCAGTCCCACCAGCAGTAGAGGAGTGTTCCTCTTTCTCCACATCCTCGCCAAAACCTGATGTCTTCTGAGGTTTTAATCTTAGCCATTCTGACTGGTGTGAGGTGAAATCTCAGGGTTGTTTTGATTTGCATTTCTCTAATGACTAATGATGTTGAACATTTTTTAAGTTGTTTCTCAGCCATCCAAATTTCTTCAGATGAAAAGTCTTTGTTTAGCTCTGTACCCCATTTTTGGATAGGGTTATTTGGTTTTCTGGGGTCTAACTTCTCGAGTTCTTTGTATACACTGGATATTAGCCCTCTGTCGGATGTGGGGTTGGTGAAGATCTTTTCCCAATTTGTTGATGGCCGATTTATCCTTTTGACAGTGTCTTTTGCCTTACAGAAACTTTGTTATTTTATGAGGTCCCATTTGTCTATTCTTGCTCTTAGAGCATAAGCAATTGGTGTTCTGTCCAGGAATTTTCCCCCTGAGCCAATGTCCTCATGGGTTTTTCCCAGTTTCTTTTCTATTAGTTTTAGTGTGTCTGGTTTTATGTGGAGGTCCTTGATCCACCTGGAGTTGAGCTTAGTGCAAGGAGATAAGAGTGGATCAATTCTCATTCTTCTGCCTGTTGACCTCCAGTTGAGCCAGCACCATTTGTTGAAAAGGCTATCTTTTTTCCACTGGATGTTTTCAGCTCCTTTTTCGAAGATCTATTGGCCATATATGTGTTGGTTCAATTGTGGGTCTTCGATCCTATTCAATTGATCCACCTCCCTGTTACTGTATCAATACCATGCAGTTTTTAACACTTCTGCTCTGGAGTATTGCTTGAGGTCCGGGATATTGATTCCCCCAGAAGTTCGTTTACTGTTGATGATAGTTTTAGCTATCCTGGGTTTTTTGTTATTACAGATGAATTTGAGAATTGCTCTTTCTAACTCTATGATGAACTGAGTTGGGATTTTGATGGGGATTGAATGAATCTGTATATTGCTTTTGGCAAGATTGGCATTTTAACTATATTAATCCTGCCAACCCATGAGCATGGAAGATTTTTTTCCATTTTCTGATGTCTTCTTCAATTTCCTTCTTCAGAGACCTGAAATTTTTGTCATATAAATCTTTCACTTGTTTGGTTAGAGTCACACCAAGATACTTTATATTGTTTATGGCTATTGTGAGGGAAATTAAACCCAGGAGGAAGCAAGATAGAAACCTCCTCTCATCAAATCCAAAAGAAGATAACCTCTCAAATATAAAAAGATAATTTCAAAAATGTCAGGAGGTAATAATTACTATTCCTTAATATCTCTTAACATCAATGGACTCAATTCCCCAATTAAAAGGCAGACTAAGAGACTGGATACAGAAACAGGACCCTACATTTTGCTGCATACAGGAAACACACCTTAGAGTCAAAGACAAACACTACCTTAGAGTAAAAGGATGGAAGACAATTTTGCAAGCAAATGGTCACAGGAAGTGAGCTGGAAAAGCCATTCTAATATCAGATAAAATTGACTTTCAACCCAAAGTCATCAAAAGAGACACAGAAGGTCACTCCTTGCTAGTCAAAGGAAGAATCCACCAAGAAGAACTCACAATTCTAAACATCTACACTCCAAATGCAAGGGAACCCTCATCCGTAAAAGAAACTTTACTAAAGCTCAAAGCACACATTGCACCTAACACAATAATTTTGGGGGACCTCAACACTCCACTATCCTCAATGGACTGATCAGGAAAACAGAAACTAAACAGGGACTCAGAGAAACTCATTGAAACGTTGGACCAATTGGATTTAACAGCTATATATAGAACATTTCATCCTTAAGCAAAAGACTATACCTTTTTCTCAGCACCTCATGGTACCTTCTCCAAAATCGATCATATAATTGGTCACAAGACAGACCTCAACAAATATAAAAAGATCAAACTAATCCCAAGCCTCCTATTGGATCACCATGGAGTAAGAGTGTTCTTCAATAGCAACAAAAACAACAGAAAATCCTCATACCCGTGGAGGCTGAACAATATTCTACTCAATGATACCTTAGTCAAGGAAGAAATAAAGAAATAAATTAAAGATTTTTTAGACTTTAATGAAAATGAAGGCACAACATACCCAAATCTATGGGACACAATGAAAGCAGTGCTAAGAGGAAAACTCATAGCCCTGAGTGTCTCCAAAAAGAAACAGGAGAGAGCATATACTAGCAACTTAATGGTGCACCTGAGAGTTCTAGAACAAAAAGAGGCTATTTCACCCAGGAGGAGTAGAAGACAGGAAATCATCAAACTAAGGGCTGAAATCAATCAAGTTGAAACAAAGGGAACCATACAAAGAATCAACAAAACCAGGAACTGGTTCTTTGAGAAAATCAACAAGATAGATAAACCCCTAGCCAGACTTACCAAAGGGCACAGTGACAGTATTCAAATTAACAAAATTAGAAATGAAAAGGAAAATAAAACAACAGAATCTGAGGAAATTTAAAAAATCATCAGATCCTACTACAAAAGCCTATACTCAACACAACTGGAGAATCTGGAGGAAATGGATAATTTCCTAGACAGATACTAAATACCAAAATTAAACCAGGATCAAATAGATTGTCTAAACAGACCCATAACCCCCAAAGAAATAGCAGGGGTCATAGAAAGTCTTCCAACCAAAAAAGCACAGGACCAGATGGTTTTAGTGCAGAATTCTATCAGACCTTCAAAGAAGTCCTAATACCAATACTCTTCAAACTATTCCACAAAATAGAAACAGAAGGAACACTACTCAACTCATTCTATGAAGCCACAATTACCCTGATACCAAAACCACAGCAAGATCCAACTAAGAAAGAGAACTACAGGCCAATTTCCCTTATGAATATTGATGCAAAAATACTAAATAAAATACTTGCCAACCAAATCCAAGAACACATCAAAAAGATCATTCACCATGATCACATTGGCTTCATCCCAGGTATGCAGGGATGGTTCAATATATGGAATTCCATCAACGAAATCCACTACATAAACAAACTCAAAGAAAAAAAACACATGGTCATCTCATTTTATGCTGAAAAAGTATTTGACAAAATTCAACATCCTTTCATGCTAAAAGTCTTGGAAAGAACAGGAATTCAAGGCATTTTCCTTTTATATTTACTTTTGTTTCATTAAATGTCTGGTCCATGGGATGGGTCTTAATTTGGAATAGTCATTGGTTGATATTTTCTATTATTTAGTCTCCAAATCTTAAAGCCATTGAATACAATAATTCTACAATTCCTCCATTGCTTAGTGCAGGGAAAATTTGGTTGTTATAATTTTCCAGTTCTGGAGTTTCAGTTTGTTCCTGTATAATTGTTATTTATGTGTAGCTGATGTTATTTTCATTTCTGAACATTTGGCATGTTTTTTTGTTGTTGTTTTTGTTTTTTTTTTTTGGTTCTTTGTTTATGCTTTTCCTCAACTATTTAACAAAGAGGATTGCTACTTTTCAATCTATTCTAATAAGTATGTATGAAGTAATTAAATTAAAGAAGTAAGTAATTTTACTTCTTTAAATGTAACTGCATTTGCACACACATACACGCACACAAACACACATATACACATACACACGAAGTCATTGGGTTTTGTTGTTGTTTGTTTTTAGTTTTGACTTAGGTCCTTCATTGATTACCCAGCCTGTTCTGGAACATGTGACCTTCCCGACTCAGCCTTCCCAAGCTCTGGGATTACAGGAGCTCTGTATTATATGGCCTCATATATTGATTTTCTAAGTATATGTATATGATAGTCACCTATTGGTTGATTGAGTTAAGCTGGTACGACATCAGAGTTGTCTATGATTTTCTCAAAATCTGTTTCCTCTTCATATCCAAGCTGTTGTTCTTATTTTGGAATTTCCATTCCTAATATTATTCCTCTGATAATCTTAATAGGATGTTGTGAAACCACATGGAAGGCTGTTGTGCTACATTTGGTGTTTTAGAACATCACTTCGGTTGTGTCATCAGCAGCTCCCTCCAGGCTGGTGCATGTCCTGTGCCTGTAAACCAGGACCACAGACCTTGAGCAACTACAGCATTACTTCTCAGTTGTTCTAGATACCAAAGTGAGGAATGCACACATAGGCTTTGTCTTCTCGTCTATCTTCTCCAATTAGATCATGGGTATCAGATACAAAGCATCCCATGGCAGAAGGTAAAGTAGTTATTTTGCATTGCATTAAATAAGAAAAGAGAGAAATCCTAGAACCTTTACCTGCAAGTGGTATACCCATATTCCTTCAGTTTCTCATAGAAAAACCTTTCTAAATGAAATCCTTATATGAAAAAAGTTTATTTATGTTCTTCTGGGAGATGCTGATCTACACATTTTCTTTATCATTTAATGAGTGGAAAGAACTTTTAGAACATTTATTTTGTTCCAGAGATGATTCACTGCTTATTTTTAAACAAAATAATCTCCAATTTGCTTCTTTTTGTTTTTGCAAGTTTCAGTCTTTACTTTGAACAGTGCAAGGACATTTCCCAAAGGAAAACAAACCTTTTTGTTTAATGGATGATTTAATTACATCTCATAGAAAGCATATAATATTGGTATATGCTCCAGACACACTTCAGTAATCCTGAAATAGAAGAGTCAAAAATATTCACTTTGTGAGATTTCATTCAGTCTGGATGCATAAATATGAGTCACTTAAAATGTATCAGAGATAGTCATTATTTATAGCTATATTTTTCTCTTGTACAGATATGTCTTAGCAAAAACATATAAAATATGATATTTGTTATTTCTAAGATATGATTACATTTACCAGCCCCACTCTACCTGGGGATGTCTAGAAATAACTAAATACAAAAAAAAATCTTTCAAGGAAGATTCTAACATTTTATAGATTTTCTCACTAAAAGCAGTGACACGGTTTGCTTGTATTTAAACCTCTTTTTTTACTAATTCCATTGGCTAAAACTATTTGTAAGTTTATTACAATGTTTTCCTAAGTGATTTTCTTGTGATATCATATAATATTTCACCTTTATATTAACCATGTGTGTATTTACTTATAGAGAAATAACTTTGAACATCAAATTTAAGTTTCAATATACTATACTGAGTACTTATTATTCCATAAGGAGAAGAGTGTGGTATGTGTTGTTATTAACATTGTCATAGGCACAGATTAAAGGAAGATGGTGTAGTCAGCTGACTCAGGAGGACTATAAATTTAAGGCCACCTTGGACTATATTATAATACTGACTGAAAAAATGCCTGAGAGCCATGGATGTCATGGAAAATGGGATCTAAATATTCGGGGCTATAGTTCATAAAACTAGAAACTCTCTCCACGTTCTGATTCCTTCCCAGGATGGCTCAATGGCCTGGCTGAAAACATTATAATTCTATTTATCCCAACTCTGTCTTGCAAATATAAGTGGAATTACTTGGTTACCATCCAGGACAGCCAACCTCCTAAGTAACAGTGGAGAAGAAAACAGTTGTTATATCTTGTTGTTTGTAAGTAGAACACAATGCTCTCCAGATGGATTCTTCTTTCCTGCTTGTGTTCCCAGTATGAATTTCCAGAGGAGTAGTAAGTTCTTTCTGGAACTTAGGTTGCTAGAGTTCAGCCATCAGTCACTAAAATTTATTGATGATTATCAACTGAAGAACAATTTTCTAATACATTCTTGTAATAGGGAGAAGTTAACATAGAATTGACAATTGCATTAGAATATGTTGCTTTTTCCAGAAGTAGGGCCATGGGAGAAATCAGTCAACAAATTTGCCCTTCTTTTGTGATTACAGTTCTGTTCTACTCTTGGCCTTTTGTCCCTTTGTGTATATCATAGTCACAAATAACTTTGCTCAGGCTCAGGCCACAGGCACACACTAACATCATGTATACTTACAAAAAATTCACAGTTATAGGTGGATTCAGTTCAGTGTGGACAGTATTTCATGTCACAGTTATTGAGACAAAGCATCTTTTGGGATTCTAGCTTGTTCTTCCCCATTTTTTCTCTCCTATCTTAGTCCCCACAACTACCACTTGAGCCAAGGAATTTAACAAACTATGGGGTTTTAATGCATAGGACCAGTTTGAAATGTGAGCTATCATCCTTACATTTTTGGATGTGCAAAGAGCAATAACCTTGGTAGCCTTGATGATGTTCTGGTGGATGTGTGCTGAAACTGGTTAACTTTTAAACATATATATCTTTTCCTGAGTTTCAAGCAGGCTTTTGCCATTACCAACCAATGTTCCAGAGAGTTTTTATTCTTGTTTATTAGGATAATTTTTTTTTACACTAATGGGTTTTTGTTTGTTGCTTTTGTTTTCATTGTAGTGGGAACTTCAGACTGAACTCAATAACATGTTGCCCAGTAGATGGGATCTAAATGTTCACAATATCAAAATAGTTTTCCCTCTAAAGAGGCTCTTTTATAAACTATAGCTTTCTAGGTCTGAATCTAACACAATAGCCTTTGCAGTCCTCTGGGAAAGATGGCTTGGTCTGGTTCTTCTAGTTGAGCAATATATGAAACCCACCTGGGAATCCTGGGAATGTCTTGCCAAATTCTGCCCTATTTTCTCCTCTTCCCACTGATGAACTTCTATGAAAACCACAGGGCTTATGATTGTTGTGTTTTCCCACCTATAGAAAATACATAAGAATAATTCAATTGCTCATCCACATGAAGTTTAAACCTATTAATAATTCTGTTGAACAGTTTCATAAAGACTCATCATTGAATCTTGAATCTGGAGTCAATACTTTCTCTCTCTCTCTCTCTCTCTCTCTCTCTCTCTCTCTCTCTCTCTCATAAATGCTATGCTGTTGAACACAGATTGTGAAAAGAAATTAGTCAGTTGCAAGTGCCTGATGGTGAATGTCTCATGTCTATTTTATAATCATGTGTTCAAAGTGGTAACTTTTGTAAACTCAATCCCTTAGCTGGTCTCCCTCATTCCTTGTCCTACCTGCATACACAGCACTTGAGTCCTGTCTTGCCAAAGAGAACACCACAGAGTTATTGCAGTGGCTTTTTGTCCACATCACTCTTTATAATTTTAAAGGAAATTTGGGAGTCAAAAATACACCCTGACTTCAAGCTTCTGTCCACCGAGGCTTTTAGTACTGTTAAGGCTTCCAGAAAGGTTTCTTGAGAATCATTAACTTTTTCAAAGATGTGGCTTTTCCTTCTCTGTCATTAATGAGCTGCGTAACAATTTAATGCAGTGTTACTCTTAATTATCAAGGCCCTGTCGTTTGAATATCAGATTCCCCTCTCTGAACTGTCCTGCTCTCTCTTCAGAGTCTCATCTGTCACTGTAAATGCCATTACTGTATTCTTCCTTCAGACACAGTGACAGGCTCACTCTTATCCCAAGCCTTATCTCGGTTCCTGTCCCCCTATTGGACCACAAAGATCCCTTTTGCAGAGCTTACAGCTGTATCCGCTTTCCACACGTGGCACATGATTGCCTCGGTAAAGGTATTTTCTGTTTCAATCTTGCATTTTCCCAAGGGGGAACAAAGGGGACAAGCTCTCTGGAGTTGGTTTCACTGAGAAAATTGTTTAGAATTGCCTCATTCCTCAGCAGATTAACGGATGCATACAATCCCAGCTTAAGTGCTATTGTAAGGCACAATTTCTTCATTATACTTTGTCCTTTCCATTTAGAAAACCCCTCACCAATTAAAGTAATACAGCCTTCCAATACCTGCTCCCAATTAAACCTGAGCTGTGCTGCCTGCCCCGATGCAGCTGGTCACAGGCCCTTACCACGTCCTGGCATTCATTAGTCCTGTTCATTATCAGGGGATAGTGGCAGGAATTCAAGGCGCTGCCTTCCTTTTTAGGACAACACCAAAATTATCAGCTTTCCACTCAAGGTCCCGCAAGGACAGGATTAAGAGTAAGGGGAAGGGATTCGGACAGTAGCAAACTGCCTTGTCCCTCCCCTCTCGGGCTCCCTCTGTCTAAATGCATCAAAGGATACAGTGCAGGTACAAAGGAACTGTCCTCTTAATTAAAGGATCACGTTTCCCTCCCTTCCTCCCTCAGAGTACACCCCAGCTTTACTGCCCTTCTTCCTTAAGCTTTTTCTCGTAGAGGAAGAAGGAAGGGCTGAAAGTGACCACGAAGTCCTGAAAGCTGTGAAGCCATGTGTCACTTAAGATGGGGCTTCCAGCTTTAGGCTAGGCTCCTGGTTATTTTTTTTTTATTTTTTATTTTTAGAAATGCTATTTTTCTATCCACAGCTTAAAAGTCCCTGGGAAAAGAGTGAGGTGTAGGTAGGTGGACCATCACCTGTGACTTAAATACTAATGAGGCATAGTGACATCCGGAGGTGTTCCCAGATAAATTTCAGCCTGCCTAGGACAATACCCAAGTGCACCGTACCACCACATATCTCTACTTTCATAGTGAAGAAGAAACACGTGCTCACTTCTAGGGAATGCCTTAGTATTTTCTCTCATGATTCTTGATTAGAGAAGGAGGGAAAAATGCAAAAGCGGGGGCGGGGGGAGAGACATGCCACAGACTAGAAAAGAGAAGCATCTTCAAAAGCACTACAGAGACAATTCAGGAGAGAAAGAAGCACTGTCACCTGCCAGAACAGCTGCAGTGAGACAATAAGCAACACAGGAATTCTAGAGGTCCATCAAGCCGGGCTCCCAGAGTCCCAGGATAGAGTCTGAAAACTCCCTCAGCCTCTAGGCATTCTGGGGGCAGCAGACCATCCTAGGCATCTGCTGGGTCCTTTGTCTAGGATCCAAATAGGTTCTATGTGTGCTTGACAGGGAGCACTAAAATGTCCTCTCCAAATGCTGGAATTGTATATTCCAGCATTCTTGAATAATCACCTACCTTTGGGCAGTGACATTTTAAAAGGGACTACTACCCCTTGCCTAGAAATATTGACTTCGGAGAAGCCACAGAACAGCTCTGCAGAGAAGAGAGATGAATCACTGTGGATGCTGGGTGCTGGGTGCTGGGTGAAAACTGGCTCTCAGAAACGCTACTGGATCGTTATTGTATACATACGAATCTTATCAATGAACAGCACCATATGCATATACAAGGCTTTTTCTTCCTTGGGGGGGTTGTATATTAGTGTTTTCCTCTCAATTAACTTCTAGGCAATTTTCCCAGCTAAATGCGTAACATCATTGGCAAGAAGCCAAACAAAACCTTAAGACCCAACACTAAATTCTGCACTTATACAGGCGGCTTAGATTTTCATGCGGTGAACTGGAAGCATGCCAACCACTTCCACTGTAAAACCAGCAGTGGGAAAGCTATATATATATATATATTATTTTTTATCAAGAAACTCTACTTTAGATTTCCAAGACCATTTGAAAATGGTACTATTTTAGTGTGCCTTTTAGACAAAATAAAAGAAAGATTTAACCTGCTATTAAATTAACCCAATTAGCTATTTATTCCATGTAACCTTACACTTTGGAAGCTGTTAAAAAAATACTGGCAGTGAATGATTTTTTGTGAATTATGGAAATTATGAAATGCATTCTAGACAATACATTATTATATCTTTTCCCAACACATTTCACTCTGACAAGATTATCAGAATACTGACTTTTAAAAATATCTGATTTTCTTTTGTACACAAGCTGGACTTACTCCAGATGCAATGAAGGACCTAGGGAGAAGTGGCTGGGGAATTAAGCAGTAAAGTAAACTAATGAAATAGACATTTATACACTAGCCATCCCTCTGAGGCCTTGTCTTCAACTTTTGCTCTCTCTGCTGTATTTGCCATAGAGCACTCATTCTCAAACTTGGTACTTTTCAAAGTCGTGACTGTAGTGTGCAGCTTTGGGTCTCAGTCAATTTGCTGATGTTAACGTTAGAGCAAACCTGGGGTGGCGGTTGAGTTCATGTCTAGTGGGATCTTCAAAAAGACCTAAAAGAATGCTTTCAGGAACTTGTGAAGAGTTTGATAAACCTGCCATAGCACAAGTCAAAGATTTTGGAAAGTAACATTTTGACAGCTTGAGAGGCTATGAAGCAGAAACATGTAGGTTATATTTCCCTGGAAATTCTTAGGGATTACAAATTAAGGGACTGAAGATTGCATGGACAAACTCACTTTGCCCAACTGGAAAGACAGTCGTTAGACAACTAAAACTGTTTGTCAAGCTAACAGGACTCATGATTCTCCTCAATATTAGCCAGTATTTTCAGCATTTAAAAAATGTTTGATAAGATTTCCAATAGGATTTTATAAGACCCAGAAGCAAGTCATGAAACAGATTTGCAACACTGGAATTTGTCTACATGAATTTAAAAGTTGGGGTTGGGGCAGGGATACCAAGGCATGCCCTTGGCAACGTGAACCCTGTTTACAGGAAAAGGCACTCACTTCCTGAGTCAGGATCAATGGAAGGGCAAACATTCTTCCTAAATAAGTGTTCTATGGGACCAGACTCACCATATAGAGGATAGGCAGATACAACTCGGCTTTATATCGGAAGAGCCAGAAAGACGACTTCCCAGAACACCTCAGTGAAACTGAAGACACTGATTACAGAAAAAATATTGCTAAGATGTGCTTTCGGTTTCCAGCAAGGTTCAAGAATAGAACCTATGGCTCCTTTTGCCTGTGTATCGCCCTGTGAGTCTCAACAGCGACTGGAACCTCAGAAAATAATGAGAAACAAGAAATAAATAAAATACCTGCCTCTGCCATTATCTCCACTTGCCCAACTACCTTTGCCTCCACTCTGAACAAAGGCCAGTTCAGTACCGTGTATATATGAATCCTGTATTTGAAGAACAAAATGAAAAGGAAGTCTAAATACAGATGAATAGATGGATATAAAGATAGTGAGAGGGTAATGAACAAAGACAAAAAAAGGAAGGAAGGAAAGAAGGAGGGAAGGGGGAGGGGAGGGAGAGGAGGAAGCAGGAAAAGGAGAGGGAAAGGAGGGAGGTGTATAGGGGAGGGGTAGGAGAAAGCCATGGGCACAGGAGGTGAGGGAAGGAGGAGAGGGGAGGGTTCTCTACCCAAAGCATTATGGGAAAGGAGTGTGTGGAAGGTTTGGTAAAAACTTGCTACAAGTTATATTGTACATACACCATTTGCCTTTGATTTATTTTAGGGCTAAACCACTATTTGAAGCTGAAACAATTATAATTGCAAGTGGTGTGTGGCTGCAGATGTGACAGAAATGGTGCTGTGTGGATGAAACTGCATTCAGAGGCTTTGGAACATTCTTTTTTTTTAATTTTTATTTTCTATATTCTATGTTTACATTCCAAAGGCTTTCCCCTTTCCCAGTTCTCACCCACCATACTTCCCATAGTTCCTCTCCCCCCCAACTATTCCCCAAACATTCCCCCTCCCCCCTCTGTTTCATCTTAGAGATATAAGTGACAATTGAAAATAAAATGTCAACACTGACAAACAATTTAAATATTTTAGAATATCCTTAAGAGAGTAAGTTGGCATTGAAAAAACACAACGATTAATTTGCTTACTACACAGAGCTGATATTCATCAAATTTGAACTTATTAATAAAATTATGTCAATCATGATTCAAATCCTTGCAAACCTTCTATAAAGAGTAAAGTAAGCTCTGTGTATTTTATTATAGGTAAGAGTTTGTTATGTCCACAAAACACATTTTATAGAATATGTATTATATAACAGGTGTGTAATATGTTACAAAATGTATATTATTTATGAAGAATGTAGCAATATCCAAAAATATAGTTATAACAACACATGATTTTGTAGGGTTGTTATATAATCCAGAATCTTCTTGTTTGAAGTACTTGGATATTTTCTGGAAGTCAGGTGATTTTATGAACAGCTGAATCTCATCAGTATGGATTAATACATCAACACGAAATTTAAAAATAATTTAAAATATCATTTTCTCTGTCTCCTTAGTAGAAAAATTATTCTTCTTTAAGGGCAGTCTAGAAGAGTGGAAATGATTCATACTGCATAATATTACTTCCTTGAATTTGTGTCTATTTACATAAATTAACATAATTTGAGAAAACTTTATTACTTTGTAAGAGTGATTTTAAGCATTTCTTGGGACATGCAGTATTAGAGGTCTTATGAAGATTTTTTTTCATGGAGAAATGTAGACTATACTTTTGATTCCTAACTTCAGCATGTACAAAGCATAACTCCAGGTACTCAAATAAAGGGGCATATAAGTGGCATTTACTGAAATTTATTTTTGTGTGTGTTTGTTTAAACATTCTATTAAAGTACAAAAAAATGGAGAGAAGAAAATTTGCTTTTAGGGAGACTTATTTTTATTTAAGATGCATTTTGAGACACTCACAGAAAGTTCTCCTGGCCGTCGAAGTGGGCCTGCTTACTCAGTGACAGGCGGGCAGTCCTTGAGAGCCACGCCCACCAATTCCCATCCAGTCTTGCTATGCATTAAAGTTATGTGTAGCGTAGCATTCACGCCTTTGTCCAGGCTGTGAAGTGTGAAAAGCCTGGGACAGTGGTTATTAGGAATAAAAACTGATAGATAAGACAGAAATAAATAGGTGTATAAACAAAACATGTAAGCTCCCAAGTATAGAATTAGTGCCAGAATCCCATGTGGGCAGGTATGTCTGACAGCCCAAATCAGAATTTCCATCGGAGGCAAATGAAGGATGACAGCTAGTCTCAAACTCCAGCCACAATCAGCAGCCTAAGACGAGGGGTTGCCTAAACTTGAATCAGAATCCAAAATTAGGGTCAAGCACACATAGAAGGGTACGCCAGGGAGTCCAAGTGGGCAGGGCCTGAGGACAGGAGACAGCCCTGCATTGGCGGGCTCTCCCTGGGGATTTTAGAGAGGTCTTACAGATAAAAGGAAGCAGGAAATCAGGGGTGGGGGCAGGGTCAGGAGGAACTGTGCCCTCATCCCTTTAGGGCCACACCTGGCAGCCAGGCCCACACCCAGAAGCTGTGAAGAGCCTGTAAGGGAAGGTTTGGTAAATGGCAGCCATCACAGGCAGACCAGTCCAATGCTGTGTTTGTTTATATAGAAAACGTCTCTCCTGAGACACTAGTAACTTCAAGGGGATTTATTTATACTTACCAGTTACTTAGTAATGTACACTCAACTGGTACTTCTAAAAGAATAAAGATTCCTTGGACTCAGACAGATGAAATGTTAGAAAATGTGTATTGTTTCAAAACGCCATTCTTCTATCTTTGTGCTTAGTTTTTATCTGTGTCTCTGGGTCTAAACTTAGTGTGTCATTTCCCACAGAGTTCAAAGCACAGGAGAGGCTCTCTCCTCAGCTCATGGGATTTCAAGCACATTGGCCATCCTCTTCTCCTGCTCTTTGTGGTTCCGCTCCATTGCACCCTGCAGTACTCCATGTTCCCCACAGAACTCTACCTGCAGCAGTTTTTAAGAGTCTGAAGTATTTCCAGGCCAATATCTCTTCCTGCTGACTACAGACATCAGAATTGGTCAATAGTTGTTCAGCCAATGGTTTAAAGAGCTGTAAAACAGGAAGAATGATAAGGTAGCTCTGGAACTGCCTGTGACAAAGGCCAGCCTTTTATCAAGAATCAATTTCATTTTCCGATGGGAATCCTGATATGTGTTCCCATTTTGGGAACCCATAAGTCTCATCTGTTTAAGTACCACAATACAGTTATATCTATCTATCTATCTATCTATCTATCTATCTATCTATCTATCTATCTATCTATGTGTTATCTATCATCTATCATCTTCTTATTTATAAATCAATATTTAACACTGTATAATAAAGAAAATTTTATTTTTTTATTTTAATTGATTAGCTTATTCTTTTTCATGTCTCTTAACTAGAAAATAGTTTGTACCCATCTTTCCTCGGTACTGTTGGTAACTTGTAATTATTGATTTGTAGCAGCTGTTTATTAATGGATAGTTGATGACTAGGTAGATGCACAGATAAATGAATGCCTGTATGGAAGAAGACTGGGTGGAATATAAAAGTGAGTATCATATCTTGTTTATTCCATAGATTCATAGTACATTGGTCATTAGTATGGAAAACTGTGATCCTATTGCCACCCTGCCTCGACCTGACATTAAGAACTTTTTAAATTTAAGCTACACTATCTAGTAAATAGTCAATACTGGTATTTTCTGTGTTTTGTCCTAGAACTACCTACAGTAAATTGAGCCCAACATGTAAGTTTCAACCAAACTTTCTATATGTATTGGCATATAACTCTCATTCTAACAAATCAGTATCATTTAATAATTAACAGAGTTGCCATTACCGGAAGAGGGAGTGCACTGTGGCATGACATGATTCATATGTGCAAAAGAAAAGTGTTTACAAAATGGACCAAGTAAGCATCCAGGTGAAAGGATGTTATGATTATTATTGTATACAATTAGAAGCTTTCACAATGCTTTGATTATTAAATTATTCATTATTAACTCATCCATCTTTAACCTTCTCTTAGAATATCTTTACTAATTTAAAATCTTAAATATAGTTGATATTCATACTCTGGTGGATTCTATGTAAAAACTGAACGTTTGCTCTATCATGTTTTGACAATTTAAAAAATTCATATCTCCATCCAAAAAAATCCTTGATACAGTAGACTGATTCTGGCATAGGTATCATAATTCGGAAATGTGTAAAAAAATGCTCACAGAGAGCTATAGCTAATATCAGAGTCCTCACACTTCGGATGTAGAGCATCACAGAGCTCATTGTAGCAGACCCTACACTATAATTACATTACACACGTTTTAAATTATCATGATAATTTAAGACTGCAGCTTTGTTTGGGGCTTAGATTTTCCATATTCGTTCTCACATGTGAATCATTTAAATGGTTGAAATAGAATCTGTTTAGCTGTTTTGAATTATATGAATGAAAGAAAATACACTTTCTCTACAAAGCAAATTAAGACATTTAGAGATTCAAGTGAGACAGAATTCATAAGCTTGAAGTTTTGGGAGTAAATATGAACTTAAAAATATTTCCTGATTTCCTTTGAATGTGATTTAAAATTATAAATGAACTAACTCTTCACTATAAGTTGGATGAAATGATTGGTTAAGTCAATGGTCCTCATTTTTCTCTAACACAAATATTGAAGTTCAAATGAACATCAAAAATTATTTAGCAATTTGACTTATATTCAGTTATATATGCTCTGTATAATTCTGTACCAGGGGTGTGTAGGTACATGATTCTTCCTTTGAACATGATTGCTACATTTATGTCTGAAATATAATCACATAGAATGGAAAATATTAAAAACATTAATCATTCAGAGGAGAAGTTGTACTTCTTGTTGACAGTTGATAATTTAATTGGAGACTTAGATATCAAAGATTTTATGTTTTCTTAGATATAGACTGACCTAAAGGCCTCTATGTAGCCCAGACTGGACTGAAAGTTGTGTGCCTAGATTATAGGCGTCATCGGTTATTTATGCTACTTCTCTATTTGTGCTTTGTAAGGAGATTTGGCAACATTTTCAAGCAATCAAAGAAAAGAATTAGAACAAAATGTTAAGGGAGGGAGAATTCCTATTATCTTCTCTGTGATTGAAAAAAATCAACTTTCATCAACTAAAAAGAAGGCACTTAGTTCATATCCATTCCCAACTTACTCCATGATTTCACTGCTTCTGTGCAAACTCTCCTGGCATTTTTGCTCATTGCACATTTACCTCTGAATTCAAAAGGACCTGGAATGAATACTTCGAACATTCACGCAGTGATTTAAGTACCTTGGATTATTATGAACTCCACATACTAAGGCTGACTCTTGGCATTTATAAAACAGCTGCAGCAACAAAAGGCATTGGAAGTAAATCCCTGAGGACTCAGAGAAGTAGCCAAGCTGCCCAGGCCTTTGACCTTTAGTGTGTGAACTGGATCATGCCCCAGCAGATGTGTCTAACAGGGACTTTTCAGACACTTATCAGAGCTGGAGCATCCTATAGGGCTGCAGGTGTGGATTATCTACAGAGTGGAGTGAGCAGTGAGGCCAGGATAGAGAACTGCCCTCTCTCAGTTGACACTTAAAAATTGCTTCCTATTTCCTTTGTGCAGGCCTAGATACCCCATTAAAATACCTAGGAGCCAATAGGATGTCTCTTTCTTTCCAAAACCCTTCCAGCACAAAATCTGAAGAGCTTTGCTCATTATTAAAGAGGTATAGTAACTCTTCTAGGAGAGCAAGTACTAGCATCCATTTGTCATAAGTCAGTGCCACATGTCAATGTCAGTATTCAAAAACAATGCACAGGATAATGAGTTTGTGTGTACAACTATCACTCTGAAGGTGCAGGGACAGAGAAGTTGCACAGGTAGTCATTCCCCTGGCAGTGTGTGCAAAGTTTGAAATCATGCTTCATTTGAATATCCTGCTCAGTTGCTTCACATAGACCTGTGCTGGCATACCATTGCCCACTGCATGGAAGTGACATCATCTCTTGGTTCCTTTGTCTAGGTTTGGTATTTTGGCAAACTTGCCTGTAGACTCTACTGCAGACTTCTGAGGGTCCCCAATGGAGCAGCTAGAGAAAGGACCCAAGGATATGAAGAGGTGTGCAACCCTGCAGGAGGAACAATAATATGTACCAATCAGTACCCCCAGAGCTCTCAGAGACAAAACCACCAACCAGAGTACACATGGAGGGACCCCCGGTTCCAGCTAAATATGTAGCAGAAGATGACCATTTCAGACATCAATGAGAGGAGAGACCATTGGTGCTGTGAAGACTTGATTCCCCAGAATAAGGGAATATGAGTCAGGAAATTGTGGGTGGGGAATTTGCAGTGGGGGGGGATAGGATAGAGGGTTTTCAGAGGGGTAACAAAGAAAGAGGATACCATTGAAATGTAAATAAAGCAAATATCTAATAGAAAATGAAAAAAATCAAAATCAATCTCTGTAGGATTTGAAGAATAAATAATAAGAAGTAACTCTTTTAGTTGTTCTGTGAATTCCTATTTCTAGATACTACACTTAAACACATAGGTCCACTTCCCATTCTTTAGTATGTATGTGACTCCAGACATCTAACACTGGTGTGACAGCCATGTTTCCTGGGCCCTCTCACCAGTCTTTCTTATGGATGTTTCTCCTCCTTGGTGAGGAGTTGGCAACACTTGCAACTTTGAGGATTGTTTCTGTAGTTTCACTTCTCAGTATATTGTGTCTGTTCAGAAAGGCATTGTGTCAATTAGATTTGTAGAACCCAAGTGTTTTGCCTTTACCTGAGATGGCAGGTATTAACAGTAGTCAACGAGGAGGATATCCAGTCAATTTAGACTTATAGGTATCATGTATTATTGTTACTTTGTTAAATGGATTTGTTGTGGGTCTCCCTGTGGAGCCTCATCTGGCCTGGAAGTTGCTATGTAGACCATAGCAAGACATTGAACTTGTGTTGGTCTTCCTCCCTCTGTTTCCTGTGTGCCAGGACTATATAGGCTTGTACCATCAGGCATAGATTTCATTATATTTTCGGTTTTGATTTTTCATGCTGGGAATCAGCTCAGGAACCCACACAAGCCAGAAAATCACTCTACTATTGAACTATTTTCCAAGACCACGTTATATATAATTATAGAAATCCAATAATTTTTTTCTAATACTTGTTAAGATGCAGAAGAATGGATAAAAAATATGGTATATATACAGAATGGAGTACTATTCAGCCATTAGAAAAAGTGAATTCATGAAATTCTTAGAGAAATGGATGGAGCTGGAGAGCATCATACTAAGTGAGGTGACCCAGTCTCAAAAGAATCCCCACGGCATGCACTCACTGGTAAGTGGATATTAGCCTAGAATCTTGGGACACCAAAGACACAATCCACATACCAAATGATGTCCAACAAGAAGGAAGGAGTGGACCCTGGTTCTGGAAAGGCTCAAAGCATCAATGTAAGAGAATACCAGAACAGGGAAGTGGGAAAGGGTGGATGGGGAGGGAAAAGGGCATGTGGGACCTTTGGGGGGCAGGGAACCAGAAAAAGGTAAATTAAATGTAAATATAGAATATATCCAATAAAAAAGTAGAATAAAAGATGGAGCCTCACCAAATAGAGGTACCCAAGACTGTAAGAGATGTTTGATATTTGCCCCACAATTTGATTGCCATTAACCACAGGAAATATGACTGTGTAGCAATGTCTAATTATTTTTTTCAACTTTAATCACTGTCTAGAGATTGGAATAGTGACTGCTCTGGAGTCATTCAACCTGTGTTTGGACATGCTTGCATCCCTTGCTGTGTAGCTGAGGGAGTTGATTCTCTGAGACATCACTCTTCCATCTCTGAGACCTACCTCATGGTGTTGGAGAGAAGGGTAGAAATAAGATGCCAAAACTCAAAAAGAGTGCCTAGCACAGGTTAATCACTCAGCATAAGCCAGCTCTTATGATCATGTTTTGATTCTGCATTTCACGGAAGTTAATCCAGTTGAGCTATGCTTTTCTTAGATTGGCAGCTAAAATAAACAGAATGGAATAGTGACTGAGTCAGCAAATAGGCTTGCATTCAAGTCTTTCATGTAGCAAAATAAAGATGGATGGAGTGCTGGATGCTTCTCCGATGATGATGATGATGATGATGATGATGATGATGATGATGATGTTTCTTAGGTGTAACAATAATAGTAATGATAATATGTTGATTTCAATATCTGTATGGCCTTTTAAAAGCACATTTTTAAATTTATGTGACAGTAAGATATTTACTTGTGCAAACAAATCCAGAAAATACAGAAAAAATTGTTTAGTATATATTTATAGCACACGCTATTTTTCTACTAATTGTCTTCCTAAAGGTGCTCAGTCTATTCAAATTGAAATAGATAAAACTTTTTGAGTCAACTGTCTGTTCAGTGTATTGGGAAATGAAACACGAACATTAACAAATCTATAAATAATATGAAGTTTTGCTTTTATTCATGAATGGAATGTCTCTAATTAGCACGTCGCTTGGTCAAAATTACCTCGAGCATTTTAATAGGCTGAGCTACAGAGAGGTGCCTCAGAAAAGAGACAGGGAATGAGTGAAACCATGCAAGTCCCAGGCAAATCATCTTCTGTCTCATGTCATCTTAAGTTTGAGTGTTATCATGCTAAATTATTTCAAAATAGAATCACATGAAATAAAAAATTGCCTTAAACGAGTGCTTCATGGAAAGGCTGATCTGGAGTTGCGACAGGAATATTGGAAGCACTAAAGCTAGAATCTGTTCATGGCACGTTCAGAACAGAGCAGGTTTCAGCCTGTTAGGTGTTGCTCAGCCAGGCTGGTCTATTACAAAATGCTTTCAGAACTATGTTGAAAGTGGGTTGTGTGAATTCAGCCCTTCTAAAATGATTTTTTAACTGAATTTAGGTTGTTTGAAAATGAGTATCAAAAAAAGGTAGTGTCAAGGGAGGCCAATATCAGCTAGCATCATCAACAAATATTTGCTGAGTTCTGGGTATCTAGATATGCACAGTGTGTTCCAGCTTTCAAAGCAGGTGGGAATGGGATTCTTTTTCCTTTAAAGTTAAATTCTTCAATGTGATCAATGGAAGACTGTGCACCCTGTACATGCAGCCCTGAGATTATATGCAAACATGCTGTGTGAGTGAGAATACAGTCACTTTCATGTGAGATACAGACCAAAGGGAATGTAAGATGCACCAGTATTTTTGGTGTGTGTGTGTGTGTGTGTGTGTGTGTGTGTGTGTTTGTGTGTGTGTGTGTGAGAGAGAGAGAGAGAGAGAGAGAGAGAGAGAGAGAGAGAGAGATCTACCAGTAAATTGTGACTGAAAAACGTTGATCATTGGTATGCTTGTGTCCTATTTAAAGAGAAGCTGACAAAATCACCAATACAAACCTAGTTTTCAATAGGATGTTACTCTACTGATTAGAGAACACTAATAGTGTTCTCTATGGAGGAGAGACAGTCTAACACACAGCACAGTGGGATCAGTGGGGCTCTCCCACAGTATGACTGGTAACTATTAAGGTCAAAGGCTTATGTCCTGCAAAGTTAACAATAAACAAGATCCAGGGTCTGATTTGTCATGGTTGGACAACAGAGACCCTAGATTTGTTCTGAACATTGGTTTCTAGGTGTATTAGTATGTCCCCAATTTTTCTTTCAGTTTTTCTTCTTTCCCTGATTTCTCCCTCCCACCTAAAATATTTGGGCAAGCTATGTGCCATGTATCATACAATTAGAGACATGTGTAATATTTCCTTCTAATCATTTTTGAAGAATTCCCTTTCTGGCTTATCCTGCCTTCACTCCCTCTGGCATATCCGTAGGGAGTTAGTATGTGACTGAGATAACTATTTATTTAAATACAGGGCACAGGGTGATATTTCACAGTTGCAGGTTTTATACTGTTCTGGATTTCTTTTTTGCTCCCTACAGAGCACTTGATTCCACGGTAGTGTATTACTATGCTTAGAGGTCTTTTTATTGATCACAGAATATAGCTCCCTTGCAAAGAAATGAACATATAGATTGAAATCCTAAAAATAATTTTCTGTGATCACCATGATTTATATTGATAATGTTTTTCTGCATGGGTTTATTATCATCATAACTATTTTTAGTGTGCTGAGATGGAGACATTGCAAATATGGTGCAAATGCTCACAAAAGCGAAGGAGCCTAGAGATTTGCTGTGGCCAGGTGGTCTCCCTTATGGACTCTCAGGGGCCTTGTGTGCCAGTCTGTCTGTAGGACTCATCCATTGTGGTACAGATTCTCTGACAGTAGTACAGTGAGTAACATTTTTTAAGAGAGTCAACATCATGCTTATGACTGAAACAAGAGCATCTGCTATTATAAAATAAAGATCCCCTCTTCTCTTATTATGCTCTTCACTTAGTGGGAAGCCACACTTAGTGGGAAGGAAAGATAGGATTTGCATCACTATAATATTCTGTATATTTCCTTGGTTATTTCAGTATATAATGGTGGGTGTTTGAGGGAGAGGCTTAATTTAAAAGAGATTTTGTAGACATCTTAGCATATCTGGTAGCAATCATCCAGCATACGGTTGGATCCCATTGGTGTGTACTTACTGTGACCTTCTATGTTATGGTTCTTCTCTGCCAGCCTAGCCACTGATTTGAACAAGAAGAATTCATAGAACTAACCCTTGTGAGTATTCTGGTATCTGGGCTTCACAGTGCTTTCAGGATTTTCCTAGACACTCCCACAGCTGTGCAGAAGCCTGCTGGAGGATGCCAATCCAGTGAGTCAAGTGAGAGAACTTATAAACATCCAATATAAGCCGTCCCAAGTATGTAGGAGGCCTCTCTACCCAGAGTGTAGGTGAGCTGGCTGCTAGTTGCAGGAACATCACATTGTGAATATGAAGCTGAGGATGTATAACTCTCATTTTCTTTTCTTTTTGGTAGATCAAAAAGAATTATTTCTCTCTCTCTCTCTCTCTCTCTCTCTCTCTCTCTCTCTCTCTGTGTGTGTGTGTGTGTGTGTGTGTGTGTGTGTGTGTGTGTGTTGTTTATACATATATAATGGTGTCCTTAGAAGCCAGACAAAAGGATTAGACTTCTTGGAGTGGACATAATTGATGGTTGGCTATGAGTTACCTGCTGTGGGTTCTGGAAATCAAACTGTAGCCCTCTGAGCAGGCTGCTCTTACCGTCCGAGTCACCTCTCCAGCCCTGTTCTTCATTGTTCTGAGTCACAAGGTCTGGGTTAGCTCATTACCTATCATGATATATCTGATGTGTTCATTAATTTTAAAGAAGTCCTCCATAATTTGGGATATTTTGAGCTAGTGTTATGAATTAGTAGTATGAAATGAAATGTTACAGGTTTTTCTTAGAAAAGAATTATATTCAAGTATAATTAGTATATTGTAAATGGTATAGTATGCAGTATATAGTATATACTATACAGTATATACTATAGTTGCTAAAAATGGTATCTAAGTTTAAACTAATACAGTTATCTAATTCAAATATCTCAACATGTGGAAGAATGAATTTGCCATATAAAATCAACTGGAAATCATTCATCTTCCATTTAAAATATTAATGGCAGAATTCTCATGAATATAAAAGGTCAGAATCACACTGATTATATGTACACAATAATAATTCAGGTAGTGATCAAATGGACTATTTTATTGCATGAATAGAATTGACCACTTCTAACAAAACAGACCTTGATTTGGGAATTTGGGACTTAACCACAACATCTGTAATGAAACAACTTTCCTTCTCTCTCAGGGAGCATCACAAACATAACTTTCCTTCTCTTTCAGGGAACATCACAAACCTTTCCTTTTAGTCTAAGCCACGGTTCTTTTAGAGGTCTAAAAGGTTGTTTTTATTTGGTATTAAGAAAAAATCAAAATAAAAATCAAATGACTTGGGGAAGCTTTGAACTTGTAAATACAAGGTTAAAGTTAGCCTATTCATTTTATGTCTAAACCAAGTTTTAAATCTTTCAGATTTCAATATTTTTCTCGTGGGCATTCTGGGGTTAGAACTATAAACTCTGTAAGCATGCATGCCCCAGCACAAAATGGAGATAGAAGGCCATAGTGGTACTCCTGCTCACAGACTCTTGTCAGAGATGAAGACAGGATGGCATATTGTAGGTAAAGAATCCCCAGACTCTGAGGAAATAACAGGAAAGGTGGAAAGGAAAGTGGACCTAAACATCAAAATGCATTTTAATTCTTTAAGACTGCACAAATTGTGATATGTCACCGAAAGAGAGTCACATGAGGTCAACTACAATTACAACAGGCAGCTATTGGTATCTCTGGAACTCAAGGAGAAGTCTCTTCTCACCTACAGGAGCTTTTATCTAGAAGGCCCCAGTCGTTTGCAAGAGAGACAGGATGGAACAGAATGTTTCAAAGGTAGGCATCACTTCCATACTCCCTGAAAACCAAGTGGCAACTGTTTTTATAAATGGAGGACAGATAAAAACTTAGATGATTTTTGTTATTGTTGTTAAGTTCAGTTGGATTCTTTTGCTCCATGAGTCTGTTGCCAAGATTATTGTGAAAATGTAAACAGAAGTAGCACTTTCCTTTAGAGGTTGGAATTTTCAACAGGGTGCCCTGCCCTGGTGGGATATTGTTTGTCGATATTGTATTGACAGAGTCCATGCCCCAGTATCTCTCTTCCTTGTTTAGTCTTTGTCTTTTCTAGTCTATCCCTCATATGATCTACATTAATGTCAAGGGTGGCTGAAGTGTTCTTTGGTTCCATGGAATGCATCTGGGTTGTTCTACTGGAGAGAAAGGTGGGTCACTGGTGAGCCAGTGGCTCCGGATGCTCAGGCCTACAGCTTCCACACAGAGCAGGAGCTCTCTGCTATCAGATGTGGGCACATCACAACAGGGAGACTGTTGTCTTAAGAGACAGGAAAACAACTTGAAAATGACCGGCACCAAGGCCAACATTGTCCAGAAGATGAAACAGGCAAGATTTGCCATGATTCACTGGTCACATGTGATGGAGGTTAATTAATTTATGTTTACTAGAAGCTCAGCAGACTAGCCCTGCAGCCTGTGACTATATAGTGCACATATGAGCATGCTGAGTGACTCTAGACATGAATTGAAGGCTTATAGGAAGGGGGATGCTAATTATTTCTTTAACACTACAGACTTTTAAAGTTCTCAGTTAATTATGCAAATGCTTTTTGACAGAGTTTTAAAATTCTAGTGGAGGAACTGATTAGAAGAAATAACTTACACCATAAAAATTATCCCCTTTGGAGCTGGAGATATGGCTCAGCAATTTAGAGTATTTGGTGCTCTTGCAAAGGATCCCAGTTCAGTTCCCAGCTTCTACACAAAGTCTCACAACAGTTTGTAACTTCAGTTCCGAGTCACCTAACACTCGCTTCTGACAACTGTGTGCATCACACACACACACACACACACACACACACACACACACACACACACATATATATATATATATATATATATATATATATATATATATCTCGCCATTCACTTTATTCCCATTGGTTTCTCTGAGAGACCAATGTGTACTCAACTGACCTGTCAATCCTTCTAGGCACATGGTAAATTGGACTTCCTCTATGCCTTTGAAGTGGGCATGGTTATATAACCAGCTTGAGTCAGCTACTTGCATATATCAGAAATTTTAGGAGCCACCCCAGGGTGGAGAATTTGAAAGCAGATTCCTGTGTGGAGATGGTAACCCCATCAGCTTGGGTCTGGACTAACTACATAGACCAGGAGACTTTTGGTCTATTCAGGTTCCATCCATGGTTGAACCTAGAATGGAAATGTTAGTTTGCTTCTCACAGCTCTTGAGATTCCTCAGGCTGTGAGGTATCTCTGTGCAATCCAGACCATCTGGCAGGAACGATGCATTTCCTGATTAGTGCCCCATCATCTGGGTCTCCCTCTGAGATTGGACTTTTTCTGGCAACTCTTGAAGACTTCTGAATCCTCATTCTAAATGCCAGCACTGAAGAGATTGCCTTGGTCCCAGTGAAAACATAAAATGTTGATATAATCCTCTCAAATGTTCTGATAAACTATGGCCCAACAACATTTATCCTATTCTTTTACAGTCCTGGAAGATGGCCACGTTGACATACCAATGTTATATTCATAGATCCCCAGACAAGTGAGGTTTATAGCATATGTTTCTATTTCAGTTTTGTAAATCAGTTGTAGCAGTCAAGTCAGTCATAATGTTCTGTCCAAAACAGGGGACGATTCTGGACAGGCATGTGGGGTGAAGGATTACATGAGAGAACCAATGGCTGCAGACTTAGGAGGAGTATTGATATTGTAAGAGAACAAAATCAGCATATCTGAGACATAAAAATAGTGCAAGTCTCCACATTAAATTCTATGAATCTCAGTTTGATCTATATATGATAAAATATTCAGGGGCTCAGAGGAATTAAATATTTTAGTTAGAGAAGGATATTTTAGCAAAAGTCTTTTGCAGTCTTTCTCTCTGAAATGAACTTGACCCAGGGTCTGAACGTGAGATTGTCAGAATAGGGCAGGTTTCAGGCCATGTATGAGGGTGAGGTCCAGTCTCTGTGATAACCGTCCATGCTGGAGCCTCATAGCTCTCAGTCCCTACACTTTTGAATTATTCTCTTGAGATCAGTCAGGTACTACGTATGGGCTGGATAGAAAATAAAATTGGAATACTGGAAACTAAAAACAGGATTGCCATATGGTCTAGTAATCCCATTTCTGGGTACATATCCAATGAATTAAATTGGGATGTCAAGGAGACATCTGTACTCTCATGTTCATTTCAGAATTATTCTCAATAGCCAAGGCATGGAATTATAGAATCAATGTAAGTATCCATCAATAGAGGAAAGAATAAAAAATGGGTGTGTCACATACACACAGACACACACACATGTGTATGTATGTATATATATACATATATATATATACATATATATATATATATGCACAATGGAATACTATACAGCATTTAAGAGGAATTAGATATTATTATTTATGACTATGTGGACAAGAGAGGAAAATACATCAAGTCAAATACAACTGGCTCAGAAAATTTTTATATGTTACAATATTTCTATATGGAGTATTTAAAATGTCAAATTCAAAGAAGCTGAGTATGTAGGTGGTTATCAGTGGCTGAGAGTGCGGGAGAGGCTGATAAAGGAATTTATGATCAAAATGAAGTCATTCAGTTAAGATCATAAGCACAAATTTAGTGAGTTGTTGTACTGCCCAGTCAACATAGTTAATGATATGTTTCAAAATTTATAAACATAGATTTAATATTTTTATCACACACAAAAAAATGTCAGTTAGTACCAGATGTCTTAAAATCCTTGAGCAACTCTTTGTACAATATATACAGACAAAATATGAAAATATATGTCATAACCATGCACAATATTAATCATCAGACATTTTAATTACAAACATTCAAAAAATTGAAAGATTGTAACAAAGTTCTATCAAAGTTGAAGAGGCATCTATGTGTAGACATTTATGTGCATATATGTATGTAGTAGGATTGACAAGAGTTTTTAAATTGAATTTACTGTCAAATTCTGCTCTTGCCTTAGATGGCTCTCTGTAATGAAATCCCTGAGAAGGTACGTGTGAGGCATCAGCTTGGATGTGGAAAGGCAAACTTCTGCATACTCATGTTTCCAGTTATAAAAGATAATTGCTAGCCTAGTGGGGTATAGTTATTTTAAATTCTAACAATGCAAGTTTGAAAGTTTTCCTGAGTATCATCCTACAGTAACAAAACGAAGTCCACATAACTTACGTAATTGCAATTTATGCCCAGCTAGAATTACGAACACACTGTTTTGTTTTGTGTTTTAGTATGTAATATGGATGTAGACATTTTGTCTTGAAATTGGTTGACTATCACATTCAATAGAACATGTGCAAGTTTTTGCCTGGTGAATCAGTTCATGGATGTATGGTGGGCTTTTATGCCTCTTTTCTGTAGTAACAACATTAGCTTTATTCAGTGCATGTCAAAGTTGATTTTTGTGTTTGGGAGCCACTTCTCACTAATGGCAGACTTGGAACATGTTAATGTCATTAGTACCAGACAGAGCAAGTGAACTTCCTTCCTGGTTAAACTATGATTATGAAAATGATGATGGTAAGTATGAAAGGAGAGTGTTTTGTTCCAAATCATAAGCTTTATCATTTTTAAGAAAGAAATATATGTCATAACCATGCACAATATTAATTGTCAAATATTTTAATTACAAACATTACAATAATTGAAGGACTGTAACAAAGTTGTATAAGAGTTAAAAAGGGTCTTAAGAAGGAGAGCATGTTCACAGCATTTGATTTACACATGTATGTAAGTCACTTGAATATAATATGAGAAGTACAATTTAAATATTGAAATTCTTTTATGCTTGGTATGGTTATCATTCCTCAATCTCCCCATGCGAGTGCCCTGCTTGTTAGCAATAGGTAGCTGCAGCAGTGAGTGGTGTTTCTGTGTGTTCATGAGAATGTGTATGTAAATGCTGTGATTTTCCTACTGTGTAAATCGATTCTCAGATTCACGAACATAGATTCACACTTTCTCTATTAAGAAGCGCTGACAAGTGTGTGGCTAATAGTTATATCTGTGTGCAGGACTTCAAACCTAGTCCTTCAGTGGTTCTGCACAAGCGTTTCATTTGGCAGCTTACGTGGTATGTGACATCCAAACCCACCCATAGGCATTAGAAGTTCTCTACTGGATGCCTTGACAAATTCTGTTTGTTTGTTTATTTATTTGTCTCCTAAAGTAGTTGCTTTCTTGAAGCTCGGTTTGTTATTTTCTTAAATCCTATCTCCCCCTGCTGGCTGTGCAACATGGAGCCTGGCTAGACAGCATTAAAAAATGACCTGCAGAGGTTGGAAGCAGCTAGTAAGAATAAATAAATGTGTATAAATGTTCACATGTGTACATATGCACATATAGTAAAACCAAGTTTTTTTTGGCAGTGTGAACTCTGTCTTGGACTAGAATTTTTAAGTCAAGAGTTTATAAACATTTTTATATGTAAACAGTAACACAAAAGTCTCAGGTAAGAGTGCATGCTTGTGCATACAAAATAGTCAAGTGTGCTGTAGTCACCGCTTTGATTGTGTAGTGTCATATAGATGGTTTGCTATGTGACTTATGTATGGGAAGATGAAGGAGACACACACTCCTAGATCTAAATGTCAATGCACATATTGGTAGTCCAAGATCATCAATAAGCTAAGAAAAAGTTAGTATGTTTTATACTATCTTCGTAGACTTCTCACAACAGAAAGAGGTGTATGGGCCTTTGGGATTTCCTACCTTTTGTGAAGTAGACAGGTCCTCTGATTAGGTCCCTGAATGTGTAATGTGGAAACATTCACGAAGACATACATGGAAGCACAGGAAACATCGTTTTCAGAACTGTGTCTACATGGTCTGCAATTTACATTAAATTGCTATGTTTTGGTTAAATGGCACCTTAGTTCCCAAGCAACTCTTTCAATAGTTGTTTCTTTAATTATTATTTAATTTTGTGGTTATGACTGGTTTTCAGTTAAAGAGGGTACTACTGACAAATTCAATTAAATGAAAATAGAGGACTTAATGGTCCATGCTAATGCTTCATTTCATACATAATATTTTATCATTTTCTGTGCAAATTTGTAATGAGTGCTTGGTTTGTATTAATAAATGCTTACATTTGGGCCACATAAAGTATAGTAATTAAAATATTTTGCTAATACTATTTACTTATAAGTTGCCTGAAAACAATTAACCCATTAATTCCAATTACTTTTTAAAAAACCAACTTGAGGAATATAATTCTTTGGCATCAAAAATATTCTCTCCATTCTACTTTTAATAAAGCACCCTGGGTGCTCCTTTACTGTGTTTTAATAGGGCTTGCCATGCATCTGCCACAACACAGATTGCATAGACTAATGGCAAACAAAAATTTTAAACAAAACTACCACTTTTTCGATTTAGGAACAAAGGACATGTGTTCCGGATCTGATTTCCAAATATTTAAACTGAGAAATGTAACTGTTTATTGTATTGAAATGAACAAGAGTGGGCTGTCTTTTGCTCTTTAAAGTAAATGTTTCTCTATGGCCTTTTTTCCCTCTTATAACCTATAACAGGAGCCATCTGTAGACAATTTACATTCCTTCTCAGACCAAGAGAATATATTCTGCCTCTGCAAATGAACGAAGATCTTATTTACAAATATACCACAGAACCTCTTCTTCACAACTTGGTCTGCAAGAGCAGAGCTCAAAGTCCAACTGTTCAGCCTGATACTTACAGGCAAAACAGGAAAATAAGAATTTTATTCTGTAATTTGTAAAGTGGGAATTGATACATTTGCTTAGGGTTATTCCATTTTCAACATTAGATGAAGACAGGGCACTCACAGGATTTCTGAAATGTCTCATTCAGAACTGCAATCAAGATATCAGATCGCATGAGTGTTCCAATAGGAAAATTCAACATGTTGATAACACTGTATGATGCTATTTTCCCCTCAGAACATTTCACCATTGATTCTGAGATTAAAAAGGAGACATAGAAGGCCAAATTCACAGAAAGAGTTGAAATTTTAATATACAGGAAAACAAAAGAAAAACCCTTGATATAGCTTTGTCTTTAAAGATTACTAACTATGCAGACACAACAGAATCAGAACAAATTAAAATTTTGAAATCACTAAACCTTGACATGCCATTTCTTAAATGGACCTAAAGTTAGGACTCATCATAGAAACCTTGTGTTTGTAAGCACTTAGAAATGACAGTTGTTGTCATAGTGCAGCAGAAAGGGTTGTATGATGGAGCTTCTGTAGGTTTCTTCTGCAGAGCTTATGTCCTATTAAATGCATCACTGTCTGGTCTGAAAATAGAACCATGACTTATTACTACTTATAAGGTAGGCGAAACACATCTTCTGGCCAGAGACTAATAACAGGAAGACTTCATGTTTAGTTCTAGGTGCTTTGAACAGTTAAGATTTCTTTTCAAGTCACGGTCTAGATTATTCTGGAACATCAAGCCTAGTGATTTTCATTTAAGACTGACACTTTGACTGGGTGTGGTTGTACATGCCTTTAACTCCAGCCCTCAGGAGGCAGGGGCAGGAGGTAGATCTCTGTGAGTTCAAGGCCAACCTTATTTAAAGAGTGAGTTCCAGGACAGCCAGGGACACACAAGGGAAACCCTGCCTTGGAAAACCAAAAAAGAAAAACAAATATCAACACTGAATAATTTTCAATGGTTTGAAAAGCACATATCTACTGATATGAAGACATTAATAGAACATACTAATGCATCCAGCAGAATAGGACTTGGGACATAGATGTAAAGTACATGTTCAAAGAGGGTATTACCATCAGAACTGACAGTTAGCCAGATGCATCATGGACTAGCTCGAGATCTCACCAAGGACCAGTGGATTCTATAGTGTTTCCCATGTACATGGAACCTGGGGTCTCATGAGCATCAGAAATGACAACATTGAGCCCAGGGTCTACAGAGCCTCCCTTCTGTGGAACAATCTGCTACTGATGACCAGATTTTATGATTTGGGTTAAATATTTCACCCAACGAAAGTAATCCAACTAAACTTGACCTTTTTTCCCCCCTCACCCAATGGGTTCCTTCCTACTCACCAAAGTGATTAGCTGTATTTCCTCTCATCCTGAAATGTAGGTACGTCCAGAGGTTGACTGTAGATGTCAGTCCTTGTACCTTCAAATCTCAAATACTGTAAACTTTCAAATTAAAGATTGAGATGAATGAAGCTAAACATTTTAGTAGTGTTAAATGCGAAGTCAACTTTTAAATACGTTTTCTCTTTTCTAATCTTTGAATTGGAAAACATTTTTTCTAGCCCTTATTCATGGCTGAATCATTTCTCCTTTGGAAGCTATGCTTGCCCAACAAGATCTGCTTCTGCATCTTACATGGCAAAGCATGCCAGAGCATCAGGTGACTGTGCTTTGGATAGACTCGGGTCTGTCCGTTCATTTTACTTTATGCATGTAGCAGGCCCTCAGTAACTGTTGCCTCAAATACAGGAGATGTGAAACTTTGATGTAGGTTTGCCTTTAGAGAAGTGGATAAACATACCCAATGGAGTCTAGGCCTGGCCATAGTAATCACTGAGAAAATGAAGCTATTCTGGTTTAGAGTAAGGAGGAGATGACAGAGTATTGCCTAAAAAAAGAAGAAGACAGGTACTTGGCTCTCATTGCTTGTTTTATAAAGTATCTGACACCATGGTAGCAGTTGTTAAATAATACAATATTGAATAGATGAAAGTATGGCCCATTAACCACATGATCACACAGAAATCGAGGCCAGGAAAGCTAAGAAGTTTTCAAGTAGCCCTTACTGAATGCTTAACACTGCTAAATGATATAGGTATGAGTGAGATCTGTCTTTGCAGCCCATACTGAGAGAGACAAGTCTTCCTTATGTGTGATGTGTGGGGTTCAGCTCCATGTCACCTTGATGGGCTCAGCCTCTCTGAGCTCTGGGCTCTTCTTGATCCCTCCATTCAATGTCAGGAAGGTCTTATTCACCCTGTTTCTTTTCTAGCTCTTCATTCCACCCCTTTCACAAGCACATTCCGTTTACTGTGAGCTTTGGCATTCCATGTGCTTTTAATTGCACACTGTAATCATAGGGTCAGCCAGCACTCCAGAATACTTGAGTGTTATGTCCTGCTTTACAGCATAGTAACAAAAGAAGAGAAGCTGATGGCCAGCTCCCAAGGTCTTCATTTTAAGGTTATATCCCCATTTAAAGGTTTAAGGGCTCAGTTGCCAGGTCTCCTACAGAGTGGATGTTTTTTGTGTTCTCTGCTCATTGCTGTCTGAATGATACACCATAGAGAGGAGAGATGATCACTGCTGCTGATGTGACAAGATGCACACATTGGTCCCACACACATTCGTATCTCATTTTATTACCAGACGAAAAGTGTCAAATTAGCACTTTAGTCCCAGCTCAAACTGCCAAGTAAAGTAATTTAGTTACGAGCAAAATATATCATTAAAGAAAACACATGCCCTTCAGAATATCTTGATCAAATATTTCATAAACTGAGAAATTATATCTAAAATTTCCTAAGAACCATACAGGTTAGTAAAGATACTTATTTACTATTAAAGTAACTGGGAGCCTGTTTTGGTTTGTTTTGGTTTTGGCCTGGATTTTATCAAGTGAGAGTTCTGCACTATTAGTTTGTCTGTAGTAACTACTATGGGTCCTTCCTGTCAGGAATCATTGAACCCATCATTTAGGATAGTGCAAAGTGTCCAAAGCAGATCGTAGCTTTGGTGGGGAAAAATTTGATTCCATCATAATGGTCAGGGCTCAGAGAAAGACCTTTAATATGAAATATAACTAAGAAATAAAGATTATAAAATAAATACAGACATATTCATGTCTTGTTTAAGGAGGCAATGGTATGTAGAGACAACTCAACCCAAGGCAGATCCATAAGAATATGTTGCAAGATTTTGGTCAAATGTGAATGCTTGCATGAAGGCATGAAGGATGCTCTAGCCAAGGGTTATCTGCAAAACGAGAAGGGCACACTGGTTTCACCAGTGGTTTGGTTCTGGTAAGAACTAATTAAATTGTAAGTAAAAATTTAAAATATAAATTTACTGAAATTATTTACTACTAGTGACTTTATTTTCTCTCTCTAAGCTAATTTATTTGCAGTATGTTTTTATCCAAGAGTTCTCTATGTTCTCTGTAGGACTTGCCTGGGACTTAAGTAACAAATATTTAGAGTAAATGGAGTTTGTGATGGCTTGCATGTAGTCCACTGTTAGCTGTCTGCCCTGGCTTCCATGTTTGTAATCAATCCAGTGTATCATACCAGGGCATTTGGAACATGTCTGATCAGCAATGTCCATGTGCTAAAAATCCTCCTGAGAGTTCTACTGAGAGAGGATTAAAGCCTGTCACTCTGCCAAGCGGCCGGTCTTTGTTGGTCCTCTGCCGTGCACAGAGATGTGAGAGCTCATGTTACAGGTTAATTTCTTTCAGGGGCAGAGTAGCCTGAGTAGCGTTTGTCTTGGCTTAGCAGAATATTAATAAAGAAACCCAACACAACCTGACCACCAGTACCAGGGGCAGAGAATTCTGGCAGACCAAGGCAGCTAAGGGCCTGTGGGAAAGCCCAGCATGCTGGGCCCATCTGATATGCGCAACACACAAGGAGTTTTCTCTGATCGGTTCCATTAATGTTGAGCAAAAGGGACCTTTTCTTCAGTATTTGTAAGAATCAAACAAATTGTACGCAAAACATTATGTTTTGAGCAAAGAAAAATGAGAATGGAAACAAATTCAAGGTTGCAGACAGAAATTTGGAGGACTGAGGTACTGCCCACTCCTCGGCAGACTTCTCCAGCTGAACACAGCTCTCATTACTCTGCTTTGCTTCAGTTTTTTTTCCTTAAATGAAAATAAGATTGCCCAGGAGTGAAACTTGGGTCCCAATTTTATCCACTGCATTTTCTTTTCCTGGCCTGATTATAAACCCCCGGGGGGGAAAAATCAGCCTTCTTTGTACAGTCAGAATACTGCACATCTTTCTAACAGCCTGAGCAATACTAATTACCCATTCTGTACTTAGCAAAGTAGACGGCTGCGACTACGCACGCTTGCAGAGTCCGCGTATGCGGAGGTAGCTGGCCCGTCAGCGTTTCCATTCTGTGGGAAATGCTTGAATAGACTTAAGAAATGGCAAAGCTGCCTCTTTTGCTTCAATCCACATTGCAATTTTAGCAAGCCAGCATTACTCTGAGCGGTATACAGTATATCCTAGTGTACACAACGTCCAATTTGAATCCGTGGGATGAATTAAAATACCATATACTAAAGAGCTGTTCAAAAATAGTAAACTACTGTAGCTACCAGCTGCAATCTCTTATTTTGCCTTAAAACTCTTCTCCATTTAAATAAGGCCAGCATATGGCTTATCCGAGCTATACCTCTTAATAACAGGATAAAACTGTGCGGCTTGGAACATTATACAGCACTGTTTTTACAAGTATTTACAAGGGCTGAGGTGTCTCCCTGCAGGAGAGGCAGCGTGCAAACGGCAAGGTCCACAGTAAAAACAGATATGCCTAATGTTTTCCCGCTCTCATGCTGCCGCTAGCCTCTAATCCTGCATTTCTACTCCAGCGATTCTGTTGCAAGAACCCTCCAGTTAACAATGTTCCGGCCAGTGCTACACGGCCGACCACCTAGAAAGAACTGCTCTGTGTTGTGAGTCTGGGCCCTGAGCTCAGCGCCTCGGCTTTCTGCTTGGCTAGTGCCGGACAATGACCCACACTGGGTTTCAAAATGTGCTGTCAGTCAGGGCTCTGGCACCAGCCTGACCTCAAAGTGGGGGTGCAACCTCGGTCAGTGACTGGTGGCCGGGTGGGTGAAGCAGGGTGGAAGGGCGCACTTTGGGGGACCCGACATTCGATTTTCCCATGCTCTGAGAACTAGCAGTCCACAGGAGTTTTTCTTTCTTCTGTCTTCCCAGCCTGCCCGCCCCCCCTCCCCCCTGCCTTTCCCTGTTCACCTCTCCCCCACCGTGCCCTGCCTTTGCTAAAAGAAAAAGACCTAAGTGCCACAAAAGGCCAAGGGTAGCTCAGTTTCAGACCCCAGGGCAACATGTGTTCAGCGAACAAGAGTGTAAGAAACACTGCATATAGCAGTTAAGGCTGTAGACATCCGAGGATCTGATACAGGGCTCTTTGTAGCCATGCATATTTATTGACATTCAAAGAGGTTGTGCTGCATACCAGACAACAGCTATTGAGAACACAGGCAATCTTAAAATGATTAAGGCCCTGGAGTTTACTAAAGACGTGGAATGCAAAGAATCACGAGAAAGCCATAGAATATTAAAAATATTAATAATGTCAGTTCTAATAATTCAATATGAGATTTATTGTAGCCCAATCCTGTTCCAAATGGCATCGCCTGTCTTCTTTTCTTCCTCGAGAGTGAACAAAGATCACGGAACAGATTGTAACCTGGGTAAATTGCATGTCTGTTTACAATTGTATTTCACATATTTTATATATCATTTGCAAACTATTCCCCAAAGAAATATGCATCAAACTTTTGCAGAAAAAAATTGAAGATTTGATGACAATCTGCTTTTGCTTTCATTTGTTTCAGATGCTGCTGAGATCTTTGTATCTGAGTGCAGCGTCCCAGACTGGGGATCAGTGGGTCCTTTTGTTTCTTCTGCCTTTACATGGATAAATACATTTCTTGTAATGATATCACCACAATTAAGTAAAAGGGATGGGAGAAACAGAAACCTCTTCCAGAAGACTTCAGCTCACATACACGGCGTCATCAGAAATGTCTGATCAGATGTGTGTGTGTGTGTGTGTGTGTGTATACGCGTGCGCACACGCGCAGGCACGCGCATGATCTGTGTCTAACTCTTACTTGGAAAACTCAAGTCCCACTCCCTGATACTTGTTGTCCCAGGGGCACAGGATTCATGAGCTCCAAGTCTTGTCATTGAAAAAATATCTTAGGTTATGATTCGAGGAGAGCAGTTAAGTGTTGCAGCATATTTGGGAATGTGTTTTTGTAGTCTGCACTTTGGGAAAGGGAAACTTCCCTAGTAATTAATTGGTACAACTGATTCAGCTGTCAAGGTGAAATCTTATATGCAGTGGCTGTTTAACTGTTAGAACACCCAGTGGTGACTGCTTGGGAGTGTCTCTCAGAAAACGTGGGGAAAGGGTAAAGATCCAGAACTGCTTGCTAAATGGCTTCCTACGGCTCCGTCTTACAGTGTATTAGTTGAAGCTCTCTACTTCTAAGTCAGCTCAGAGATCAGACAAAAAAGCACTCTCTCATTAAGGAGAGACATTTCTATCCCACTACAAATAAGGGCTCTTCTACCATACTCAGGCTAAATACTATTGTACACTTGATATTTAATTACTGTTTGTACTTGAATTTAAAGCATTAAAATACATATTTTTAAATGCCTTTAAAAATCATTATGAGAAAAAAATGTATCCCTACCATCATGTCAAGTTGTACATAGGCACCTAATAAACATATGGAATGACTAATCATTGTGATTAAGGATAATAAAGATAGGGAGTAAGGGTGAGCTTTGGCTTAGAAAGTAAACACACACATTTCACAGTGAATGGTAAGGATCACCGGCGAGGCCTGCTAAGGAGCTCGGGAAGGGGGCAGTTACTCATTGAAAACGCTTTTGGCCACTCTTGACCTTTGAGTTTCCAACTTAAAGGACACATAAACAACACTATTCTCCAGCAAGTTGCCTCGATAACCTGCTGGAAATGGGACAGAATATCCTGCAGCCATTTGACATGCACAATTTAGCAATTATGTGGTTGGGGAAGAATGATTTTGTTAAGCCACTGGGGACCGCTGGTGTTTACAGCCTTTGGAGATTTATAGAAAAACCCAAAGTCTAACCAGCACAGTCAACATCACAGTAGCACACTGTGAGCGAACAGCCTACAGGAAAAGCAGACTTGGACAATTTCACGTACTTACGTCAATCTAAACCCAAAAGTAGGGAGGAAGAGGGAGTTCAAGGCCTTGAGCTGAAGCTCTCCACGTCTGTATTTAAAGGATGGATGCCTAAATATCACAGGAAAAGTATTAAATTACAAATTTAAAAAATAACTTTCTCTCCACGTGAAGAAATATTAATGTTTATTTTGCTTTCCAGCTAAAAGAAGTTATTTTTCTCCTAACTTTGCGACCATTACAATTTTTATTTATTTTTATTTTCCACGAGTGCAGAAGTTAGTGGCAAGTTGAATAGAGCCATTGCTTTAAATATTTCAGCCTAATTCAGGATTCCTGATTTGTTTCATCTGTGAATAATTTAAAACTCCTTTCTTTTGTTTAGTTTCTATGATAGGAAAAATATGGAATTTACATTTTGCTTTTAAAAAGACAAATAGATTAAAAGTAGGGAATTTTTTCCTTATCATAAAGTAAAATCATGCTCAAACGTTTATATCTTTAACATGCAAGCACAGCCCAGCACTCTCCGCACACCATTCAGTGGGAGAGGATTCGGAGGTCCTATGTCCTCATCAATCAGGGACAATTGCAGCAAGCATGTCTGGGCCCCCTCGCCCTAATCCATCCCCTGCTGCTGGGGCACTGCCTGCCAAATGTTGCAGGAAGAGCCTGGAATATGCACAGCACTGCAGCCACACCCTCAGGGTGCTTGGGGGTCACCGCCATCTCCACAGAGAACCCAGAGCAGCTGTTCTCTAAGCCTACTCAGCTTGTAGAGATCCTTTCTCACAGGGATCTGTGATCCTGCCAGCTCAATACATGACGTGCAGCCAGCACCCCACACCCACCGCTTCTCCCAGTGCCTCTTCCAGGACATGGAAGTTGCAGTTGAAAATGCAAAGCCTAGATTTCAGCTTTGTTTTATTAAAGCAAAGATGCCAAGCCAGTAAAAAAGAATTGCCTGAATTAGAGAGCGAGTTAATTATCTAAGGAAGGGCATACAGACGTGAAAGGAAGGGGCCATAGTGACAGAAGCAGGAGATGAGGAAAGATTTGTTGGCACAGAAATTGGCTCTTGGTGCTCCGAGGACCTCAGAGTAGACTCCTGCTTCCGATGGAGCCTTCATGCAAGTGTGATTTTCAGCATATGGAATGCAGAAGGATAAGGCTCCTCAAACTAAGTCACACAAAATTGATATTCACCCATTGGGACTTAAGAACTTTTGGGGACCTACCTGGCAAGGAAATGCGTGTAAACATGTCCCACAATGCAGCAGTACTGCGATGGCTCTCGGAATGTATCTAACGTGGTGTTCATCTTCAACAGATGTACTTTGTGCCTTGCAGCCCCTGCACAGAAATATTGGCGGAAACTCTCCTGCTTTAAAGTGTCTAAGCATGAGGATTTTCCATGTGCTGAGCAGCTGAACAAGAGAGTGTGCATTGTGCATGACTACCGAATTCCTGCATCGCAAGAAGCAATACCAGTGATGGTTTTGGTGGTATTTAATAAAGAAAATTGGGAAGGAAAAGCTGGTTTACTTCATGTTAATATTAGAGACAACTTATATTTATTATCTTGTTTTCCTAATATATCAGACTGTCAAGTCACTCTCTGAAGGATCACACATACACAGGGGCTATCACCTGGTATCTGCGGATCTCCACAGGATCCTGGCAAGTACCAATAATGACTACTGTCCTAATGCGGAAACTTCTTAGTATCCCAGATTGGAATCTCTAAATTTTGTGTGAATTGTGACCCTGGTCAGGACCTACTGTGCCTTCTGATGGGATAGAAGGCAACTCCATTTATAGATGTGTGGTAACTGTCCACATAAGAGAAAGCAAATTGAGTACTCCTCTTGACTGCTGACATCAATCAGGTGGTCTCTATGGTTTCCTTATATCTTGATGAAGCTCCCAGGCACCGATTGCTGCGCTCCCCAGGCCACGCCCACCCAAGGCACATTCTGCTTATTCTTCTCTTCCCTCCCCAACCCCCATCCCTGGAAAACATTCTACAACTGAAGTGATCACTCCCTTCTGCACCTTTCCTTCTGTATTCCACTGACCAGAATGTAGGTTTACTGAGATGGAGGAATTGTTTGTGGTAGTGGTGGTAGTGGTGCTTATTACTCTATCCCACTGTACAGTCTAACCCAAACTCTTGCCATCACTCTTTAAATATGTATTGAGTGGAAGAATAAATGACTATATTAATATATAAATGAAAATAGAAGATTCTTTCTAAATATATGTTGGTATCTTGAGAACTTACCAGGAGTTTTCTTTTCTTTTTTTCCCCGTTTTTCTTTTTCGGTGCATTTATCAGAAATATTATCTTTTTCAAATCTTTTGTTCCAAATAGAATATTCTTTTTGTAAATGCATATTTCTTTCGATGTGTTTTCTATGGTTCAAGTGATGTTAAGTATAGCATGGAAGTGAGTGCTTTGGTCATATGGGTAAAAGCTTTGCTTGTTGAAGTTGGTTAGTACAGTAAGAAAGGCCCACTGTGCTCAGTTCCCAGCCAGTGCATGGATGATGTTGTAGAGTTCAGCAAGATAGCTATAGATCCAGGCTGTGACAGCCCAAGTGGCTAGGCCTACAAGCTACATGGGAGTGGCTGCCTGTCATTTTGCACACTTAGGAAGAGCAATGGGGCTTTGATCTTCTTGTTTATAAGCCCTGAGCATGGACTTGTCCTCCATTCTCGCCCTAGAGCTGCTGTTAGGAAGTTCTAGCACCAGCACCTTATTTTCTGAACTAAACAGTGTCTCTTTCCACCCTGTAGTGACAAGTCACTACCTTTCAGAGATGATATTTTAGAACATATGAATGGAAACCGTGCTGGGATATAAAAACGAGTACAGGGCAGCCACCGGGGTACACAGTTCCATGTCTTCTCCCATAGATTTCTACATTTTTACTCTTTTTTCTTTTTAGAAAAGCACTTACAGATTTATTAAATCAGGGCAAGAAAGAAGATGCCTAATTTTAAATGCACCCCTTCACGCCAACTATCCTTACTGCAGATGAAAAGGTAAAGCAAGCCTGTACTGAAAGGCATATGATTGCAATAAGGGGAGAGAGCAAATCATCTCAGGATGGTGGGGGAGGGCAGGTACACATGTTTAGAATTACCAGGATAGCTATTTGTCCTCCCCATAGTCAGTGAGGGACGCTGGTGTCATCGCTTAGCACACTGCCTTGAGCAAGCACTTGGGTCTTTCATAAAATATCTTTGTCACTTTCTTTAAGTGGGACTGTTAACACCTTTGTTATTTCTCTAAAAATGGGATTTGCTGCTGGCTTTTTTTTTTTTGAGTTAGAAGAAAGATTGCTATAAAAGGGAGCGTTAAGCAAGTCAGCAAAGGAGACAATACTTCCTTAAAAGGGTTCCCTTTTGATTCTCCAACTTACTGAACATATGACAGAACACCTCATGGAAAGGCTCACTGGAGAGATGTTGAAACTCAATTACCTGTGTTAGTGAACCACCTACAGATCTTTAAACATACTCTCTTCTCACAAGGCCCAAGTATGAACCAAATGCCATTTTTGTTTGTGTCTCTGGTGCCCTGGTAATCTAACGAAATGCCAGTTGACTTTTTCTACAGTAGAAAAATAGCTCAAATGGATCATAAAATATCCATCCTAACTATGAGCCAGTGGACAGTACATTTAATGCTCTTCTGGCTGCTCAGTATGCGTGGAACATCACACATACCTGGACAGTGTCTCTGCTTAGTTCCAAGGATTGAGAAACCAGTATGGGATTTGTTCTAGACAAGTGCCTTTTGTTCCTACTGATTTTCCGAAACATGTGAAATCAGCTGACCAGAATTTTAGCATCATCATATATATATATATATATATATATATATATATATATACATACACATACATATATATATATATGTGTGTGTGTGTGTGTGTGTGTGTGTGTGTGTGTGTGTATGCACACCCCCACCCCCCACCCCACGCACACATATCTTAGGCCCTCTGTCTTTTGTAGATTCATATATCTGCCTACACTAACCAGATCATGGCCTTTTCTTCTGCCAAATATGCTTGGCTATCTTCCCACAAAATACCTTCTTGAACAATATAGGTTGGATGTGTACTGTATGTATGTATGTATGTATATATATATATATATATATATATATATATATTCTATTTGACATAGAAAAGATCTGTCTAGGAATGCCATCTCTCTATCTGCAGATTTCCTTACTTCTAATTTATATCCAAAGCACTGAAAATCCTTTCCAAAAGGAAGGAATCTGTAGGTATAGAATATCCCAGAAGAGGAAAGTACTAAAATTATGAAAAGATACAAGCATCTCTTTGCTGATCCATCCTGAAATAGCTTTAGCATGTTTGTTTGGTTTAACTGTTGGTTTTTGTTGTTTTGTTTTGTTTTGTTTTTGAAGTTTTATTGCTTTTAACTTATGGATTTATTCTTGATCAACAATTAAAAATAGGATGAGTCGTCAGAGAATGGGTAGTAAATAGATAAGTCTATACTAAGTCCAAACACAGTCCTGGTACACATTCTTCAAATCTATTGACAGTTATATAAAACCTAATTGTGGGAGGGTCCAGCAGCTCTTCCATCCTCTCTCTCATATCAATTCATTTTGCACGTGCTCTCTTTAAATCTCAGCGCTGACTAATGCTCTTCAGTAGCTCTATACAGCTTGCTTCTAGGATCAAGTTCAGATTCTTGTAGCTCAGAGGTTCTCAACCTTTCTAATGCTGCAACCCCCTAATAAAGTTCTTCAAGCTATGGTGACCCCTGAACCATAACATTATTTTTTGCTACTTCCCAACTTTATTTTTGCTACTCTTATATGATATAATGTAAATATCTGATATGCAGGATATCTGAAATGCCACCCCTGTGAAGGGGTTTTTCAACCACTGAAAATGATTCAATCCACAGCCTGAAAATCCTGCTATAACCTATGTGAAGAGCAGTGTGCTAACCAGGCCCTCTGTGTCTTTGTAGACTTGTATATCAGGCTACACTAACCAGACCGTGGACGTTTCTCTGCCAAATATACTTGGTCATCTTCCCACAAAAACCTTTCTGAACAATATGGGATGGAAAAAAGTTACAATGTCTTCATGCCTCTTCTGAGGAGCACCTTATCATTCTAGATTTTGACATTTTCTTATGCATTATACCCTCCCTCTTCAAGGTCACAGTCAAGGTCAAAGTCTTATCTTATACATCCGTTTTTAGTCCTACCTCCCTGCAACCCACCTTATTTAATGAAGCCTTGGGAAAAATATTACAATATTTAAAAAAATACCCTGCCAATTGACATATAAATAAATCATTACATTTTTGAATGTTTTCTTTATTTACAAATTAATTTCTCACAATGTTTATTCATAGACTTCCCTAATAAAATGCATTATTTATTATTCCATTTGACTTTTAAAGTACCTCTATTAAACAAATGTCCTAAGTATGAGAAATAAACTCACAAACAAATAAAAAAGTTAAATTGCATCCACAATGAGAATGCTAAATTTTATTCTGGAAATAATTTAAGGTTTAATGACCCTTAACCTGATTGCTAAATAGATATATATTATAAAATTGAACTTGAAAATGGTGTGTGTGGGTGTATGTGTGCTTGTATGTATATGTGTGTGCACAAATATGTGTGCATTGTGTGTATTTGTATATGTGTATATGTGTACATGTGTATATGTGTGCATATGTATGTGTGTTTGTGTATCTGTGTGTGTATGTGTGTGTGTGTGTGTGTGTGTGTGTGTGTGTGTGTGAATTACTTTGGTGTTTGTAAAAGTTGGAGGATAGGAGGATGAAAGGTTTACAGCTGAGAACAGTAGCCTAGAAGATCATGATGTAAAGGGTAAGTCAGCTCACATGGTATGAAACATCTGAGTTCTAGGATGGCACTATTTGTAAATAGACAAGGAACTCTGCTTCAGAGACAACATTAGGGAGGTCAGAACCTATAAAAAATACAAAGCACCAGCAGTAGAATAGAATCAATAATCTAGACTGACATGTAAAAGTTAAAAGAATATTCCAGTCTAAATTAACCTAAGGCAGTCATATAAAATACAGGATTCCCAGGTAGATTTGAATTTTAATGTGAATTATATTTGGATTATAAATATATGAGTAATAAGTAATTATATTAAATAAATTAAATAAATTTCCTTTAATAGGAAATTTATAACTCAATAAGATCAAAGTAGAGTAAAAAATAAACAAGGATTAGAAGCCAATATTAGGGATCTAATGCAAATGAATTTGCATAGATCCTTTTCATTGTCTTAAAATTAAAAAGGGGTCATAATTTAGTATAAACTGTAATAGTTTAAAGAGGTATGCATATATCTTAAAGATAAGCAAAAAAAAAAAAACCCATGGAACTGTTCCATTAAGAGCTCTCACAGAATTGAGTGGGAAACCAACTGCTCTCAGATGGTATTTGAGGCTTTCTCCACCAGGGAATATCCATGTCTGTTCCTATTACCCTGCTCAGAAATTCATGGTTTGGAGGGTCAGTGCCATAAACCCTAGTGGGAAATTCACTATGATTACTAAATTAACAAAGCCCCAAAGGATTTCTAAATATCTGTGTTCATAGCAATAGATACATGCTACTGCCAACCTTCACCAGAAATACTTCAGTGAACAATAGTGAGTTCAGAGACTCCTGTCTCTTCAAGAGGCTGAAGATGAGTTATGAATGAATGCTCAGGGCTAAACAAGACATTGTAACATCCCCTTAGTGAAGAGACAGCAGAACTAATATACAGGCAAAAGATATAGATAAGGGCAGGGAAATTCTATCTTTGAGGCATGACGGCCATTGCAAACATGGTGTCATATCAGTTATGGGTTCTCACTGTGCCTACACAACTGTGTCTGTCTACCTCCAGTCATGAAGAAGAGAAAGATTTTGCAGGATTTTCCTGCTAAATTACTGGCTAGTGGTCGATCCTTTAGGAGCAACAGTCATCTCTTTCGTTGTATTCTCAGTGGTGACTCTACTAGCTCCAGTGAACAGTGTTGATTAAAATGAGTTATAAAACAAAAATGCAGGATTGTGGAAGGAGGAGATGGGTAGAGTAGAAAAGAAATGAAAGGAAGTGGGGGTGAGGAGAGTCAGAACACATTATGTGCATTTAGATAACTGTGAAAGGATGACTTCAATTAATAAAATAAGTCACCAGAAAACTAAATTAAAAAGACAAGGAACAAAAAGCCAACGAGCAAGAATATATAAAAAGAAGATAGGAGAGAAGAGCCTAAAGTAAAACAGATTATGGTAGTAGACCAACACTAATCTACACAACCCATTAAATGAACTATTGTCATAGAGTATGAATTAGCTCTGAGAGACCCAGAATTTGAATGATTAGTGTACAGTTATGGGTGCCATCTTAGGAAGTCATGAAGCCCTAGGAAGCAGGTATGGTGGGGGGAGGGAGAAAAAGAATGCTGAGGTTTGTGTGTAGTGGTGAGCTGTCCCTGATTTCTTCCTACTCGGCCAGTGAAGTGAGCAAGGTGTTCAGATACAAATGATGGCCACCATTATATCCCACCCAAGCACACTGGACCGAGAGATCTTACACTGAAGAGTCTATAACCAGAAGCCATAGTAATCCTCATCCATGAAAGGGGTTTATATTGAGTAATTGGACAGAGCTGAGGAAAAGTGAGAAGTGTGGCTTTAAATACAATCATTCAAACTTAAAATTAAATCTTGCCAGATTAATTTAAAAGCAATTTTGGTATTTGTACTTTAATGTTGGAAAAATGTCCTTAATACAATCTTATATTTTATGTCTGCCAATTTTGAAATATTGGCATGAAATTGATAACTTCAAAGCAAGAGTCATGACTGGTAAAGTACAGTGGAGAGATGTCATCACATAAAAGCTTTTACTTTGCATGCCCTTATAACACCTCTAAACAGGTAAGGGCAAGTTCTGAATAACCAGCAGGACAGAAGAATAATTGTGAACCTACAGAATTCTATGATGCAATGTTCTTAGATCATATAAATAGCATGGTGAATGAAATTAATCATTTTAATAGAACATTGTAACTAACACTGCAAAGTTTGTAATATTTTCACAGAATATTTGTGAATGGCTGGAGGTGGACAGACATAGTTGTTTAGGCACAGTGAGAACCCATAACTGATATGACACCATGTTTGCAATGTCCATTTCACTTTTCTCCAAAAGATTATGACTATAACATTGTCCTAAATAAGCAAGGCTTAATTACAGTGTGTATGCTCTCTGATAAGAAGAGACTTAAAATAGGCCTCAATCACAAAAATCTACCTTAAAATTCTTCAGGTATGTATTGTACATGAACCCATCAAATGGAAACATGTAGGCACTAATGTCTGAATAATACTTACAAAATAAATGAAGCCTTTCTGATAATGTCATGATCACTTTAAAATACACATGCTGAGAAAACTCTCTGTTAATGATGTATGCACCTCAAGAAACATCAGAAGACTGTGGAGAGTGAATAATTTGTGGCATCTCCACCCAAAAACCTGTGTGTGAAAGAAGACACTCAGCAGAGTTGTGTGCATTTCTCAGAAATCCAGTCAGTTGACAAAATGGTATCCAGATTACTGAACAGAAAAAGAGAAGACACAGATTACTAACATCAGAGTGGGAAGAAAACATATCAACAGAGATATTGCAAGGACAAAATAAGAGGATTTTTTTATCATGGAAAATTTTATATAGATATAATAATGGTAGTCATAAAAGTATTCCTAAGTTGATTGAAAGTGGAATTATAAACATTTTCTGATAAACTGGAAGATTTACATGGAAAATATTTCTGATAAAATTGAAGAAATATATAGAAAAACATGTTAAAATGAAAGATTATCATGGAAATTATACAGATAAAATGATAGGCACAAAGATAATTCTAAGTTGATTGAAATTGGAATTATAAAAATTTTCACATAAAATTGAAGATTTACATGGAAATTATTTCTGGTAAAATTCAAGAAATATATAGACAAACGCTTTAAAATTGACTAGTTCATGGAAAATTTTACATATAAAATGGTAGATATAAAAACCCTAAATTAATTGAAGGTGGAATTAGAAACATTTGTGATAAAATCAAAGATTTACATTGAAAACATTTCTGATAAAAGAGGAAATATATAGACAGACATATTAAATTTGAAGATTCTCATGAAAAATAATGCAGATATAATTACAGATATAAAAATTACTAAATTAATTAAAAGGGGATTTACAAACACTTTCTGATAAAATTGAAGGTTTACATGAGAAATATTTCTGTTAGTCTATGTCTTTTTAGCTCCAGGACACAATGAGAAGACCAAACTTAAGGATTATAGGTATAGACAAGAGCGAAGATTTCCAACTTAAAGGGCCAGTAAATATCTTCAACAAAATTATAGAAGAAAACTTCCCTAACCTAGAGAAAGATGCCCATGAACATACCAAAAGCCTTCAGAACTCCTCCCAGCACATAAAAATCAACACACCAAATTCACTAAACAAAGAAAGAATAATAAACACAGTAAGGGAAAAGGGAAATTAACTTATAAAGGCAGACCTATCAGAAGTACACCAGACTTCTCACCAGAGATGATGAAAACTAGAAGATCTTGGGCAGACCTCATACAGACCCTAAGAGAACCCAAATGCCAGTCCAGGCTATTATACTCAGCAAAACTCTCAATCATCATAGATGGAGAAACCAAGATATTCCATGATAAAACCAAATTTACACAATATCTGTCCACAATTCCAGCCCTACAAAGGATAATAGATGGAAATGCCAAGCCAATACAAGGAGGAAAACTACACCCTAGAAAAAGCAAGAAAGTAATCTTCCAGCAAACGCAAAAGAAAATACATACACAAACATAAAAATAACATCAAAAATAACAGGAAGCAACAACCACTATTTCTTAATATTTCTTAACAACAATGGACTCGACTTCCCAATAAGAGGACATCTATCAACGTGATATTAACATATCAACAGTACCAATGTGCAACAATAGGCCATTCTAAGATAGGCTAGAGAGATGACTGAGTGGTTAAGAGCACTGACTGTTCTTCCAGAGGTCCTGAGTTCAATTTCTCAGCAACCACATGGTGGCTCACAACTATCTCTAATGGAATCTGATGCCCTCTTCTGGTGTGTCTGAAGATAGCTACAGTGTATTCACATGTATAAAATAGATACATTTAAAACAAAAAATAGGCTATTCTATAAAAAGACATATTTTAAAGTTATGTTTGGTTACTTTACAGTATATTCCCTGAAAATTGCAGCATACTGACAAATGAAGAAATTGCAAACAAATATAGTACATATTTATTAAAATATATTGACTATTAAAACCTCTCAGGTATCTCTAAATACAAAAGAACTTTCTGTTGGGTAGTTTTCAATTTTTAAGAAATATGCTCCTGGAGTCTTGTCTACTTTTTAGAAAGTAACAGTTGAACAGCCCTTCCCAACTCATTGAAGGGAAGAGGTTTAAAATTCTGCATCTTGAACTAATTGATATAGATGAAAATATATCAGAAAATACTGGAAATATCACACCTTGAAATCCAGAGTCTATAGATGCAGGAAAATTCTACCTTCAGAACAGTCCCTATCGAAGAGTTGCCTTTCTGTCATCTACCACACTAACACTTTAGGAGGCACGATAATTTCTCACTACTCACAGTGGTATAGAGCTGCAGTTACAGCACTAAGGGAACTGAAGCAAGAAGATCAAGAACCCCAGGTTAGTACTTAGTGTGATTGCTTTGTCAACTTCTGACCTGATTTTATATAAATATATATAATATTAGAATATTTAATATATTATATTAAATATATATTATATATGTAATATATGATATATGATATTAAATATTTTAATATATTATATAATATACTGTACCCTACATATTTATATACAATAGTTTAATTCTGTGTAAACCATTTTTATTCATATGGATTATTTGTGTATATATATATACATATATATATATATGTATATATATACACACACATACATATTCTGAAAGAAAATTGTTCACGGGTCTCATGTTAAGATATGAACAAAAAGTAAGAAAGAATGTATTTTTTGAATAATGATAAATGAACAGATCACTGGGATCAAATAAATAGCATCAAAATAGGTCCACATATCTGTACCTGTGAGAGAATACTGTCAAGGCTAAATAATTGCCAGAGTTTTAGTTACCTCCTTTCTCAACACTCCATATTAGATCAATGTGATATACCCCTATGGTAGAACAAAATGTGTCCTTAATGACTTATGAAAATAACTTAGATTTATATACACTAAATTATCAAGGATATTGTCATATAGCTTCTAGTAAAGAGATCTAAAATAAGGCTTTGAATTCTATGAAAAAATTTGGTAAACCAGGTTACATAAATCTAAGCCTGGGGTGATGGCTCTGCCATTGACAGCATTTGGTTCTTATACAGAGAGCTGAGTTCAGTTCCCAAGTGTTCACAGGATTGCTTCCAATTGTCTGTAACTCCAGTTCCCTGTGATCCATTGATCTCTCCTGGCATTCAGACAAAACTATGTGAAATATAAAATAATAATATATCACTTTTTAAAAAAAAAAGAAATGAATTAACTCAACTAACCAGAATATATCAAAAGAAGAATACAAAAACCACAGAATTCTTATTTCTTTGATTTTTCACCATACCCTACTGTTGTGTGCAGAAAAAAATACTGAATAATTTTTAAAAATTAAAGTACACACACGTACATAGGAAAAGTCTTTGTAAGGGACAATCATTATAAACATTTTGGGGGGCATCTCACTTTAAGGACAGAGACAAGAAGATCACAATTTGTAACAATAGCCTTGACTTCACAGCAAGACTCCATTTCAAAAAATGGTAAGGGGCAAATGAAAGAACATAACATAGAAATTGATATTCTGGAAAGATGGAGTCAAAATGGCCTACAAACATATGAAAGTATCTGCACCTGATCATGATGTGAGCTGAAATATAAATGAGGAACCATGCTGTTATGGGGACATCTGAAATTAACACAATACCTCCTGTTGGCCAAAAAGGGTCAAATTAATTCAAACACTTTGGAATGGTTCTTGGCATCATTCATAGTAGTGGATATGATGTTCATCAGCCCTGACTCTACAGTCAACCAAAATATGTAGAGTATATATGTAAAGAGGATGTACATGGGCATGCCAGCTCTGGAGAGACTCCCAAGAGCTGTGTGGTTAGACACAGCTCAGTGTGTTAAATCAACAAAATACAGGAAAGCAGTAGAAACAACAGAACTTCTTTGATAATACCAGGTATACATTTCACAAACATGCTGAACAGGAATTATTTTGCAAATACTCAATTCATGTTCATTTGCATATGCTCTGTGTATACACAGTTTACCCATACACTACTTATACCCATCTTGGAAATACTATATATATACAGATACATATACATATATATATATATATATATATATATATATATATATATGTATATATGCATATATGCATATATATATTCATTTGATCATACTCTGTAACCTACTAAGTATTACATTAAATATTGGCACATTTACTCTATAGGAATTGTTCCAGTGACACATTCCCCAAGTTAGTGACTGAGAGAAGGTTGGTGAAAGTTTCCAGGGAGGTGGAATTAAAAATACTTAATCTGCTTCTTTTTGTGGTGCTTTTACAGGTAGCCTAACATTAAGAAAAGTTTTGTACTGTAAAGTTAGTATGCCTTGTTCTCTCCAGAAGAGTACTTCACTGTGGAAGTACCCTTTGAGACAAAATAAAAATAGTATTGCTGCCACTGATTGAAATGTGGTGCACTTGGATTGTTGAGCAGCTGGCATTTTTAAAGTATGAAAAGTATTAATATATCAAAGGAATTTAAATTAGAATCATTCTCAGATTTGGTATAGAAAAAGAAAGAGGGTAATGTGACTTACAGAGACCTGGTGCTTGTACTTTGAGAACAGTGGAAGAGAACTGGATGCAGGAATATATGTGCAGTGTTGTTTCAATGTAATAGAGAAACTGTTTGGACTTCTTAAAGTTTCTTCACAAGACTTCAGGAACCTGACTCATATACCAAGAAATATTGGCAGTGCCAGGAGGCAAGAGTCAGATCTGCAGTGAAGATCAACCTGAGATCATGCATTTGCTCACCCTGAGTTGAGCAGCCATTGTCTGCCAAAATATTTATGTTTGTCATTCATTTTGACCATTGAGTATATATAAATATTGTAATTTTATCTCAATATATGCTAGTTTAAATATTAATAGTTCCTGATAACTTTTAAATACACAAACTCAGTAATTTCATATTGCCTAATCCAGCAATAGAAATAACCAAACAGGACTCATGTTCTTCAGCACTTGTAGATTAGCCACACATCTCTGAAAACTTGGTCTCATTACTTTACTCAAAAATGAACATTTTCAGAGAAATCAAATAATGAAATGACATCTTCATGTGAAAGTGTTTTACAATGGTCAACACAATCAACAGTTCTGCTGGTTTGGGTCTAAAGAGATAGTACAATTGTTTACAGCATTTGTTGCTTTTGCAGGAAGAGCCAATTCAGTTCCCAGCATGTCTTGGTGGCTCCCAACCTTCTGCACTCCAGTTCTAGGGAATCTGATGCCCTCACTTGGCCTCTACAGGTGCTAGGTGTATATGTAGTGCACATTCATATATATGTACAGGCAAATCATATACAATAAAATAATTAAATAAATATCTTCTTACAACCTCTATTTATTAAAGCCAAGACCAATGCTAAAAAATGTCAAGAAAAGTATTAAACGTAAGCATTTGTTCCATGACTCTACTCTGAATCCCTGCAAGTAATGATACTAAAAGCATTTATAAATAGCAGCCAGCAAATATGGTACAAAGAAAGGTTTTAGAATATGAAAATGTCTTTGCATATGACATAGTTACTTCAGCATTTAATAATTTCATATGTTCCAAGCCTGTTTAAAATCCCATTTGATAGGTAATATCTGTCCTAATAAACAGTGGCTTGTGACTTCATGGAGAGATGACCATGTAGTCTTTGTCTCTGATGTGTCTCTAGATTATGCCCACGCACTTCTTCCTGTGGCAGATTTTTACCTGTATCCTTTCCCTGTAATAAACTAGCACTATATCATGGCTAGCAGTGAGTTCTGGGTCTTCCTAGGTAACTACTGGATATTGAGGTTTCCTGGGAGTAATTGGAAATTACACTTAGTATCAGAAGTAAATTTGGCTTTTGTAGACTTCATTTTTTAGCCTGTATTAGTGGCTCTGCCAGCATCATTGGGATCTGTCTTACTTTCTCTTCCTGTTGCTAGGATAAAATGCTCTCACAAAAGCAATGTAAAGGACAAAGTGTGGGTTCAAAATTATGGTCTGTCATCACAGAGAAATCACAGAGCAATAAAGATCAGACTGAAGAGACCAATGAAAGCTATCAACTCACTTTTCCTGCTCTTATACAGAACAGGGTACTCTGCCTAAGGAATGGTGGCACCCACAGTGGGCAGGTTTTCCAAACTCAAGCTTATCCTTTCCCAGAAGGGAGTAAGAAGAGGAGGGTGTGTGGCATGACCCTGAAGCTTTAGGGTTAGAAGTGGCTTCTCTCTACTCTCTTCTTAGAGCCTTTTCTTCAAAGGTCCTTGTAAAGGTCTCCTTAGACATCATCTGAGCTCTATTTAGTTACCATTCTTCTTTGTTTAAGATCATCATAAGCCTGGTTTACATTCTTAAAACCAAAAACCACTGTGATTCACAAATCTTTAAAGTTTAGGTGGCAACAATCCCACTCTTCTTTTAGGATATGCAACAAAAGTCTTTATCATATATTGGGCTTCTTGAGGATCTATTGGACATATAGACCATTGATATTTAGCACACCTAGAATTAGGCTTCTGACTTTCCCTAGTTCATTGAAAATCTTCACTACCACACAAAAATATATTATGAATGTACTTTTTTCTACAGGATCTCTTTATATAGCACAGCTGTCCTAGAACTCACTGTGTAGACAAGGCTAGCATTGGACTCACAGAGATCCCCTTGCCTCTACCTCACAAATGCTGATATTAAAGCCATTCATCACCATAACTGGATCCATTAATTAATCTGTGTACTTTTATTTTCCTTGTGTTTCATTGCATGAAACCTGTGATTTTTCATTTTACCTACACCCCACAGTATTCTTTTCAGATGTAGTCTTTCCAATAACAGTGGATAAGGGAATATTTTAGATTTTGTGGTGTTAAAATGTTAATGTTCATGAGTATTAGGCTATGATTTTAAACTGATGTTTGAATTTCTCTTAGTAATATAAAGAAGTAATAATTCCTAAAATTTTGGAAGACATGAATAAGAAGCAAAAAATACCATGCAAAGAAAATGCTTAATGCACAAGCAATGCAGAACCCCTACTGATAGACATCTGTGTGCTGTAACATTGGAGACAAACATAACTCAGACGGAAATGGATATATTTTAAAGAAAGAAAAAGACATCAACGTACATTCATGGCTGGGGTATGAGAATAATGCAAGCTTATAATACATGTCTAAGCAAAAGTGAGTCAGCTTGCCAACTATGATGAGGGCTTTTTTTTCTATGAAATATGATCCGCACTTGTCAGCATAGCTTCATTGCTATCCTGCCATCTTGCAACCATTACAAGTTTTGATCATTAAGACTCTGAAGGCAGTGTAGCTCAGGAGCAAGATAGATCCTTACTCTGAATAAAGAAACAAGGACCTGTGAGGGACTGAATGAAAGTCAAGTATAAGCAACTACTATGAATGAAAAGGAACAGTTAAGTACATTACCTCAGAATTCACAACAAAATATTTTAAAGCATAGTAATCTATGTTAAGAGAATTGTAAGACTGAAAAAAACAGAAAATTTGTAAGACTGGATGCAACCACATTGACCCTGTACATTTTGAGTGTATAGATGAATATAAAGTAAGGTGGGATATTGGGCCAGAAGCACACATTAGTGCACAAAGGTTAGAAGTAGATGGGTTTCTCCTTAGTTTAAAAATGTTAATCTTTATTAGAAATAGTAAGTCTCCTTCAATTTGCAAATAAAAGCTAAAACTAACATTCGCCTAAAATGAAATACTTTAGTAATGCTGTATTTATGTTATAGTCATTCTAGCCATTTATCTTTGTTCTATCAAACTAAATACATCCACGATTTTGTGAAGGCCTGGTAGGTATCTTACTTTGTAACCTGTGAGGCTAAGGCTTGTCATTAGTGAAGTAGGATTTGTAGGACATGTTGAATATAGGATGGATGAATCATGAAGCACAACCCAACAGTCGAACCTATGGTTTCAGCACTAAAACCACTACACAAGTATAGAAGCTCCTGGGTATCAGGTAAGCAAATGATGAGACTGAGAACATATGAATGTGAACATAAAAATTAAACAATAAACATGAATAGTACTGTGTGAGGACATCTTCTCTGAGCATACTATATGCCCATAGATGATAATATTTATGTGACTACATAAAATACCTTAGCTTTTTCTAAGAAATTGTTCAAAATCACCTAAGTGTAATACACTTCCACATTCAGAACTCTACACGAGTTAACCATTGAAGTGGAAATTACTTAATCCTTGAAATACATTTACTTCACATTCATAATGGCATTAAACATTTAAATATTAAAATTGATTATAATAAAAATTCATTTAAAACAGAAATACACGAGGAATAACTAAAACCTTGACCTTAACTATATTTGCCATGAGTGAGGAGCACATACTCAATTTTCCTGCCTTCTAGGCCCTGTGGGAGTACGGATAAAGCCCAGCATGTGTGTTGCCAATGCTTTACTTTCAACAAAGTGTAATAATCATGACCTTATATCCACAGGATATGACACTGAGAATGATAATGTCAGCACTTACTTGTTTTGAATGCAAAATATGTGGCCCCATCTTTATACGAATAGGAAGTCTGTTCCAAAAAGAGTTCATGATGGTATGGCAAAAGGGCCTTGTAGATGCTCTTGGTGACAGGTGCCTTTAATGTTTTTGTAAGTTTTGTTCTATTACTTTACTTTGTCATGGTGAAAATGTCTTAGCAAGAATTATCTCTGAGATATGTTGAAAACAAGTGGGAAACTGAATGTATTCATGAACACAGTAGGAGTCAGTCAAATAGCGTACCCTACTACATACAGTGGGAGGTAAGCTAGCTATTTACATAGCTCTGGGGAAGTTTCATGTTATAGTGTTAAATTTAAAAGTCAGAAAAAGTTACATACATTTTCTTCCTTAAATTGCCTAGGATATCAGAGAAAAAAATAACTGAAGTAATAGTATGAGAAATTCCAGCAATTTTCTGTATTGGTAACTATGATGAATATTCATTTTCCACAGTGCAGTTCAGTTTGGTATTTTCATTTTTCAGTGCTAAGCAAATATTATTGCTGTAATCTTCCCTATATTATATCAGCAGTAAAAATCTATATTCTACTTGAAAAACAAGGGACATGGATTCTTCATCACTAAAAGGAGGAAAGTCGTGGTTTGTGGTTTTGTTGGGATTTGGCTTATGCTGAAAGTAAACCCTGCTTCAGAGAAAATACGTTTGTGCCCCCCATAAATAGATTCTTTGAGAGGTACATGCCAGTGCTTTCTGTTGCATTTCAAGTATCCTCTTAACATTGTTTCACAAAATTTAAGTTGCTTCCATGTACTTAAAGTTGGCAGGGGTCAGGCTCATGAAGCCAGCCTTACATGGATTCTCATCATGACCTCACGATAACAGGACCTTGCACCTTAACTCCTGATTCTGACTGATATCAGCATCTCTTCTCTTTCTTCCTTATTATTTGAACACTCATACATTCACATAACACATTTTCATAGAGTCCCAACTTTTAAAACCCACATAGAGTCCACAGAAGAAATGCTGGGTGAGTGTGGGTATAGGAACGTCTACATCAGGGGATATATGCAGCCTCTCAGGGAACATATTGGCCAATACAACTGTCTCCCACCAGCGACCAATCATCAGTACTCCCTCACCTAAGGATGGAACCTCAAAACCTTTCCCTATCCATGCTAGGATTTTGGCTCATTTGATCTTACTCAAGTCTTATGCATTTAGTCTCAGTAGCTGTGAGTTTGCTAGCATAGAGCTATGATCAGCAAATACTGTTTGGCTGCAGACTTCCACTTCCTCTGACTCTTGCCTAGCTCTAGACCCTTCTATTATGATCTCTGAGCCTTGTAGGTATGCATGGTGTAGACGTTCCAGTTAGAGCCATAAACTCCTTAATCTCTCATTCTCTGCACATTGATCAGTCACAAGTTTCTGTTTAATCACTATTTTTCATTTGAACTAAATTTGCTATAAAATTCATGGTTTTTCTTCATTACCTTGACAATGACTCCTTGACAGATAGCTCTAACCTCAGTTTTAGGCATATATGGTTTGATTTTCTGACAAGTCAAAATTGCTGTGCTGAATTCATGAACATTCAGGTGACACCTGGACCGTCACTCTGTGCCACTTGGAAAACTCTTAGGTGGACATCACTGGCCTGAGACTGTGATTCTGAAGGAAAAAAAATATAAGTTTCAAGAAACCTAAAAATTACCTGTTGTAGCAATTTTTTATCCCAATCCAGAGTTCCTACCTCACCTTTAATCATTCAGTTCCTGGATGAAAGACATACAAAACTTTACATATACCTTAAACATGAAACAGCTCAAGAGCCATGCAGATATCTACCCTCTAAGTTATTAGAATCTACTTTCCTACCTATAACCCTGAGTTCACACTATGGTTCAGCTGGGCCCCATTTGGCCAGCCCTCAGGGACATGTTTTTATGACTCATCTAATGCATGTTGACTTTCTCTTCATTCCCACCTTCTTCTCCTCATCCTGGTTTTCCTCTAATCCCTGAGCCCAGGAACCCTAAAGCCTGCCTATGTTTATTCTCTCCAGCTATTGGCTCTTGGTATCTTTATTCACCAATCAAAAATAACTTGGGGATAAGACACATAGTGGCCCTTGAGTCTGCATGCTGACTTTTCTTGTCTCTGGGGCAATCAGGTCTTGAGAAACCAGTATTAGCACTAAAATACAAGCAGCATCAGGCCAACTCACTACACTACCTTTATTTATATACTTACAAATAAATACTTTTAGTAACACATTCTTCACATTTTGATGTGAATATATATAAATATATAAATAATTTTATATTCTTTTAAAATTACCTTTCTACTTGTGGTTAATTTCTGGGTTATCGACATAGCTTAGCAGGTAGGAGTACTTCTGTCATAAGCCTGATGTCCATGGAAGCACACACTGTGGAGAGACGACAAACTCCTGAAAGTTGTTCTGTGGTCCCACAGGTAGCCTTTGGCACACAAGTGAACATGATATGGATGCACAACAAAATTAAATGTGTCTGAAGGAATAGTATATAATGCGGTGACTTTCCTTTCTCAATTAAGTATGGAGAAGTCTGGTACTCAAGGAGCTTTCTCTGGATGCCTCATCTTTATTCCCGGATTATTTTTAATGATAATTTGAAAAAAAAACTCACTGATTTTCACCCTTCCATTCTGCCTATTTGTAATTATGCATTGGGGATGAGAAGTAACCGCTCTGCTCTGCAGCCTCACCTGTAAAATGGTTACAATATTAATTACTATCCTATGGGAATTGTTTGGTAATATCATATAACATTAGATACATGATACTCACTTTATTACTATTAACTTATTTGCCAACAACAGCCTAATTATTCTCTAGTGTATATCATAATTTGTCCTTTTTATTATTAGTCTTTCCTGTGGCATTGCTATCTCTACTTCATTCCTATCTCATCAACCATCTTCAGAACCTAAGTACTTCCTCCAGATTTCTAATCAAGAGACATATTTGCATTTTAAAGCCATTTAATATATGTTACGTGCCTTTAGTCCTTCTACTGTTAAACTAATACATAGATCACTCATTCCCTATTGAGGTTAAATACTTTAAGTGAATAACAATTTAATATAGCCTTTTAACATATTTATAACTATTATGTTTATTTGGGACAAAATAGTAAGTTGAAAAAACAAATAAAAATATTTCCTGAAAATCATGCTTGTTTGTTTGTTTGTTTTTGAGAAAGCAGAATTGAGATTGCATACTAATAAAGATTGCCCTGATTCCAAAACTATTCTTTAAAATACTCTGCAATATCTTGGGTGGTGGTTGTTCTTCTCAACTTAAAAAAGAAACTGGAGTGACCTTGGAAGAGCAAGTTTACCTTAAGAGTGGCCTCCATCATGCCATGATCTGTGGGCATACTACTGTAGCATTTTCTTAAATGAAGGTTACAATGGGAAGACCTGGGCCACTGGGGACTGTGCCACCCTGGGCAGATGTTCCTGATATTGTTAAAACCAAAAAATAAAAAAATAATAAAAAACAGCATCAGCTGACCATGGGGAGCAAGTCAGAGAGCAATGTTACTGCACGGTTGCTGCTTCAGCCTCTGTCTCCAGGCTTTTGTCTTGAGTTCCTGACTTAATTTTCCTCCAAGATGTACTGTAAGTAAGATGAAATTAACCCTTCCCAGTCATGTTGCTTATTGTTCATTTTCCTTATTATGGTACCAGAATGCAAACTAGGGTATCACGATGTTAGGTATTCCAAAATGAGATAAGCTTGCCTGAAAACTCCTCCATTCAATTTTATACATGTCTATTCAACCACAAAGCATCCATCACATTCCCTGCTTTTGATTATTTTGTAGATTTTCAAGAAAGAGTAGACAAATTGAGTAACAATACAAGAAAGCCAATGGTCTAAGGAGGGAAGCAAAGAGTACACAGGGTGGTAACATCAGAGCTCCCTGACTCAGGAGGTGTGGCAGTGCATGCGTTATGTTAAGCTGGCTTCTCTGAGGGGGCATTGAGAAGAGAACATGTCAGCTTCGTTCCAGGGAGCTGTTATTCAGAGGCAGCATAGCCAACAGCATCCCATAGAATGAAGATGTTTTACTAGTTTCCAGAAACACCAGCAAATTCAAGTGCAGGAGCAGAGCGATGAAGAAAGGTGGGTGTTACAAACGCTAGCTGGAAAGCATACAGAAAGCCATTTATATAAAGCCTCAAGAGGTATTTGGATGTACTTTGTTTAAAGAGTTATTTTATGTATATGATTATTTTGCTTGCATGTGTGTATGTGTAGTGACTAAGTGCCCAGTGTAAGAGGAGGCTCTAAGAAGGCTTCCTGTCTCCTTCCACTGGAGTTGCAGGAAGTTGTGGGCTGGCACATGGGCTCTGAGAACTGAATTAAATCATCAGCAAGAACAGCAAATTTGGATGGCTGAGAAACACCTTAAAAAATGTTCAACATCATTAGTCATTAGGAAATGCAAATCAAAACAACCCTGAGATTTCACCTCACACCAGTCAAAATGGCTAAGATTAAAAACTCAGAAGACATCAGGTGTTGGCGAGGATGTGGAGAAAGAGGAACACTCCTCCACTGCTGGTGGGAATGCAAGCTGGTACAACCACTCTGGAAATCAGTATGGCGGTTCCTCAGGAAACTGGACGTGATACTTCCTGAGGACCCAGCCATACCACTCCTGGGCATATACCCAGAAGATTCCCTAGCATACAATAAGGATCCATGCTCCACTATGTTCATAGCAGCCTTATATATAATAGCTAGAAGGTGGAAAGAACCCAGATGTCCCTCAACAGAGGAACGGATATAAAAAATGTGGTATATATACACAATGGAGTACTATTCAGCCATTAGAAACAATGAATTCATGAAATTCTTAGAGAAATGGATGGAGCTGAAGAACGTCATACTAAGTGAGGTGACCCAGTCTCAAAAGAATACCCATGGTATGTAGTCACTGATAAGTGGATATTAGCCTAGAAGCTTGGAACACCAAAGACATAAATCACATACCAAGTGATGTCTCACAAGAAGAAAGGAGTGGACACTGGTGCTAGAATGGACCAAAGCATCATTGTGGGGGAGTACAAGAACAGTGAGGTGGGAAGGGGTGGATGAGGGAGCAGGGGGAGGGAAAAGGGCATGTGGGACCTTTGGGGGTGGAGAACCAGAAAAGGGGAAATGAATTGTAAATATAGAATATATCCAAAAAAAAAAAAAAAAAAAAGAACAGCAGCTCCCAAGCAATCTTCCTACTGTGTCATCTCTCTAGCTTGGATGTATTTATTTATGCATTTATTCATTTTTATAAAAAGACTATGGAATGGCAAAGCACTGGGAGTATAGTAATATGCTGGCTGAATTTGCCCAGTGGAAAATACTAGAAAATGGAAAGTAAGCCACTCAGTCGCATTTCCCTCAGGCTCTCTGTTTTCACTCAGAGGGAACGATAGTCACAGCAAGTGCTCAGAGTGCATATGTCCCTCCTCGACTGCACACCTTTCTCTGCTGCTGTCTGTCCTTGACCAGAGCATGGAACAGCTCCTATCTTGCTGACTGCTAAGTTCTCACCATTCCTTGTCCTTACAGCTCTACCCCAATATTAGCCAAAGCCTTTGCTCATCACCTGAGTAAGTACATGCCGAAGTCCTGCAAGTGATTTGATCTGTCTGTTCCACTGTGAGGAGATTGCATTTGAAGAATCATTTCTCTAAGTTTGCAAGGGAATTTCCACAAAGGGTTGGAATTTGAGTCAGTGGATTAAGGCTCACCTTCACCTACTGTGGTTGAAGACCCACTCTTACCTACTGTGGTTGAAGACCCACTCTTACCTACTGTGGTTGAAGACCCAGATAGAGAAAAAAGGCAGAAGAAAAGTCATCTCTCTTTGGAATTTGGGAATATAGTCTTCAACTCTTTTTATGTCAGGAATATGACATGAACTATTCAACAGTCTGAGGTCTTCGGCTTATATATAATAGCTACATTATTGATTTCCCTAGTTCTCTTTCAAGCCTTTGAATTGGTCTTTGCTAAGATATTAGCACCCCAAGGTCTTAAGCTCAGTCTACTTTAGGAATCCCAGCCTCCATAAGTATTTGAGGGCAATATCTTATACCTCTCAGTCTGTCTGTCTTATCAGGTATATGTCTCTGTTTCTACCTGGCTAACCTGTTGTTAGAGCACCACCTGGCTGGCAGGTCTGTGTGTGTGGCTTAATCTGTGATAGAAAGCTCCATGTGGTCCAGGTCCATCTGATGACTAAGTCAGGTAAGTCCAACAATAATACACCTATACCTCCTCCCCCTACTACTTTTTGGAGGCACCTCATAAAAGGACCACATAGGAAGTCGGTTGCTATAGAAATATGTTGCTGTCTCCATTACATTCTTGTCTGGACTAGTTTATGCTAGGTACTTTGGTTTGACCATGAAGTGCATCATGAAATCAATCCTTCAGCTCTGCCACAGAGATTCATGGGTTTGAATGATTTTCAGAGATTTCAATTGCCTATAACTTATGCTATATTTCGAAGACAAAATCTTATATTCAAAAATCTTTGAAGCAGAATAGATATCAGCTATTACTGTTTATTTGTGTCAGACTTATTACTGATATTATAATATGTCCATATTCATTATTTTCTTAGGATGCTTGATAGATTTTGTAGTTACTAATAAATACGAATTCTGCGTGAAGGAGCAACTCCTGTGTCTATTTATACATGTTTCCCACTGTGAACCTGACTGTGGCTTCTTTTGGATTAACACTACAGTGAGTAGAATAGATTTTATGCAAGTCTCTATTTTTAAAATTTGGTGAATGAGGCAGCATCACCTTGGTATACTGACATTGCCTAGACATCACAATGTAGGCTGAAGAAGTTTTATTCTAAGAAAAGCTCCAATTAAGACCATAAACAAATATAAGCAGGACAACAAAGTTTTTCTTCCCTAAGACAGGAAAGAACTAAGGTCAACATGAGAGCCTTGCCTCCCACCTATTAGGTGACCAATTTAAACAGTAAGGTGATTTATTCTAAACCTAGCAAATAGGTATGTGAAAATCATCAAATTATTCTTCCGCAAATCCCCGCTTCTAATAATCTTCATAGTGACCTCATTTGTGATAGCCAGAAGCTGGAAACAACCCAGATGTCCCATGACAGAAGAATAGATTCAGAAAATGTGGTTAATTTACACAATGGAATACTACTCAGCTATTAACAAGAACATCCTGAGTTTTGCAGGTAAATGGATAGAACTAGAAAATATCAACCTGAGTGAGGTAACTCAGATCTAAAATGACATATATGATATGGATATTAGCCAAAAAAAATTACAGAATACACAAGATACAGTCCACAGAACTCAAAAAGCTGAAGGGCCCAAGTGAGGATCCCTCAGTCCCACTTGGGAAGGAGAAGAAAGGAACCACAAGTGGGAAGGGAGGGAGGGACCTGTGGGGGAAATGGGTTGGGTAGGGGGAAAAGGGGAACCATGTTCTAATAGTGTCTTTTAAAAAGGTTAATATCTTGAATGTCAATAATTTATTAAACGATTTCTGAAGCTCTTCCAGCTATTCTAGACTTTTAAAGATATTTTTAAAATGGACTCAATTGCCAGCTATCTCTGTCTCTCTGTCTCTTGTCTCTGTTTCTCTCTTTCTGTCTCTGTCTTTCTCTGGCCTTTCTGTGTGTGTTTGTGTGTGTGTGTGTGTGTGTGTGTGTGTGTGTGTGTATTGTGTGTGAGTATGTATGTGTGTGTGTTTGTGTGAGTGTGTGTGTGTTGTATGTATAGGTGCATGCAAATGACAGAGATCAATTTTGTGTATTGTTTCTTCAGTGTGATCCACCATGTGTTATGAGATGCAAATTGGCCAACTAGCCTAGTGTGACTGGCCTGGAAGCCCTGAATTCTACCTGTCTTCTGTTCCGTAGTAATAGGATTTTAGGTACGGAGCATCATTCACAGCATTTTTTGTCTTTCTAACTTGATTCTGAAGACTGAAATCAAGTCCTCAAGATTTCCTAGCAGGCTCCTTATCAACTGAGCTATTTCCCACACAATCAGTTTCTTTTTGTTAAACTCTCAGCTGATTTTACTCTTCACCTATGGTAACTATTTTTTTTTTTAGTTTGTTTTATTAATTTAGATAGTTCCGATCTAACTCAACTGTCTTCAAACTATACAGCTGAGGATGACCTTGAAGTCCTGGAGCATCTGCTATCATCTTACCAGCCTTAGCATTTCAAGCATGCTCTACCGCACAGGCACATGTTAATATTATTATGATGTAAATGTCCCAAAGTCTCCTAGATAACAGCACCTTTACACATACTTATCTTTAATTTATATCTCCACTCATTTTCATATGTCTTATATATTTTTTCAAATGTACATTTTAAAAAGATTTACATTCAGCATAGGGCTACAGAGCCTACCACTGTTCTTGGCTATGTTGGGTACTATGTTCTCTTTCAACTTACATAATTTATGCAGTAACATGCGCTAAGGGAGATAAATGATTTTTTTTCTCAGAAATTCAAATCCAATGGACTTTTGGTTTCCTACCATTAAATGCCCATTTCTCTCTCTCTCTCTCTCTCTCTCTCTCTCTCTCTCTATCTATCTATCTATCTCTTGTCTTTTTTGCAAAATTGTTCTTTGGTTCATATTTCATACTCTTTAGTTTTCTAATGATTCTCCTTGCAATGTCAGACATTTTAAATATTTATATTCTTCTATACGAAAAAACACACAGGCCCCTGAGTCACTATATCCTGCTCTGTCTTTTGTTTGGAATAGAATCTCAGGTCCTTATGTGCATATTCCGTTTTTACTTTCCATTTACTACTTAGAAAACAACAGAGCCTTGTGTAATAAAGGCTATCAAGTACTGATTACAGCTTTATAAAAAAGTGGATTTTCTAAGAGTTAATTTCTGTGCACACCAAATATATAGTTACCAATTTCTGTTTCAAACTACTCTCATACAGTGTGTGTTTCTTTTTATTAACATTTGCTGAGCTCCCTGTGCTAATACACCAGTGCTACAACCTTGATCATGTACTAGTAAAATACTGAGATGCACCATGAAAATATCCTCCAATCTTGTTCCCTAAATACATGAAAAATTAGTTTAAATTATGAAACTTCCACAACCAATGTGAAAGTGTTGCTATATTTAGCAATGGCAAAGGCCATTTCACATATAGAGACTTTGTTTTTTATAAGCTAAGATTTCCCCACAGAGTGAAAGCTACTCTCACATTTGGCAAGAGTGATGAACTCCATAACAGGCTATGTCTTCTTGGCTCTGCCAGAACTTTCCTGACTTAATGCCAGTGACATAGTGTTTATTTTCCTCTGGGATGTTACCCATTACAATGTCTTTAGACAAATACTAGAATAATCATGATAAAAATGTGCTTGTAAGTTTTTAGGTAACAGTAAGATTAACTAACTTGCCCAATTCCACATCTTTTTAGTCCTTGCTGCATATAACACCAGGAAATACCCCAATGAAAGAAGCACAAAATGTCTATGAAACTTTCCCAGTAGACACTGTATCTATTTTAAGTTATAGTATTCCTTAGAGAAAGCACATGTAGAACTACAGGTAGTGAGCCCTGAGCTGAGTGACAGCTGAGGGCTTTTGTAGACATCATACACATTGCTTGGAGCAACCTGAGAGTCAATATTTCCAGATTGCTCTTTTTCTTTTCATGGAATATCACAAAGAGTATGTAGCTGCAGGGGAATCTTGGACTTTGAAAGCTATGTGTACTACCACATCAAAGAGTTGTATGAATACCAGACTCTAAAAACAGTCTACATTTATTTTATTTGTGTATTTATATATGAGAGAGAGAGAGAGAGAGAGAGAGAGAGAGAGAGGGAGATCAGAATGTGTGTATGCCTATGCACCACAGAGTAAGTGGAAAACCTGAAGTGATAAGTGACAATTCATTTGTTCCATCATATGAGGCCCAAGTATTTCAAACAGATTGTAAGATATGATTCAAGGAGGATACTTTGAGATATCTGGTCAACCCTGAGAACTATTTGAAAGCATCAGTGATACATGGTTTGGATATTAAATATCTAAACCTCAGCATTAACTCGTGAAAACTGAGTTATTTTTATAAAACATGTAATTTTCAATGTCACTTCTTATTTTACTGACTGTGACAAAAAGGTCACTGTTTCTCAAAATTAAAAATGTCACTCTTATACTAGGCCATATAAGGACTGATCCCTTGTAAATTCCTAGAAACTGACTCATTACTTTATGTTATTTATAATATAATCTCTTTATACCTTTCTAGAGACATCAACATTTTAATCCCCAGAAATTTAATTGTGAATGAAGATTCATGTTACTTAGACAATTGTTGGTATATTTTTACTAATAATCCACATTTTATTCCCAGAATAAAGAATGAATATCCCACTTTGTTTACAGTACTGGTTAATCATTACTTATTCTTTGGAGAAGACTTTGTGTGTGTGTGTGTGTGTGTGTGTGTGTGTGTGTGTGCGCGCGCGCGCACGCGCGCGCAGAACTGAAATCCTTAAAAGTAGAATTTTAATTAATTGAACAGTACATGGTTACTGTCTATTCTGTGCCAGATGACATGCCAGTCACTGTATATAGAGAACTATAGGCAGCACCATCTTTAATGTGTTGCCCATAAACTGATGCTAAGGAAAAAATAAATGTCTAGGGGTATAAGGGTAAGAAACATATGGATTAGAGAAGAATCCCATAGAAAGGATGCATTTGCATGCCTTGTTCATAGACTCATTCTCTGCTCACCTCAATTATGGTTTTAGAATAATAGGTGGCTAACTTATTTGTCTGGTGAACAAAATTAGTTCAATACTTCTACACAATCTACTATTGCTTGGCCTTGTAAATGATATCTCATTCTGTAGTCACAAAGGTTTCAGATAACTTTATAATGGACTGATAAGGGTAAAGATACAGGCTAGTTTTATAGTCTTACAAATCAATCTGTTTTACATTTGAAGAAAATCACTATATAGCACTATCTGGCCTCTATTTCCTATGTTGGCAATGCTTACTTCAAACTCTTGGAAATCCCTTTGCTTCTGCCTCCTGAATACTGTTAATAAAGGTATTAACACTTGCTCTCCTCACCAAGCTATTTTATTTACACACAACATCAATGACAAGAATTAAAATTGTGTGTGTGTGCATGTGTGCATTCACTCATTAAGTAATTGAGTGGCCATAAGGATGACCTTTTAAAAGCATAGCATAGTTAATCTCCTAGGAATGTGCAAACAGCTTATTCTATGTAGAAAAGCAATGTTCCCCAAAGACACTTATGGTTACACAGTTATGGGTCTATGAATTTATGGTAAAAGATTATTATGTCATAGTAAAGAGAAGACACATAAGTTTAATGCTTAGTGAAGAAGGAGGAAGTTGGGATTTCTACTTGCATCTGAAGATGTAGAGAGAATGAGAACAAAGCCACAAAAACTCAGGGAGAATATGATAGTGTGGATCATTAGGAGAAAGAAAGGGCCCAGAAAGGGAGGACCTAAAGAAAATGTATCAAACTATGTCCCTATGATGTAGAAAACAGGAACTGTTTAGTATGTTTTACATACTTGATGCTGCTGTGCTATAATCTCCCCAAAGTCACACACACAAGAATGGTCTGCCACATAAGGACATCTTAAGTGGGCAGTATCCTTACAAGAAAAATAAGAGCAGAAGTGAGCAAACTGAGACAAAAATTAAAATAATCAGAACAGTGATTTGCTGCACTGTTCAACTTAGAATTAGATGCAAAAAAATACAAATAAAAACCAAATCATCTTAATGTAAAGCACTGCCAGGGTGATGTGTGTGTGTGTGTGTGCATATGTGTGTGTTTATATGTATATGTATATATGTATGCATAGTATATATATATGATATATACATGGTATACATATATGGTATATATATGATAATATGTACACACATTGCATATATATGTGCATGTATGTACATATATATGTATACATACACACACATGTTGTGTGATGGTTTGTGTGTGCTTGGCCTGGGAAGTGGCACTATGAGGAGGTGTAGCCTTGTTGGAGTAGGTGTGTCACTGTGGATGTGCGCTTTAATGCCCTCTTCCTAGCTGCCTGGAATCCAGTCTTCTCTAGGAGTCTTCAGATGAAAATGTAGAGCTCTCATCTCCTTCTGTATCACATCTGCTTGGATGCTGCCTTGCTCCTGCCTTTATGATAGTAGACTGAACCTCTGAAAATGGAAGCCAATCCCAATTAAATATTGTCCTTAGAAGAGTTGTCTTGTCATGGTGTCTGTTCATAGTAGTGAAAGCCTAAGACATATTATATATGTATACATATACAATATACAATACATATATATATATACACACAAATATATATATGATATATGATATATATATATATAATATACACATTGCATACATAGTGATATATGTGTGTATTATATGTATGAATGTATATATGGATGTATGTGTACATATATATGTATACATATGTGTGTGTATGTGTGAGTGCGTGTGTGTGTGTGTGTGTATGAGTATCAATACCATGAATATTATAACTTCAGAGATAAGCATTTCTAAGTGGAAAGATCAACCTTGTCTTAAAAACTTAGCTCCACTAAGGAAGGAAACCAAAGAGCAGTAAAATTAAAGTGAAGAGGGAATAAAACTTTCAGACCAGAGTCAGTAACCCATGTCTGTTACAGGGCTGGGCTGTCAAGCAATTGGCCAGGGAGGCAGTTTGATATTTACTACCTTAAGTTTTGAAATCACTCAGATGCTAAGTTAAATTTTCACTCTGATACTGGTTAGCTCTCAACCCCATAGCCATTTTATTAACATGTTTGTGTGATAACAATGTTTGGTCCTTATAGCTTGGCATATCTTAAACCCAGTAGTTGGCAGATGGCTCAGTGATCATCCTGGTTTAGGAAGTTATGAGAGATCTGTGGGTACCAGTGTTGGAGCCTGTGGTTTTCAAGTGGGGGAGCTCCATGTCTGGGCAGGGAGGAATTCACCATGACTCTGCAAGGAGGGAACCCAGGGAGCCACAGGGTTTGCATCATTTTTGCTCCAGTAGTAGCTCAAGCAAAATTTTAGTATGGACTCAGATTACTACCTGGGATTCTGGATTTGTGGCTATGTAAGGAAATGAGACTCATTTTACATTTGCATAGAAAGTGTGCGAAATGAAGTTTTGCTTCCAGACCAGGCTTTTAAGATACATCTTGGAGGTGAGAATGACTTCTTTGGTGAGCCCTTTTTGATCCCTGGACAACAAGGGCTTAGCCTGAGACCATCACAGGACCCTTCCCACACAAGCACCACAGATTGTGTAGGATGGATACACATTACTGATGAACAAGAGAAGGACCAACCCTAGGTAATGTTACTCCTTCAGATACTTAATGAAAGAGTTTGAAAGTCAGAAGATGGTGAAGGGTGTCTCATACTTGATATTCTCATCTTCTTTCTAAATAGTCAAAAGGAGACTCTATAAGGCAATGTGGAAATTAGGGGTTCACTACTTATTCTAATGTAGAGTTCTCTATTTTATTGACACCATATTTATATCACTCAATTGTTTTTAATTTAGGAAACATTTTTTAACTCGTGCAACTTATATTATGGAAAGGTCATGCACACCTGTTCCCAGCTAAAGAACTTGAAATAGAAAATGACATTCTCTACTGGAGACAAACCTCCCCACACTCCTGAGCAAAAACACACTTACAGACTGTAGAAGAGAGTGCCATACTTGCACTTGAACTTTTGTGTGGGAATAATGCACACAATTTCACACAAAAATAGCCAGACAACTCTTAAAAATGAAATGCCTAAAAAATAGAAGCCAATGTAAAACAAGCACAAAGCATTTTCCATCACTATGGGTATCTGATGCCCTGAGTTGGGTACTGACTAAAAGTGTTCTTTAATGATTGCTGAGAGGGACACAAAGATCATATGAGAGCAAGCAGTTGGACTATTGAAAAAATAGAGACTATAGAATGTGGTTATGTCACTGGGGGTAACAATACTGGGGGGTTATTGTAATTATTATAAGATTCTGGTTAGTCCCTGTGAAAGTGATGTACTAAAACCAGAAAATTGGGCTTGAATCTCTCTGGCTTCCCACACTGCCAGGCAATATGTCCACTTGCTTTTAACGTCACCATAGTTGTAAACCAGAGACAGTCTACCAGCAGTAGGTGTGCCTGTTTCTGGACTTCTGTGTCCCACAATATGAATGAAGAAATTTCCTTTCCTCTTTATAAAGTGCTCAGCCTCAGCTAGTTTAATATATAGCATCAGGAAATAGCTTGTGACACTTTACTAAAAAGAAAGACTCAACTTTCTGGTGATGTGTTATCCCTTCATTTATTTCCTCCACATACTTCTCTTGGTGACATAATACAGTTCTAACAGGTCGGCATCAGAAAAGTCACATCATATCTACATTTGTAACAGTTTGGTTCTATCTCTGAAGGTTGGAGCTCCTGAGCACATCTCTCAATATGAGTTCCAATTAATTCAGTCCTCTGGTAAGATGGGTCACATCACAGGAAGAGGAGACGAGGAGGAAGCTCTAAGCACGTTGACCTCATCAGGACTCAGCCCACCGCCTGACACTTGTGCCCATGTTCACAGGCTGATTAATGAGCTGTCACTTTAGTTGTTGACTGGTAAATTATTTATACTTATAAACCACTAAATAATTTAAAGCTGATATCTTCAATTACAGCTGAGGATGACAAGAAGAAGGTGGCTGCAGACTGCAGGTGGAGATCAGGAGCCTTGTTGCCAGGGCACCTTTGAACACTAGGCATGCTGACTAGTTTCCAGGAGAAAAATGGCAAAAAAAAAGCGTATCAGTCTGGCACAGCACATTTAAGAGAATGAAATGCCTCAACAACCAAAGCAAACACTGCTTTGGACAAAAACAACCAGGGTATTTCTTCAAAGGATAATAAAATTTTATAGGAAGTGAAAATCATCAGCTTCAAACATGGCCAGCTCATCATGGCAGACTCCATTTTAAACTTTAACTTATAAACATTTACCATGTTCTCTGACTGCAGATGGGGTGGGTGTGTCCACCTCTGCCTGTAGACATCAGTTTTGTTTTCCTTTCACAGGACAGCAAGCACAACTTACAAATGAAATATTTATTAGCAGGACACACAGTAGGTGTGGGCAGCAGAGCAGTCAGCCCAGACAAGGCAAGGGAGTTGCTGATGAGTAACGGGGAAGTGGGCTTGAGCAGAAGAAAGGTCAGAGCTTGGAAAAGATACACAGCAGCTCACTGATGCCCAAGCCCCATCCCGCAAACCACTCCAGAGTTAGGTAGGAAATCAAGACCCATTATCTTTAAAAGGTGCAAGTCCTACCAAATTAATAAAGTATATGTTATACAAATGAGGAGTGGCTGCATTTTAAGACAGCATTTCTGTTCATTTGTTGTTGGGTTTTTTTTTTGCATCTTCTATACTATAACTTGTATTTAATAGGCTGACATGTAGCCTTGACTAATGACTGACATCCAAGCCAGGCTACATAACAAATCACAACATCTGAAGGGAATTTGTAACACTTGTGTTGCCACATCACATGTGACCCCACATTCCACTAAAGCTATAAGCCAAATTAAATTCTTTTATAAGTTGCTTTAGACATTGGGTTTAATCACAGTAACAGAAAAGACATTAATACACACAGCCATAAAGTTTGACAATTGGTTGAGAAATTTTATGTAATTGAAGAGAATATGATTACAATTTCAGATGAAATATAGAGGAACATCACAGCTTGAATAGATTGTTGACACATTTTAAGTCTCTTTTGACTGTTTTCTTAAAGGCCAAGACTCAAGTGGTTATGGCAATATGGCTGCTCCCATAGAACATTATGCACTGCTCATAAGGATCTTTTACATGGGTCTCCATGTTCTTTAGAAACAAAAACAAGGTAACAGTAAATACTTGGTGTAGTGGTTTCTTAATAACTAACTTCCTTTGCTAAAATCAGTATGACTTTTCTGCATTTAGAAGCCTCACACCAAAAATCTTAAGCCATACTCACCAAAACCAGGATGATCTGAGACTTACAAGACCTCAGTTTAAATAAGCAAACAAGTCCTTAAGTCACAGTTTTTGATTCTTGAAGCTGATTGGCTATAAGGATAAGGAAAGTGTACAAACAGACACAAGTCTTCTAGAGTGTTTTGCATACTCTGGGTCCTCTTGGTATTTCTTACTCTATAGAAGATCCTGCTGGCCTCCTGCTTCACATAGATCAACAATCATCAATGTCATCCTTCTGTTTTCAGATGGGGTTGTTTGCATTTCTTATCTCCTAAAACAAAATGATTCTGATGGATTGCAAATGTTTGGCCCAGGGAGTGGCAATATTAGAAGGTGTGGCCTTGTTGGAGTGGGTGTGGCCTTGTTGGAGCCATGTGTCCCTGTGGGTGTTGGCTTTAAGACTCTCATACTAGATGCCTGGAAGCCAGACTTCTAGCAGCCTTCAGATGAAGATATAGAACTTTCAGTTCCACCTGCACCATGCTGTAACCTACCTGGATTATGCCATGCTCACACTTTGATGATAATGGACTGAACCTCTGAACATATAAGCCAGCCCCAATTAAATGTTGTCCTTATAAGAGTTGCCTTGGTCATGGTGTCTTTTCATAGCAGTAAAACCTTAAGTAAGACAACGATAATTCCACAAGTCTAGTCCTGATCTCCCACTTATTACTCTCAGAACCTTGAATAGACACTGACATTTGACTAAGGACATGGGTGGAATTCTGGAGTGACAAATGACCCACAATTTTATGGATTGCATAGACTTGGTAGTGACACAGTTATATCCTTTACATAACTGGATATGATCACCTCCATTCTTGAAAAGCTTAGCAGACACTTGAAAAGGAATAGCAAATGATTGGCTTCTAAATCAGAATTACATAGATCAGATGGTACAGACTTATGCTACTGTATTTGCCAAAACATGTAAATATTTAAACTTTTCATGTTATACTTCTTATTTACATGTACAGCAAGAGAACCAGCCATGCAGAATGAAAGGTGAGATTCATTTCCTGTGTAAAGACTTGCAGTGACCTGGATAAAGTATACACATGCCTGTACTAGTCAGGATATTATCATCAGAGTTATCATCTGCACTGGAAGAAAAGTTAGTCAGGATTTCCAGGCTTGATAAATACCTGGTTCAGATTATTGTGTTCCCTAACAGAGAGACACTCAACAGATGTGCACTGTAAGTTCTTTGTCCCCTTTAGAGCAGATGTGCCATGAGGAAACAGTAAATAAAAGCAACACCATGAGGATGCCAGACAGTAAGTTGCCCAAATTGTGTGAGACACAACAGGATGATTTTTTGCTGAAATAAAAGAATTAAATAGGACTGAAGGGAGCTTGATAGGAAAAATGTGCAAGATATAATTGATAATTGCTTGTCATCCCATAAAACAAGAAATTACAACTTTCATTAAGAAAGATCCCAGCAACTGTGAGGTTTGGTAAGGTTCAGAGTACCAGAAAAGTGTCTTCTGTACTCATAAAAGTGCCTCAACTAACTATTTAAAAATTTCTTCAAACAAATGATTTTTTTTAGAAAAGGAAATTTCAGGAATGAAAAGAAGTTTTTTAAAAAAGAAAGTCAAAAGGAATTTCCAAAACTCCAATGTAGTCAATACTGTATTTACTGGTTCTATATATGCAATTTGGACCAAACAAAGATCAAAGTTATAACTTTAAACTCTGTCTGTATGAAATGTTTACTCTTATTATCCATCAATTAATACTGGACACAATGTCATCATGTAGAGTGGTTCATAAGTTTATTTATTTGGTTTGGTCTTCCCATATGGTTCATGTCATTATTGCATTAATAGGCATATCCTTGAGGAAAGCCATCATTGTAGCCCAGAGGGTGCACATCTGGGAAGTTTTGATGATCACTTTCTCCTCTTGTCCTGAGTATAGGACATTCCAGGCATCTTGAAGCTAGCTAACTAGACTTCTCTATGTTCTGTGACACAAGTATGTAGAGTCTCCAGCAATAGAATCGGACTAGATTCTAATGGCTTCTAGAGGGTAGGCAACAGAATTAGCAATTGTCTGGAGGTCTAGACGATCCTACTGGCTAACAACTCAACAATATGTAACCTATTCCTCACACTGGCATTTCCATTTGATAACATATGGTGTTTAGCTGGAGATTTCCCCTCCTAATTATGAGGGAACCCTACTTCCATTATTTTTATATGTAGAGGAATATGTATTTTATGAAACTTCTATAGTATTAGGTTTCTATGTGCCTTTAGTGATAGTTTATCCCTCCTCATATTCCTATCTCTACCCTGTACTACCATTCTCCATCTCTCAAAGATAGATCATTAAAAGTTAGGGAAGAAAAATTATTCAGTCAAACCAATTTTTCTGAGTCAATAATATTTCACTGTCAAAGGAGGACACAGTGGAACTGTACATAAAACTTATCATGTAGCCACACCATTAGTAATCTTTTCCAGGAACTGATGGTTTAGCCATGTGGAAAAGGAAGTGTGTTAGATAATGTCTACCATCTCAGATGAAAAGATGAAAAGAGACTTTATGCAGACACAAATCTATAAACACTTAGCAAAATAAATAAAACCAAAATTTTATGACCTAACACTGGCTTAAAAATATATTAAAATTCCCATCAATAACAGAAACCACCAAAAATTGTTGAGCTGAGCCCCAAATTTTAAAACATCTGAAAACTGTTACTCAGTTTTCTGTTCAGTAACAAAAATACTGGAGGTGATCAGTGTAATAAATGGAAGATTTGCTGGCTCAGACTATCAGAAGTTATGTGATATACTAACTCACCATTGGATAGCTATGATGGGGAAGTACATTACAGCAGAACACCACACAATTCCTAAATACTGGAAAATGGAAAAGGCAGAGAAACAGCATCAGATGGAGGTCCTAATATTACCTTTAGGTACAAACCCTCAATGATACAATTTACTTTCAATAAGCCCCACTTCCTAAGGGTTCTTCTACCTCATAATAACACTATAAGTTCTCCACATCCTCTCCAACACCTGATGTCTTCTGAGTTTTTGATCTTAGTCATTCTGACTGGTGTGAGGTGAAACCTCAGGGTTGTTTTGATTTGCATTTCTCTAATGACTAATGATGTTGAACATTTTTTTAAGGTGTTTCTCAGCCATCCGAATTTCTTCAGGTGAAAAGTCTTTGTTTAGCTCTGTACCCCACTTTTGGATAGGGTTATTTGGTTTTCTTGGGTCTAACTTCTTGAGTTCTTTGTATATATTGGATATTAGCCCTCTGTCGGATGTGGGGTTGGTGAAGATCTTTTCCCAATTTGTTGGTTGCCGATTTATCCTTTTGACAGTGTCTTTTGCCTTATAGAAACTTTGTAATTTTCTGAGGTCCCATTTGCCTATTCTTTCTCTTAGAGCATAAGCAATTGGTGTTCTGTTCAGGAATTTTCCCCCTGAGCCAATGTCCTCAGGGGTCTTACCCAGTTTCTTTTCTATTAGTTTTATGTGGAGGTCCTTGATCCACTTGGAGAAAGAGGAACACTCCTCCACTGCTGGTGGGACTGCAAGCTGGTACAACCACTCTGGAAATCAGTATGGCGGTTCCTCAGAAAACTGGACATGATACTTCCAGAGGACCCAGCCATACCACTCTTGGGAATATACCCAAAAGATTCCCCAGCATGCAATAAGGATACATGCTCCACTATTTTCATAGCAGCCTTATTTATAATAGCCAGAATCTGGAAAGAACCCAGATGTCCCTCAACAGAGGAATGGATACAAAAAAATGTAGTATATATACACAATGGAGTACTATTCAGCCATTAGAAACAATGAATTCATGAAAGTCTTAGAGAAATGGATGGAGCTGGAGAATGTCATACTAAGTGAGATAACCCAGTCTCAAAAGAATACCCATGGTATGCACTCACTGATAAGTGGCTATTAGCCTAGAATCTTGAAACAAAAAAGACACAATTCACGTTCCAAATGATATCTGACAAGAAGAAAGGAGTGGACACTGGGGCTGGAAAGGATCAAAGCATCAGTGTAGGGGAAGGGGGAACAAGGAAGAGGGAAGGGGTGAAGAGGGAGCAGGGGGAGGGAAAAGGGCATGTGGGACCTTTGGGGGGTGGGGAACCAGAAAAAGGGAAATGAATCGTAAATATAGAATATATCCAATAAAAAAATATATATTAAAAAATAACACTATAAGTTGATGACTAAGCTTACAATCTTCACAACACATCTTTGAAGGACAGTTCACATCCAAACCAGAACAAGCCATCTTAATGATTCTCTGAAGTCTTTGAAGTTTGAAGTCAAGCTACAAAATAGAAGAAAGAACTTGCTGCCTATTTCTGATGAGTTGATGTCTAGAAAATATAACCACAGTAAAGATCCAAATACTTCAGCGTGGAATTGGCAAACCATGATAAGACACGTAGACAATGAAACTGATGTCTGAATACTAGATAAGAGCATTACAAATCATTTAGGAAATTGATGCACTCTGTATTCCCAGTCTTGCACAATGGAATACTGTTAAGACCTAGGAGCTGTTCCCAATATTATAAAATAAGTTAAGCAACATAGAAAGCAAAGTCAGGAATGATGCACATTTCTGCTAGCATAGGATTCGGAAGGCTAACATAAGGATATTGATTGTTTGAGTTAACTTGGCCCTGTCTGGTAAAACAATAGCAGTTAAGTAATGAGTAGCCATCAGGGAAGATGAATGGAAACTCACAATAAGGTATCACTGTCTAACATAGTATTTAAATCATCAAGCAGAAGCAGTTATAATGTCAAATGTTGGTTAAGCTGGCAGTAAACTGGACATCTCCAAATTTGTAGTGGGAAAGTAAATTGCAGACTCATTTGGAAAAACATGTTGGAAATTTCTTGTGAAATCTAAGATGCAGTTCCCCAGCACAGTGTTTGGACTTTGGGTAGCTGATTGGTCCCAGAAACTAAAAAATAGTTTGCAAGAATCCTTGTCCAAATTTCTTCTTAACTATTATTTATTATGGCTCCAATCTGGGGAGAGTCCAGCTGTCTTTGAATAGATAAGCAGCTGACTGAATCAGGGTGGTATAAATGAAAATAGAATGGAACAAAATAAAAAATGCTGAAGCATTTTATGAAATCTTACCCCTTTTAAAGACTACCATATCCAGCCTTCTATGGACTGATGAGTAATTATGAATTTTTACTTGTGATGTCTAATTCATCTACTTTACCTTTAGAAATGATCTGATTTCCTTGCAAGGCTTACCTTGAATATTCTAGTTGACTTATTGTTTGTCTTATGGTTTTACTGCTGTAAACAGACCCCATGACTGAGGAAACTTGTAGACATTTAATTGGGGCTGGCTTACAGCTTCAGAGGTTCAGTCTAGTATCATCAACATGTGAGCATGGCAGAGTCCAGGTAGGTTACAGCATGCTGCAGGTTCTATGAGTTCTATATCTGCTCTGAATTCTATATCATCATCTAAAGGCAACTCGGAGAAAACTGGCTACCAGGCAGCTAGGATGATGGTCTTAAAACCCAAGTCCACTGTGGCACACCTACAAGACCACACCTCCATATAGTGATACTCTCCATGGGCTAGGCATATATAAGCCATCACATTCCACTTCCTGACCCCATAGACTTGTTCAAACATATGAGTCTATGGGAGTCATACCTAAACATAGCATAATGCAAAATACATTTAATGTATTTATTTGTACATTTAATACTTCAAGAGTCCTCATAATCTATAACAGTCTCAACAATGTAAAAAATCCGAAGTTTAAAGTCTCTTCTCAGATCCATTCAATTACTTAACTGGAATCCCCAAAGCATGGTAGGAAACTACCTGGGCAAACTCCAAACTCTCCATCTCCGATGTCAAAGTAGTGTTCAGATCTCCAAATCCTTTTATAGCCTTGTTGACTACAACAAACTCCTTTTTCCTGGGCTGGTTCCACTTCCTGTTAGCAGCTTTCCTTGGCAGATATCCCACAGTTTTGACATCTCTATCATCTTGGGGTCTCCAAGGCAACTTCAATCTTGCAGCTTCTTGTTCCAGTGTCTGGAATCTATACATGGTCTTCTGAGCTCCTGTAAAGGCCTTTGTTCACTTCAACTCTGCCCTCTGTACCACTCTGAGCTCTGGATGACTATACTGCATTGTGGCTGCTGTTCATGGTGGTCATCCCATGGTACTGGAATCTCTAACATGGTGGGGTTCTCATGGAAAACAGGCTCCACCAATAGCTTCTCAGATGATCCCTTTACAGTACCAACTTTCAAAGTCTTTGCATGGCCCTGAGTCCTGGGCCTTCAACTGCACCTGAGACTGCATCTTCATCAATGGCCTTTCGTGGCCTTTTGCAGTGTCAAGCCTCAGCTGCTCTTCATGACCCCTTCATGCCTTCAAAATCACTACCATCTTGGTGACTTATAGCTGAAGCATGAGGTACAACATCTCTTTACTGAATTCTAGTTTCAAGTCCTAAATTGTCTTTATCATTTCATTTAGCCTTATATTTGTATTATTTGACTATTACTCTGATGTTTATTCTTAGTTTCTTGTAGTTCAATGAAGTGTTTGTGTCTTTAAACACCTTGAATTCTTTGATAAAGCTTATTATTGTTGTTTTAAATTTTGTGCCCTAGAGTTCATTCTGTAGTTCTAATTAGAGATGATTTCTATGGGACTAGTGGATTTGATAAATGTGTTGTCTTAGCCATATGTTTTGTGTTTGATTCTATAATATAACCTGGCCAATGGACCTCTTTCTTTGGCTATGTGTCTGATATTATATTTTGGCATGTTTTAGACTGAGTCAGTACAGGAACTGTATCCTGGAGGTAGGCCAGCCAGGTAAAGCTGGTACATCATCTGTTTAATTGGACCAAGCAAAGATCATTTCTGAAGCTCAGGTCTGGTGTTATCGTTGTGGGTGAAGAGATGCCTCCAGGTAGATGGAAGGATGGCTGAAGCAAGGAGCACAACAAGGGTGGCTGGTGATCAAAGCAGGTTCAAGAGCTATGGGTTTGGAGCTAGGCTGGCAGATGTTGAGATGGTGTCAGCTAGAGAGAGGAATGGGAGAAGGAAGAAGCAGTTTACCCTGTATGGGTGGCTTGTTTCTTGGCCTTGACATTGATTCCAGTTTGTGTCCCATCTGAGTGTTTTGGAAAACAATAAGTAAATTCATGTAGTTGTCTTCAAATGATAAATGCATGTGGATTCATTCACAAATATTCATACACTGAAATAGTTGAAGCAAAGTTTCAAGCAAAGATATGGATAGCACTGTTTTCACACTTGCTCCCACTTTGTGCTCTCTCAGAGTTTAGCTTGTGATAAACAAGAGTATATAGGGCAGGAGGACATTCTATGTAGTCATGGTGTGATCTCATTTGCCTATTACTATAAATTCTTAGCCATCTCTCCTTCTCCCTTTCCACAATTCAGTAAGTCTACTGAATTATCAATGATTCACTCTTGCCTCTCTTAATATGCAGTTGCTACCCTTGCAAAAATTTGGGATGGATATAAAGTCTTCAAAGGATATAAAGTCTATTACTGTTCTGATGGGTTACCTAGAGTCTTAGGACTGAGAAGAAATCAAGCAACTTTGAATATATATATATATGAAAGGCAGTCATGCCTCCCATCAGGTTTAATTCACAAGGCTAAGTTAAGTAAAATAGGAGCTGGAGTGATGATGTAGTGGCTAGAAGTCATCTGTCATGTTTAAGTGCAACCGCTATTCCAGGGGACTCAATTTCAAATCCTTATGGTCCCATGGCAGGACAAAGAATGCATCTTTATCATCCTTAAGTTTTTAGAACAGAACACCTGACCTCTTTCTTATAATGGAACATGCCAGCTAGACAACTTGAGTCTTTCTTAGAAACATGGCTCCTTGCATAGCTCTGCCACAAATGGAACAAGCCTAACAGGACTTTGGCAGAAGCCTCTGACCCCTGCTTGATGCCTTCTTTACATTTTAGTGTTACAGTGCACCCCCCCTTTTTTTTCCGAGACAAGGCTTTTCTGTGTAGTCCTGGCTATCCTGGAACTTACTCTGTAGGCCAGGCTGGCCTCAAACTCAGAAATCTGCCTGCCTCTGCCTCCCAAGTGCTGGGATTACAGGCGTGTGCCACCACGTCCGGCTCAGTGTGCCTCTTCTAACCTCAGTAGAATATGATTTAACTTCTATGACTTCATCATATCCATATTATTTCTATTTGTGTATGTGTTTGAAGGAGATGATGGGAGGAGTGTATTTGTTCCTGTGTTCTTGCATCAAGGCCAGACATTGACACTGAGAGTGTTGTTCTGTTATTCACCATAATTTTTTTATTCAATATATTCTTAATTTACATTTCATATGATTTCCCCTTTCCAGGCTTCTCCCTCCCAGCAAGTCCCATAAGCCCTTTTCCCTCCCCCTGTTTCTCCATTCACTTCTTCCCACTTCCCTGTTCTGGTATTTCCCGACACTGCTGTATTAAGCCTTTCCAGAATCAGGGCCCCCCCTTCCTTCTTCTTGGACATCATTTGATATGTATATTGTGTCTTAGGTATTTCGGTATTCTAGACTAATATCCGCTTATCATGAGTGCATATCATGAGTGTTCTTTTGAGATTGGGTTACCTCACTTAGGATGATGTTCTCCACCTCCATCCATTTGTCTAAGAAGTTCATGAATGTATTGTTTCTAATGGCTGAATAGTACTCCATTGTGTATATATATACCATATTTTTTGTATCCATTCTTCCATTGAGGGACATCTGGGTTCTTTCCAGCTTCTGGCTATTATAAATAGGGCTGCCATGAACATAGTGGAACATGTAACCTTATTATATGCTGGGGAGTCCTCTGGTATATGCCCAGAAATGATATAGCCGGGTCATGCCCAGTTTTTTGAGGAACTGCCAGACTGATTTCCAGAGTGGTTGTTCCAACCTACAATCCCACCAGCAGTGGAGGAGTGTTCTTCTGTCTCCACATCCTCACCAACACCTGCTGTCTCCTGAGTTTTTAATCTTAGCCATTCTGACTGGTGTGAGGTAGAATCTTAGGGTTGTTTTGATTGGCATTTCCCTAATGACTAATGGTGTTGAACATTTCTTAAGATGTTTCTCAGCCATCCCAATTTCTTCATGTGAAAATTCTTTAACTCTGTACCCCATTTTTTAATAGGATTGTTTGGCTCCCTGGAGATTAACTTCTTGAGTTCTTTGTATATGTTGGATATTAGCCCTCTGTCAGATGTAGGGTTGGTGAAGATCCTTTCCCAATTTGTTGGTTGCCATTTTGTCTGCTTGACAGTGTCCTTTGCCTTACACAAACTTTGTAATTTTATGAGGTCCCATTTGTCAATTCTTGATCTTAGAGCATAAGCTATTGGTGTTCTGTTCAGGAAATTTTCCCCTGTGCCCATGTGCTCAAAGGACTTCCCTAGTTTCTTTTCTATTAGATTTCACATATCAAGCTGAGAATAATGCCTGAGGAGCTCAAGAGCAGAGGGGAAACCTGGGGATTATGGCTTTCTTGCTAGTTCATACTCTACTTCCTTTATGTATTTTTTAATTGAAATATCATTATATCATTTCTCTTCCCTCAGCCAATCCCATGTCCTCATTCATTCTATCTCAATTTCATGGTCTCTCTTTCTTTAAGTATAATTACATACTCATAATATTAATAATATTTCATGAGTGTGTTTTTTGTGGGAATTGGATTATGTAACTATGAAACAAAAGAAGAGCTTCAGGCTTCATCAGCAAGTTATTACATATTTGATTCTAAATTATGAGTGTATATATATATATATATATATATATATATATATATATTGGTATGGGTGTGTGTGTGTGTGTGTGTGTGTGTGTAATCCATGTTCATTTAGTGTTACTGGTATGTGTAATTTTTAGGGCTAACTACTTGGTTAGCAAATAACCATCTAGTGATTGGAAAAGTCAGGGATTTTAGATGAGAACATACTTCTGCCTATTTTTCAAACCAATATAATTTCTAAGTGCCTTATAAACATATAACATTATACCCATAGATAAGTGTAGCTCTTGCCCCTCACCAAAGCAGCTTCCTTCTGCAACAGACTGAGACTACTTTAGATAGACAACTGGTCAAATGAAGAGAGTAACTAACCATGCTGTGCATGGCCCCAGCTGATATATCTACAACAAAATCTCCATACCTGTGGCTCAGTAAATTTCAATGAAGTGGGATAAGAAAGACTTGTAAGATCCACAGGGCCAGGGCATCTGTTCTAGAGAGAGTGTCTTCTCTATAGAAATGGGATGCTACCTCCATGAAACAATAATATTATAGTTGTCTAAACAAACCTGCACAGTGATTATTATACCAGCTTATGTGCCAACATTGAGGGGAGAATAACACCCAACTGGTCTCACCAAGTGCCTAGAAAAAAGAACTATATAGAACTAATGACTACTGAGAGAGGACAAGTAAGTCCTTCAAGTGATTATCTACTTATTTTGTTAACTTGGGCAAATGAAACAATATTTAGTTTTTGTAGTCTTTGAAAATGAATGTAATCCCCATAACAATGCTCCTGGTCACATGTTTGTATATAAGGTATCATCATTGTACCACCACAAGCAGCACTAAAAAAAGCAGAACAGTACAAATTTAAAGGTACTATTTACTCAGAGTTCTCCAAAGAAAAATGAAGATGATATTAATAAATATGTTATGAGAATTTTTGATGAGCATTAGATTACATAAGTATGGAGGATGAGTTCTGCTTCTTCTAGCAGTAATCAGTGGTGTAATTTCCTTAAGATAAGAAGTCCAGAGGATCGGGGAAGTTGAAGTTGTGCATCCCAACTGAAGACAAAGGACACGGAAGCTGGATGGTACTTACATATAGCCTGGAGCCTAAGGTCAGAGAAGCAAGCATCTGCAAGTAGAAGACAGATGTCCTGGATCTAGAAAGAGAGTCCACCTTTCTTTACTCTCTTTGTTCTATCTGTGTTTCACTAGATAAGATATTTTTCCATATGGGCAGGATCTTTCTTCTTCAATTAATGATTTGGTTGTCTTCTAGAAGTCTCTAATGGGAACAATTAGAAATAATATCAAATGAGCTACATGTGAATCTCTTGCCCCAGACAAGTTGGCACATAACACTGACAAGCACAAGTAGCTTAAATTGAAGGAGTAATGTGGAGGATAAGAGACTCAGAGTACCAAGTTGAAGGAGCCTTTACTAATAGAGTGTAGGACTAAAACAAAATTCTACTGTCTACTGACTTCTGACAAAAAAGGACAAAATTTCCTGTATAACCCTCAGGAAATATGGAAAGAGACTACAGTGGGCTACCCTATCTCAGAATATAGCAGGTATTTCTAAGAGCCAGCCTTTAAGAGTAGCAAGCAATTTCAGAAACTTAGGTAAGCAGCGAGTCATTTAAATAGAGAAGAAAATTCACAATAACTGAGCAATGAAATCAAAATGGATGTCCATCTCCTGATGAATAAAATGCATAATACACAATGGAATTCACTCAGCCAAATGAAATGTAATTATGTCATTTGTGGGAAAATTGATGGAGCTGGAGATCATCATGTTAAGTCAAATAAGCCAGACCCAGAAAGACAAATAATCATGGATTTGGGGAGGCATATTTAATATGTAGTTTTTTCTAATTCCTAAAAAGTATGAAGAAGGATTTATGGGAAGAGGAAGGGAACATGAAGAGATGATGACAAGAGAGAGAGATGGGTACATGTGATCAGCAAGTAGTGTCTTAGTGAGGGTTTCACTGCTGTGAACAGTGCAGGTTTTATAAAAGACAACATTTAATTGGGGCTGGCTTACAGGCTCAGTGGTTCAGTCCATTGTCATCAAGGCAGAAACATGGCAGCATCCAGGCAGATATGGTGCAGCCTCCTGCTGAGAGTTCTACATCTTCATCTGAAGGCTGCCTTCCAGGCAGCAAGGGTGAGGGTCTTAACCCCACACCCACAGTGACACACCTACTCCAAGAAGGCCACACCTCCTAATAGGGTCACTTCCTGGGCCAATCATATACAAACCATCACACCTGTATAAAAGATCAAGACCAAAAACTATTACTTTGTTCAATTAATTTCTACCAATAATAAATAACTTGATGAAATATGAAGTATTGTCTTCTCTGCTTAACTCCTTGCTTATGTGTATATCTTTGTTTAGGGGCTCATTTTGATTTAGCCTTCAGTGGAGGTCTTGACCTGTGGAGTTGTTGGGACACAGGTTGGGAGTGCATTTTCACTCCCCCTATGTGCTTCAGAGATGTTGCTAATGTTCAGCATTCTACCCTAGAAACGGGCCTGCTTCTTGCCCATTTACTTTTAATCCTACTCTTCTCCTATTGTGCAAACTACAGACACCATGGATCACTGTTTATTTTGCATCCTTACCCGTAGCATCTTGGCTTCATATTTAGGTCCCTGAGCCATCTAAATTGTTGTGCTAACCAAGTTAAATCCCAGAGCTCAGAGCAACTATGGGGAAGGCTTCCTACATCTCATCCCGGTGCTGTAATTGAAATTAAAGCAAATTATTCACACAGTGCACATTAACGTTGGCGCGGCTCCTCTGTCTTCTTCCCAAATGACATTATGAGTTATGCCAAACTCAACTCATTTCCATTTTTGATATGTTTAACGAGTGGTAGATGAAGGGAATACTATTGGTGCGGTATAACTTAATTTTAGTTGGGCATTTAGGGAAACAATGACTTTAACTTCTTTGTTGAACAGGACAGGTAAGTACCAACCACAGGATAGAATTTTAACAAAATAAACAACAACAGCAGCAACAACAACAGCAACAAAAAGCAATGGTCAGTAGTTGAATATCAGATGGATAAGAACCAGAATGCATAACTGTTTCTATTTGTTTTATTTAATATTTTTCTATTGGCTAGCCCTTGATCAATATTGCCATTAACAGCATAGTTATGTTTTACATGTATGTATTTGTGCTAGTCTAAATTTGAGATGAAGGAAGATTCTAGGAAAAGGAGCTAAAATATCACAAAAGAACTACATCTTGAAACAGTAGTTCTGGTAATGTTCACAGTTATCATAAATAATTAGTGACTTATCTGCATTAGGGTTCTATATTAACAAAGGCAATACTGTCACTGCAACATACCTTTGAAAATGGATGCCAAGAAACATAACTGCTGTTTTTCTCCTCTTCCTTATTTCTCTTTCTACTCCTTCCTTTCCACAGTATTGCAGGATGAATGGAAATAAACAGACGATCATTTCAAAGGTCATCTCTGAGTGATAGAACTATGTTTCTTTATTTTTTGTTTTATGTTACTTTTAAAAGAATTTGAGCAATAATCAGTGTTGCCAGTTGGGTCACATATTTGTCCATTTTTAACCTACTTTCTACAATAATAATGATGATAGATAAGCCTGTGTGATAATCTAGAAAGGGAACAATACTTCACTGTTGTTGGGAAGTTAAAACAGTCACTGTGGAAAATCGCAGGGAGGAACCTTAGGACTTCTTATATAAAATTGTGCTATAATTCATAATTCTCTATATTGGGTATAACACTCCTCAAACTGAATAGTAGGTTGAAGGGATAGTCCATGTTCACAAAAGGAGTATTCACAAGCATTAGGATCTATTTAGATTCAACTTAAGTTCTAATGACTTATGAATAGGACAGAGAAAAGGTAATATAGACTACAATGGACTTCACCTGCTTGCAGCTACTCTAAGTGTAGTGGTGATTATTGCAGCCTAGAATGGCTAAGAGAGTGATAGGTGTCTGGGAAGATGTGTGATACTGCTCACAGGATGTAATTTCAGCATTAAAAGAATGTGCACAAAAAAAGAATGTGTACAGTAGAGCTATTGTTCAGCATGATGATATTGTCAATGATGACATATTATGTCTTAAAAAATAAGAGTTTCTTACTAGGAGTACAGTATATAATCCAGGCCAGGCCTTTCTTCATTAGCAACACCCAACTATTCATTGGGTATGTACATTTCAAAACAGCTATGTATATACAAATGCAATAATCTGGATTAATTAAAAAGTGTTTTTTAAGAGACAACATTATGGGTAAAATGAAAATACAGTCTAAAAATAAGGCAATGTCAAGATGGATCAGCACTTAAGATCCCTCACTATTATTTCAGAGGACCCAGGTTTGTCTGAGCACACACACCGTGGCAAACAACCATTTGTAATTCCAGTTGTAGGTAATACGATGTCCTCTTCTGGCCTCTGTGGCCACAAGGCATGCATATTGTGCACATGCAAACATGCAGGCAAAACATGGATTATATAAAATTAAAATTAAAAATAGATATATGAGAAGAGTTGAGGTAAAGTTATTCATTGTAAATTCAATGCCAAGTGTATGGAATAGGAAGCTACCCTTTACTCCAAAGAGGCCTGATTCATTTACTCCTCAGAGCAAATGCGTGTGGCTACTAAGGAATGAAGCCTTAATTAGCCCTGTAGGCTAAATCACATGTCAGAAAATTTTAGTGTGTACTTCCATTCTTTCTTAGAATTTGGTTCCTTATACCTGTTGGAATATCTTCTTCCCTGCATCTGGGATTTTTGTCTAGCTGCTCTATGGATCTTCCTTGCCAAAACCAAGGATATTGTGTCTAACTGGGACCCAGATCCCCACAGCCATGAGTGAGGTGAGATATTCAGGACTGAGACCTGTGAAGACAGAACAGGTATCCTCTAAGACTCACCCATGTTTCATGAATTCTCTGATCTTTTATTTAGCATTAAGGTTACTGACATCTCCTAGCACATCTATATGTCCTGGTTGAAAGCTTTGTAGTGTTCCTGCTTCTTTTGTTGTATCATTTCTTTTCTGGTACTAAAACTTTACAACTTTCCCCTTAAACCAAGAGAATCGCTAAAAATTACATATAGGCTAGCAACAGGGAAAAAATAAAGAAAAACTGTCCTTTACACAGAAAGAAAGCAGTCATAATATTGAATTCTACTGTTTAATGAGATATTTAAATTACATATAATCAAGGGGAAACCTATTATTTTCAATGATTTAAGGGCTCCCATATGAAAGATGAAATACAGGAGTCTCAGAAGATATTCTTGCAGCCTGTCTTTCCCTGTCTGAAAGAGCCTTGAAGAGATCAGTGAACACAAGCTATCTCTGCTTCTCTTCTATTGCCAAGTGCAGGTGATCGTCTGTGTTCTTTTCTCATCAGGATGTCCTTCTTCAAGATCTTTCACCTGATCTCTCTGTAGGTAGATTCAAATGCCAGAAGGGCTAGGACCTTCAACAAGCAGATAGGCTGCAGGTTTTCACGTCTGATAAAAAATCGCCAAAAGTACTGGTCTAGAGAGTGTGGCTCAGTCTTACCTTTTATTTCTTTTATGTTTTTTTCAAAAATATTAAAAATTACATTATTTATTTATTATGCATGAGTGCCTGTGTATACACACATGCATGCATTTGCATCCTTACCACATGTGTGTGAAAATCAGAGAGAAACATGGGGGAATCAGTTCTCTTCTTTTATTTGATGTGGGTTCTAGAAATGGAATTCAAGTTGCTAGGCTTGGAAAAAGAGTCCTTACCCACAAAACCATCCCATGGGTCCTTAATTTTTTTCTTTCTTTTCCCCCATTTTTATACAGATCACACTATTTTGATAGCATTTTAACCATGAGCATCCTTCCTGGGACATAGAATTGACTGGGCATTCTGCTAACAGTGGCAGACTTCTAGAGAGCACTCCTGTCTCGCAGAAGAGGCACTATCCAGCATGGAAGTAGTATGGTACAGAGAAGAGAATCTTGGGTTAGAAAGAATAGCTATTGCCAACTGGACGCTGTGATGCTTAACTTCACTTGTGTATCTGACACAAACTACAGTCACCTGGGGACAATGTTTCCAAGAGGAGTTGTATAGATTAAGTGGGCCTGTGAGTCTATCTATAAAACAATTATTTTGATTATGTTCACTGACGTGGGAGGTTTCATCCATCCTGGGAGGCATCATCTCCTAAATTAGAGTCCCAAAGGGTAGAGGACGTGAACCACACAATGAGTATGCATGTTTAGACTCTCTCTCTCTCTCTCTCTCTCTCTCTCTCTCTCTCCTCCCTCCCTCCCTCCCTCCCTCCCTCTCTCTCTCTCTCTCTCTCTCTCTCTCTCTCTCTCTCTCTCTCTCTCTCTCTCTCAATGCTTGGCTATATATGTGACAAGATGTCTCATGTTGCTAGCTTTGTTTCTCCGGTGTGATGAACTCTATTCCAGAACTCTGAGCTAAAACAAACCCTGTCACTTCTAAGTTCCTTTTTTGTAGGATATTTTATCACAGCAACAGAAATAAAACTAGGAAGAATGTGGAGTTTTGAAGTGTATGCTACCAATGTCAAGTGTGTAACTTAAAAAAAACTGTTTTTAACTCAATGTGTATATACCTCATAAATTTCACTGGCCCTGTGTGGAATCTGCTCTCACCAATGTCTGAATACAATATGTCACACTAGCACTTCTGGGATGTTAGCCAGGAAGCTTCCTGATGATAGAAAGAAGGGGGCCAAGTGCATTCCTTTGGTCTAGGATACCTGTTAGTCACCGTTTAGCTTCTGTGATCAAACATCAGAACCAAAAGGAACTAATGAAGACAAAGAAACAAGGGATTGTTTAAGATGAACAATTCCAGAGGAGGAACCAGAATGTTGGTAGCCCCAAGAGGGATTACATTATTAACAGCAAATTCAATGAGAAAACAATCAAATTGGACTACATGGGGTAAAGCTATAGGCCCTTAAAGGGTGCCCCCAGGGGTATACTTCCTCCAACAACACCCTACCATCCCCCTAATAGCACCACCAATTGGGACCAATTTTTCAGACACACGAGCTTATGGAGGACATTTCTAATTTAAGATACAGTAATGTGCTCAACCAGGAAATTAGGGAATATGAGGTGTGGATGGGAAGCAGAGGTACCTGCCGTGTCACCAGCTAGGATGAGTGTAGAGTAGAACATATACCAAGAAAGGACACTGATTTCACCTGGTCAATAGTAATGACTGTAGTTCTTAGGAACTCCAACCCAACAGATCTGTTGGTGAGCCCCAGAAAAAAACTGAGGAGAAAGGAAATGTAGTCAGGCAAATTATGTGTACGTTCTTGTGGGTCTGTCTTCATCCAAGATGTGTTGCATTATTGATGGAAAGGCATAAATATTTATTAACTGCACAGCATATCTTTTCTTCCAAAGAGGACAAAATAGAAACAAAGAAGAACACCAAAATTGAAAGCACAAAGCTCTAAATTCTCCTTTTAAACTGCCACATAGAAATTTCTCTTGTTTAGAGTTTAGAGAGTAAGCAGGCACTGATGTGGTTGAGGTAGACAACAGACAGGATCGTCCCAACCCACCAGACACTTTTCTGTTTCCATTCTCTGTGTTTTGCACACATCCATGTCTACCAAAGCCAGTGAATTGTCAGAAAACTATGAATAGGCAGAGGGTCAACTCAGAGCATAAAAATCACAATCTCATCAGGAAATTGCCTCTTCACACCCACTGAAATATCATCAGGAATGATGACTATTATAGTGAAAACTTGTACAGGGAAAGAGTATATTTAAACATTTCCTATTTATTAAGCATTCATATCAATATGTATTTGTGTTCCATAGTTATCCTGAAGTAGTTATTTCAAAGTTCTTTGAAAGAAATATTATGTTTTTCTACAAAATCTCTGTGAAATAGTCTAAATACTCTCTTATTGACAAAATGATACTAATGTTTTTAGTATTGAAGTAATTTCATGTTTTGCTGTTGCCAGAGATTTTATTTCACTGCAGATTGTTTTCCCTATATTCTTGTATGAAGATGTCACAATGAAACCCATTATGCTGGTATACGCTAGTACATAATTATACATGCTAGTACCTACTTATATATGCTAGAGCATGCTTATGCATGCTAGTACATGCTTACACATGATTATACATGCTAGCACATGTTACTAAAAGGGGAGTAAAAGTATAAAATGAAGGGAAAAATGGAATACACAAAATAATTACGAACAAAGAACTACAGACCAACTAACCCTTTATTTGATGTTTATTTGAGAAAAATTATTTATATTTTAATGCTTTATATTTTTATCATGTTATCTCTTCTGTCAACACTTCCAATATTCTCCCGTACATATCTACCCATCCATTCTCCTCTACCTCTCTGTCTCTGTCTTTTCTCCTTTTCTCTCCCTCCCTCTCTCTCTCTTTCTCTCTCTCTCTCTCTCTCTCTCTCTCTCTCTCTCTCTCTTTCTCTCTCTCAAACACACACACACACACATACACACACACACACACACACAAACTGAAGGACCTTTTCATAATTCCCTTTACAAAACCACCATTACCCTGTAACTAAAACCCCACACAGACACAATAAGTAAAAGAAAGTTATAGAACAATATTAATTACGCACATAGATTCAAAATTCTCAAACTTGCAAAAATACTTGTAAACTGAATTCAGGAACATCAAAAAGATTATCCACCATGGTTAAATTATCCTCATTATAGAGGGCAGTGAGTGACACTTAAAGACACTGCACTTAAAGATGAAACACACTGAACTCAAAGACACTGCACACTGCACTCAAGGACACCATACACTGCATATAAAGAAATTGAACACTGCACCTAATGACACTGTACATTTTCCTTACCAAGATTATACTGTTTCCCATATGTTAGAAAAACAACTCAAAATGGGTTGATACCCTAAACTATATGCAGTGTACAAATTTACCTGGCTCCAAAACACTAAGCACTGGAGGCTGTTTGTTCATTCACATAGTTTACTTTAAAGTTATATTAATTTTTGCAATCTTAAATGTGAACGTGCACATTTGCACACTTGATGCTCTCACCTCCTGCCCACTCCCACCGATAGAAATCATTTATTTTTGAGACATGGTCTCCTACATTTCCCAATCTAGCTCTACTGCATGAACTTCTTGTCCTTGTCTCTGGAGTTGTGGGGTTGAGGTGTATGCACTGCATCCCATGGAGAAGATCATTCTAAACAATACTGACATGAATTTCCACAACGATATGGGCACTGGGCATCCATTCACTGTTCTGCTTCTACTGCCTGGCCAGCCATAGGCATATAGGTATGTGAGTAGCCATGTGTTTTAGTCAGGGTTTCTATCTCTGCACAAACACAGAGAAGCAATTTGGGGAGGAAATGGTTGGTTCAACTTGCACTTCCACATTGCCATTCATCACCAAAAGAAGTCAGGACAGGACCTCACATGGGACAGGAACTTGGAGGCAGGAGCTGATGCAGAGGCCACGGAGGAATGCTGCTTTCTGGATTACTTGCCCTGGCTTGCTCAGCTTGCTTTCTTATAGAACCCAAGACTACCAGCCCAGGGATGGCACAGCCTACAATGGGCCCTCCTACCTTGATCACTAATGGAGAAAATGCCTTCCAGCTGGATCTCATGGAAGCACTTTTCTCAAGGGAAGTCCCTTTCTCTGGAATAATTAAAGCTGTGTCAAGTTGACATAAAACAAGCCAGTACATCATAGAATAATTGAGAGAGAAATGTTATAGTTTGAATTTGGTTTTTGTCTTCCATTGTAATTTGGGCTTGACCCCCAATTTCATACAGTTGGGAGGTGGCAGAAACTTTGCTGGTGGGTACATAATGCATTAGGACAGTCACTTAGGAAACGTGGAGAGCCCAATCTCCCTCAGATTTCCTTTTGTTTGAGATGTGTGTTTGAACACTCGTGATATATCCTTATGGTATTCTGTCATCCTCTGTCTTTACCAGAAGACAAATCAATATCTTATCAGACTAAATGCTGAGCCTCCAAACCCATGAGCCCATGACAAATATCTTATTATAGTTAATATCAACTAGTATAGATACCCAAGCAAGTGAATTCATTAATATAGATAAAAATTATTCTTTTTATAGTAAACATATGTAAATGTTTTAAATATTAGGAATTAGTGTTAAATATCTTAAATTAGTGCTTGCCTAATGTTTCAAAGAGATGGTCATCTTTACTACAGAAGCCATCCCACCAGACAGCTAACTTTCCAGAAAAGATATTCTGCAAGATGCCATAATCACTCAAGTCTAAGGTACACAATTAACATTTTGTCTAATGCTTTCTAAATTTACTAAGGCAAACCTGTGAAAATTTAGAAAAATTGCTGAGATGTACTTCCTGGTTTCAGAAAGACATTCTAGGTAAAATATATCACAGTCACACATCTACATATTTTCAAATTGATCATCTATATTCTTTTTAATGGTGACACCCAGTTCTATAGGCAAGTACCAGAACAGAGAAATGGTGGGGGGTATGATTGGGGAATGGATGGAGTGGGGGAGGACTTATGGGGCATGTGGTGAGGGGGGGACTGGGAAAGGGGAAAGCCTTTGGAATGTAAACAAAGAATATAGAAAATAAAAAAATGGAAAAAATGGTGACATCCCAATGAATTTATCTTACCATCATAACATTTCAGTTGATTTGATATCAGTTCAAAAGCTTAGTTATGTTTTCATCTTTTGGCAAAAGTTCTTGTTAGTTAATTGTGGGAAGAATCATTCCCCTCATTTTAGAGTTGATGAAAGGAAGGTTCTGAGCTTTGCAGGTGCTGATTGGCAAGGGCTAGTGACCGCTCTCACTGGTCACTCTGACTCGAAAAATTACGTGAGCTTGGCCATGACAGAAGGCTCTGATGCTTCCATGTCCTAAAATCTCTGTTAAGAACAATATCATTTCTTTATGTTTATGAAGACATAAAGTAACTATAAAATGAATTATAAATAAACACCATGATTTTAATTGATCTTGTCTGAGACATCTACTCCATGGCTCCACATTAAAATATATTCTATAATAGTAGCTGGTCTCCATGGGAATACAAGACCAGTATTCTGTTTTTCAAAAATACATTCAGTACTTACAGTTACCTTTGTAAAGGTAATTCTCTTTTTAACTAATGGTTTTCAGTAATTGCATTTTTAATTATAACAAAACTGTATTTGTAAGTATAATTAAAGGAATGTTTTGGTGTGTTATTACATTTTTTGTGCAAAAACATTATTTACATCGCATTAAAATTTGGTAAACTAACTTGATTTTATATGCTTTGAATCTCTTGTTCTTTTTGTGGTGAAAGGCTTTTTTATTTTTATTTTTTGACCAGAAATATGTTGCACGTGATTATTTTGCAAAAACTAGTAAATAAAATGAATTCCTCACTGTCCCTGATCACACAGGCTGTCTAACTCAGGAGAGTCTTATAAATAGCCACCCACCTTCAGTTTGGAAAAATGTAATGATTTATTCTAAGCACGAGGCAGAAAATATACTTAATTTATTCATTGCATAGCCTATGCACCACCTCAGGGTGGGGTGGGGGTGCTAGAAAAACACTGTGAGCTAATAAATTATTTCTCCTTGTTTGGAAGCCTGTCACTGTGGTGAACCGCTAGTAAAGCTTACAAATGACTTTTATTCTGGAAATGTTGATTTAAACACACACACATGCACACACACACACACACACACACACACACTCACACACACACACACACACACACACACACACACTTACACACACAAAATGGACTTGGTTAAGCCTGCCTGTGTTTCCGTATACATTTCAATAATAAGTGTAAAATTAATTAGGTTCCACATAGGAAATCAGGACCAATAAATAGAGATACACATCATCTAAAATTTCCATGATCTTTTCCTTTTTGTCACATGTGAGAAGTTGTTTTCCCAATGTCTGGACCCTCCTCATGTGAATCTTCTCTGCAAATGTCAGCATTTGAATAAACTTCCAGCCCTGCTTCTTCACAGACTTAAACAGTTGATATAATCCAGATAATTCATGTAAAAATACACAGTTTAGAATAAATCTCTTTTTACTGCCTTTGGGGGACCCTTATTTCTTTTTTATTGACCCAAATTACCCCCCACATTAGCTCTCTCTAGAGCACCAATTCAAAAATAAATATTGACCCAACACTTTGTTTTACATTGTGTTGAATTGGCAATGTACAGCCAATAACAGCTACTCAGGAGCCTCTGAACACTCAATTTAACCCTGGAAATTTGCATTTATAATTGAGGGTTACATTTAGCTGATTAACAGTATAGAGAAACACTCTGAAGATTACCAGTGAATTCTACTTATTTTGTAAAATAAACCCTAAGAAAGACACTGGTAGAATTCCCACCTCCCCCAGATGATCTGGAGTAACAGGACTCCACATGTGGAGTCCTAAATTGTTTTTTTTTTCTAAAATTGTATAAATATCAAGAGAGACCAAAAAGTTCAAGTAACAAACAGCAAAAACATGTTTGTAAAAAAAGGGGAGAAAGAAACTGAGTCTGTTGGGAATTCCAAAGACAAGTAATTTAAATCTATTTTCATTTAAGTTAAAGGAAAAAAAAAGGATGTAAAACAAAGGGTCTGTCATTCTAAGCTCAGGAGTAAAAGGGGGCCCTTACAAAATTCTTTCCTTTAATTTTTAAAATACCACAAAATTTAGAATAAGTCCTTCATTATAAAAGACAACCCAAAAATAAGATTTATACAATCAATAATCAGATATTTTATTTAAATTTTAGATAAGTAAAATTAATATCCTTTTTTTATTGCTAGAGAGCCTCGAATGTTATTAAAGTAGGATGGGGGACGCTCACTCACATCTGCTTTTACAGAAGTGTCATTTGATCAGAAGTGATGAATGGAACCATTGTTGTTGAACGTTTTTGGGTTATCATAGATTCTGAAGGAAGAAATAAGTTAAAGTTTGCCTTTGGAGGAAGCAGCATGATTTCTGGAAGTAGTTGTCAATCACGGTTGCTTCGGTGAGACATTTGGAGAGCAGAGAGCCACGCCCAGTGCCTGTCAATTATTCAGCATGCCTTTTTGAGCTTACAGTAAGTACTTATTCTGCTCAGGGTGCTCAGTGCTAGGGATGATCTGAGGATAACTGCAGCCCTTATTTCCCCACAGCTTTCCTGTCTTCCAGAAAGATTTTTAGAAGGCACAGAGATGTAAAATGCACCAATCATGGAAAATTGCTAGAAAGTTCCTGGAAAAAATGTAAAATAGGTTTACAGCGTTAACACTACAATGCTGTTTACACACAAGGGAATAAAATTACCACCTAGTAAAAGACATCAGCCCTCCCATGTTCATTTAGAAATCTTCACAATAGCCAAGCTAGGAAACCAAACTAAGCACTGCTCATCAGATGCATGAATAAAATATGTGGTACCAGATACTTAATGGAATATTATCCAGCCTCAAAAAAGTAGCTAATCCTGCCATTTACTATAAATGTGACTAGACCCTGAAAGTGTGGTACTATTTGAATGAATAAGAGAAGAAAATGCATTGTGGGCTCTCACTTGTGTATGAAATACAGCATCCAGGATATATCTATGTATTCTCACTTGGAGAAAAAAGCAGTGGTCACTGAGGCCAGGGGAATGGGAATGTGTAGGTGTAAAGATAAAACATCCCACAGGGGCAGGATTAAGAAGCCCAAAGACCTGCTGGACTGCGGCCACATCCACATTATACTTAGAATTTTTCTAAAGGTTTACACAGGTGCCAAGATGGCGATGGGTGAGCCTGTGAGATGAGAGGTAGTTCTCACCATGGTAGCCGTGTTACCCTGCTTCTCTATCTCCTAACACTTCTACTTAGCATCTTAAAGAAATGAATTGAATCTATGTTTGAAATAAAGAGTGTAATACTTCACACTTTCCCTACTTTATCTACAGGGTATCCGAACTTTTTGTTTTGTTTTGTTTTGGAGATGTGAACCTTAAGGAGGAAGAGGACAGCCTGTGTGGCTGACTGTCAGGCTCGACAGTTGGAAGCAGCCGGTGGAGAGGCAAAATGACCACAAGCCAATTTCAGTGCCCCACTCCACAGCCCAGAGTCTCGCATACCTCATGTGAGCTGAGGCAAGAGCTGCTGGGCCTGCCTGCTCAACTGCTCTCCCTCCAGAGCCCCTGGTGTCCTCTCACAAGCCTGCGGCCCTCCTCCTAATGCAAAGCCTCTCAACTCGGCGGCCATGACAAGGCCTGGATGAAGCTGACTTTGTCTGTGATGTTGTGATCTAGTTTGGGCTATGGCTTTGAGTTCATAATTTACATTTGAATATGAATCTGTGCTTTAACCTGGCAGGGAAATGTGAAGTCTTTTCATAAGGAGCAGGCTGCAACTCAGGTAGAACACGGGTTTCTTTCCTGGGTTACTTTGCATCTTCCGGAATCTTGTTGATAGTTTTTATTTTTGCTTCTTTGTTTTACACCTTCCTGGCTCTTATTGGTAGGTCTTATTTTTGCTTCTCTGTTGTTTTAAGGGAAGGGAAGGCAAGTGCAATAGGCCTGCAAAAGCAGAGGTAGAAACTGCTACATGCAGTCACAGTTTATGATGAATATACTGGAGTTGGGATTGCAGCAAATGGACTATGGCTGCCTGGGATGTATTTACTGAGCAGTTTCAGCTGCCGTGAACACAGATACCGCTCTGGGGTAAAGTAGCACCTCAGGAAGGTCATATGATTTTAAGGACATATAAAATGAGTCGTTAAATGCACAAGAAAGTATGTGGGTACCACCTTTGAATATGAATAACTTGACTCCATGGAAAGCACTTCAGTATGCATGTCCCTGCTGTTCAGACATAACTCGGGTTCTTCTGACGTGCATCCGTCCAGTTCTAAGCCAATCCAGACTCATTTTCAGTATCTGGGATGCTTTGCTTCATTTCCCCTCCCCTCTCAGGTCCTGCACTTGCCCTCGTGTGTCTTGCTGCAGGACAGATTGTTTCTCCGATCCTAGTATAAGGCATTCCCTTTGCACATTTTATATTTCTGCATTGTCTTCCATTTCTACCACTGATGTATTTCTTTTGTCTACAGCTAATGCTGAATCACAATAAAGAACTGCAGACGATTGAAACAGATTCTATGACATTCTGTGGTCCTAATTTCTGCCCCGTGTCCCTTCTTTGTCTCATTTCCCTAGGCTTAGCATGTCTGCCAGCCTCTTGACTGAAGATTACATGCCTCTATGTATGGTTAGGCCATTGCTCAGGGCTCAGAGCATGCTGTCGGGTGTGTACAGAAATGGGAAAACCAGTACTCACAATAATTGCATGCGGTGCATTCAGAAAATGTTTATTAAATAACAGTTAATACTAGAAAGCTCCATGCATCCCAGGGATAGGGGCTTAGGGGTATGCTTACGTGAGTGTGTGCATGTCTGTGTCTGAACAGCCAAATACACACACTGCATGCACTGATCTGGTGTAAGTGCAAATCTCTCTTTGTTTCCATATGGTTTTTGACTGCCATGCTGAACACCAGGCTCCAACCCTGCCTCACACAGCACTCAGAATGTTGCATTTTGGAGAGTAGTTTTGACTAGACATTATACAGAAATGTTGAGGATGTCAGCTCAAAACAGAATTAGCTTTCTCAATATTTGTACAAATAATTTGACTTTCATTGTTTTTAACTTATCTGAATTTCATAGAAGAAAAATTAAGGATGTTGTCATAGAAATCATTAACTAATTGGAGAACAATTAGGAACTGCTTCCTGGCATTTAATTTGTAGTTTTCATGCTAACATGCATCCTGTGAGAGCAAACACATCTTGACATAGCTTCTTAAAACTCTCTTAACTTTAAGGTTATAGTCGCTACCATTTAATTCTGTGATACCACTAGATATGAAGGAATAAAATAAAGCCAGTTTATAAAGTTTAGGATAAATTTATTAAGACTTGAGTTCTGTTGGACGAAAATATCTTTATGTTGCCCTAGCTGGCACTCAGTGTCTATGCTAGGCTGTCCTCAAACTCATACCAATTTTTCTGTCTCAACCTCTTAGATTGGGAGTATAGTCCACCACACCCTCACATGTGGGATGTATTCATCTCCTAAGAAAGACAATTTTGAGATTTCTTTTCTATCGGAGTTGAAACAGAGCATTTTTTTTTAAATTTTGCTGTTTATCCCTGGAAGGTGGCCTCCCTATTCCTACCCAGGCAGGACTCTTCAAATGTGGAAGGACGACTACTGCAAAGTGAAGTCGCAACTTCTCCAAAGAAAAGCCATCTGAATCGGTGTGTTACAGATGGACCAGACCTCAATGCAGCCCTAAAGTGAAAACCAACTCCAGACAAGACTTTAGGGGGAAATTTGAAGGACAGGGCAGAATTTGTTAAATGCAAGGAAAAGCGGGTGGCACATGAAGGACGGCACGGGAACTTTGTAGTCATGGAAATAGTAGAAAACTTTGGTTCTACATTTTAAAATGTGTAATAACGCATGGCTGTGTCGGGGGTGGTTTGAGAAATCTCATGACACTTTCTTAAAAATGCCCAGTTATCTTACAATACAGGTAGAATAAGCACTCAAGGTTTAAGTGGAAGGAACTACTTTAAACCCCAGAGAGGTGGTCCAGTTTTCCCAGCTCAGTCACTAAATGGTAGAATGAACTTTTAATGAACTTTTAGATGCAGGCAAGTAGTTTTATACACACACACACACACACACACACACACACACACACACAGAGAGAGAGAGAGAGAGAGAGAGAGAGAGAGACAGACAGACAGACAGACAGACAGACACAGGTACACAAACACACACATACATATATGCTAGCCAATATTTAATTGTAAACCATTTGAAAATTGTTCACTTAATAACATTGTGGGCAGACAAAACTTTTGTCTTCCTAAGGCAATGCCAGACATGTGACTTTTATTCTTTTTTTTTTTTTTTAGGGTGCTAATTAATAAATTGACAGGGTGGGATAAGAAATTTCATTTTCCTTCCTGTCTTGTTTTCAGCAGATTAGGCAGAATGTTTTGGAATGGCTGGTCAAGTTAAGCGTTAGGAAGGGCGGTGGATCTAGGGCTGCTTTCCATCCTTGTACATAATTATAGCTTATAAAGAAGAGCATGTGTGATTTTGTCTCGGCCTCTCCCACTGATGACCACTGTGCCTTCTGTTTGTTTGCCATCACTTAGAGTCCCCGGACAGCATGCAGCCCTCGAGGCTTTGTTTCAGGACAACTGCAATTACAAGGGTTTTATGAATCTCACACAGGGCGGCAACACTCTGACTGGGTCATAGCTGAGTCCCAGATGGCAGCTTTTTTTTCCTTCAGAAATTCATTCTTCCTCTCCCACTATAAGTAGAAGCAAGCTAAACTACAATTTAGTAGAGTTATAAAAAAATAATGAACTCTGCCAAACTGTGACTTGCTTCTGAAATTTTAAAAAAGCTTCCTCCACATTCACCATCCAACATCATCCAGAGAATCCCTCGATCCTTGTTTGGCTTGCTATATTTTAAGTCTTACAGGCTATTCCTGAACGCATGTGATTCAACAGCACATTCAGAACCACAAAACGTGCAAACAAATATGAGTGCACATACATACAACACAACGTGGAAACAAGTTATATGAATTAGAGGTTTGCTGTGAGGGTGCAGTTTCTGGCTATGTGCTTAATACATGTGGAGTCAGGTTTTGATCCCCTTCTTCTCCTTGGCACACCATGAAGCAGGAACATTGTGTCCTTTATGATAGCTAGGAACCTAGACGTGGTTTTCATTCCTTGGTGATGAAGGGTAACAGGGCTCTAGAATTAGAAACTTCTACCTTTCCTGTGATGGGAGGTCAAGATAAATGCCTTTGGCGTGAGTTAAGAATGCGACAACAAGGATGAACTAAGAAACAGATCTATAGTAAACTTTACTATTGTCTTGGGCGCTTTCCCATCTCTTGTTCTGTACCTGAGGGGATGTCCTGTTTTTAATTAAATTTAACTATCTTTTCACCCCCTGGCTTTGCTGTGGGGTTCTGTCTGATGATTAAACAACTATCCAAAGGTACCACACACACCCTGAAGTTACTCACTGATTGAAGTGTTATGAGTCATAATAGTCATGGTGACAGATCCAGCAGAGATGCTCTCCTTAGTAATCCAGTGCATTCCTCTTTCTTTTCACAGTCATATAAATTAAGCCATTTTGTGGAGGAGATTAAAAACACCCCCCACCTCTTGTAAGCAAAAGGAGCAAATAATTCATACAGATCTGTGAATGGCTGATAATTTCTAGAAATAGTTGCAGAGTATAGTAGTCCTCTTGCCTTCTGAAAAAAACTCTTTCTAGTTTCTGAATTTTAAAATAAAAATGAAACTAAGCTTTAAAGTGCAGTAACTGGAGAAAAAGTGATTGAAGAAAAATCTGAGCCACAATGAGGACTAGAACTCTCTTCAACTTGGGAAAGAGCATTTACTCTTGCTGAACCATACATCAAGCATCAAAACAACAGCAAGAAACTAGACACGCTACTTCTGAGATCAGAAGGAAGCCAGTGATGCCATTTTCTTGCTGCTGTCATTCAACCATCAGCTAAAATTTTAGGTAGTCCACTAGGAGAGTCAAAGAAGACAAATAGAAAGTAGAATAGATAAATAATATTGTGTTTATTCCTAATTGCTTTAGCTGTTTTCATGAAAAATATGCAACACTAGATTTAAAATTAAAAAAAAAAGGAGTGTCTAGAGAGACGATTTGGCATTGGAGAGCACCTTTTGGTTCCCAGCACCCACAGGGCATCTCACAACTGCCTGTCAATCCAGTTTTGAAGGATTCATCTTTCTTCTGATTTTTCTGGGCACCAGACATACACATGATCCACAAACATACATGGAGACAAAACTCTTATACACATAAGAAAAAAAAACTTGCGTTTTTTTTAATTCAAAAAATACTTTGGGACCTAATAAGGAATGTTAGTAGGGCTGCAGCATAGAACGATAGCAATAATAAAAATAACAAAATAAAATAATACACAAATAACAACTGTTCCCCAAATATTAGCCAGGAACAAAGTTAAAAAGTAAGAAATAAAAACCTTTTTTTTTTCTATCAGGACACAAAACAAAGGACATATAAACATAGATAAATACAGTGAAATAAGTACAAGAATTAATATGAATATAGCTGCCAAAATCTGTTGGAAGAGATGAATCAAAACACCTCAGAAAGTCAACGTCAGCATAGGTTCACCATCCAATATTTCCTAGTTAGATCAGAAGAGAGCATGCTTCCTGAACCAACCCAACTACAGGAGTCAACAAGCTGATTGCAAAGTTTATGCTCATAGCTTAAGGCTTAGAATCAATAGAGTACTGAGACAGTAGGGTATTTGCAAGTCTATAGATGTGATAAAGGGTAGGGGGCTTAGAAACAGACCTCCACAAATGTAAAACTGATTTTCTCTTTCTTTTCTTTTCTTTTCTTTTCTTTCCTTTCCTTTTCTCTTCTTTCTTTTTTTTTTTTTACCAAATTTTGAAGCCATTAGATATTCAACTCATTTTTGAAATGAGACAGATAAATGAAACAGATTTTTGTGAAATTTGGGGTCTGTGTATAGTTTCCTTTTTACCATATAAAATATAAAACTATGCCATTTCCAGGAGACAAAAAAAGAAGAAAGTCCTATGAGATACTAAAGTTCAAAAAATCCCATTCCACAAAAAAGATGACATCACTAAAATTAATATCCCATCTTCAGTAGCAGACACTAAGGTCCAGAAAACCATAATCTCCATGACCATATGATTTTAAAAACTGATAAAATGTTTCTAATATAAAGGAATCTTAAAACTCCACATTTTAAAAATGATGCAAAACTCAGAACAGCCATAGTGAATATTTAGTGAATATAATTAATACAATGTATTAATATCCTAGTGAATATTCATATGGAGATAGACATACTATCTGTATTCATGTAAAATTACAGATGTAACAGCACTTTATTAATCATCCCAATGCTTTAACCAAAACTCTTGAATAGCAGCAAGGCTGTGGCCTGTCCAGCCTTCTCTGAGGAGCTGCAAGGGGCAAAGCTATTTAGAATTTGCATTAGTCAATCCCTAAAAACCCAAACAGTTCTCCTATAGAAGCAGCAATTGAGTTTACAGTTATTTACCCATAGGGTTTGCAAGAATGTCCACATAAAAGTTTTATACTATTTTCATTCAAATTATGTTACATACATAGAATGGAATATTTTCACCCTTTATTGAGATTAATGAGCCTGTAAGCCATAAAAATTATGTACAAATATTAAATGTATGCAAACCCCCAAAATAATACCAATCTGAAAGATATTACTGTACAATCTCCAGGCATGACAATACAACAGTTAACTATCCAAGGTAACTAGGATGGTATGTGACTATGACACACAATCTCACGGTGGAGTGAGCAATCTTCCAAGGGCAGTCATTGAACATAGCACTGACCTCAATGATGGTAGACATGAATGTGTTTGTGTGACTAATTAAGGGTAAATATGGCTTGCAAGGCCACTATTCTCCAGTGGTGTGTGTTTCAACCATGGACATAGGTAAGACAGTCCTCACATCAGTGTGTATTCTTACCAGAGTTGAGTGAAGAAATGGACAGGCATGTGACTGAATGATCTTCACAGTTAGATCTGCATAGGATTGGAAAGACTCAGACAGCAAAGGAGTTGATCCTGTCTGGCCACATTCTCACATAATGGACAGCCAATCTTAAACATTATTTCTACACAATTTAAGAGTAAAATATAATAAGTTTAAAAGTAGCAGCATTGTCTACTCAGTATGGATATTATCTCATTTTATACCATTTGCACAGGGTAAGGATAGCTCCACCTCTCAAGACAACATGGTTGCCTCTTGGCATCTGCTGTGATTAGTTACAGTACAGCCCAATAGTACCAAATCCCATGCTCCAGTCCCTTATATGAAGCAGCTAAATATTACATAGAGCCCATGCATATCCTGTATATTTTAAATAGTCTCTGTATTATTTATAAAAAAATATATTACAATCTATATGTTGCCCAAAGATATGTCTGTCAATCCACATAGTTTAAGAAATAAAGACAAGAACCAATTCTTTGTATAATTGGTATAGAAAACTTTGGGAATATTGTGATCTGTAGCTAGTTGACTCCACAAATGCAGAATGGGTACATGAGGTGTATTAGCTCTGACAAGGATTCTGAGTGTGTTTCATAATTGTTCCTCAGTGGCTAGTTCAAAATTATATCTACTAGTCTATGTGAAGTCATCAGATGTACAATTGTGAGCATATATTTGTAAGCAACCTAAACCACGACAATCAGCAGTCCAGTGAAGGAGATGGATGACATTCAAGGAAGCGAACCCGTTGGTGATTGAAAGGACAAGTTAGAAAGGAAGTCACCTGAGCTAAAGTCTGTGTTAGCAAAGTGGGATGGGGGGGCATTCTCTCCAAGGAAGCCCCAGGTAAACAATGTACAAAGGATGCGAGATCACCAGAAACATCTAAATTCAAAGAGATCCTCATCTAAAGTGGAGTAGGTGAGGATAGGGAGGAGATACTACCAAAATGCCAAGTCACAAACATGGCATTCTAGAAGGGACTCTATCAAGATCAGGAGCACTCTCTCTCACAGTGTTGTCAAGTACCCTATGGTGATCTCTTCCACAATGGCATGGCACAAAACTACTTTTTTTGAATATAGAATATAGAATGTGTCCACTCTAAACATCTAAACAATGGGCAAACGTCAGAGGAGTCAAAAGTAAACAAATTTCTCTCTCTCTTTCTCTCTCTCAATCTCTCTCTCTCTCTCTCTCTCTCTCTCTCTCTCTCTCTGTACTTTTATGTACCCACATATCAGAGCCATATGCCCATAAACACTTGAATTATTAATTTGTGATGAATTGTTACATAACTTTTGTCCATAGACCCATGACATAGGAATTAATGATTCTGTTAGTAGCAGATTCAATAATTTTCTCTGTATATCAATTTAAAGCATGACAGCAAACACATGAATTTACCTTGTTTCTGAGTTTCGCTGATACTTGTGTTTTATTCTTGTTTTGCTTACCAAACTTCAGCACTGATGTTACAGCCCTAGTATCTGTTTTAGCCTCTGCCATTGGCAGATCCTAAGCATGAGTTTTGATTTCAGTTTTTCTGTATTTGTAATTCTAAGTCTAGAGCTTTATTGCTCCCTTTAAGATAATCTGTTTTTTGTGTGGCAGGTTTAATGTGAGAGAATTTTGAAACAAGTGAAAGTGTGAGTGCAGTCTTCTACAACAGCAAGCACAGGGCCCACACCCTTTCTCCAATCATCATTGGAATCCTGACATTGATTTTGATGCCTCATGTAGAACTTACATATTTTGTAGAATAATTTGTCTCTATATCTTCATATTTAATGTTGAATATTCAAACTGTTCAATGCCATATTTTGTGTTTGTACATTTAGTTCAATCTATGCCTCAGTAAAGCTATTATATGACTTTTGCCATTTCTATTAGATTTTTCAAGGAGATATAATAGATAGTGCAACATGTTTAAGGAGAAGAAATGAAATTTTTTCATTTCCAGATGCAGAACTAATATACTGACTGAATTTTTCACTGGTCCTCACTTACTCCAAAGGCTTAAATAAGATTCATAGGAAACAAGAAGCAGAGTTGATATTTAGGTATCCAATTCTCGTTTGATCCTTCCTCGGGTTTTTAAGTCTTAAAGCCAATTTCTATAATAGAAATGATTTTATTCCTATTTGCAAATAAAATAAATACTATAAGTCTTTACTGAATAACATAGGAACACACCAAGTTACTATGTGGTCTCTGCAATCTAGATACAGGGCCTTTGCGAGAAGGGCAGAGCCTCACCAAGGGGGGAGCAGAGGGAGGTAACAAAATTCCTGCCAGCTTAGGAAACAGAGTGAAGTAATCTATAGGATTTCCCCCTTCATTTCTTTCCATCTCAGAGTCCAAAGGCAACCCGCCAGCATTCTATTCCTATCGTATGCACCAGCATAAAAACATGCTTCTAAGCAACTATAGCAGTACCTGCACAGATTTCTGGCAGGACCATGAGTTCCTGTGGAAACCAGAGTCTGAGGAGAACATAGCAAAGTGAGGAAGAGGGAAGAGATGTGTATGTTGTGTCTATGAATCAGAAATGCCTTTCAAGCCGGGCTGTGGTGGCGCACGCCTGTAATCCCAGCACTTGGGAGGCAGAGGCAGGTGGATTTCTGAGTTCGAGGCCAGCCTGGTCTACAGAGTGAGTTCCAGGACAGCCGGAGCTACACAGAGAAACCCTGTCTCAAAAAACCAAAAAAAAAAAAAAAAAAAAAAAAAAAAAAAAAAGAAATGCCTTTCAAGCTTCCGTTAGTTGAGACACTTCTCCCCAATAGGAATATACATATAATGGTGTGGTTTTTATATATTATAAGAAATATATATTAGTTTATATATATTGTATATATAAATTGTTTAGTTTTTAGTTAAGCATCTTTTCACACACTCCTATAAAACAAGTTGAGTCTCATTTTTCTTACCACAGTGCATGAGGAGACTATGTGAGTTGGCAGGTAGGAAGCTCAGGACTGACAGACTTGAGATCTAGGGTCATCCCGATGCCTGTGCTCCACAGAGTATACAATTTCAATGTACCGAGTTGCAGCTATTTGGATTGCAACTGCTGCAGCTGCTTAGAAGCATGTTTTTATGCTGGTGCATACTATGGGAGTGGAATGCTGGCAGGTTGCCTTTGGACTCTGAGATGGAAAGAAATGAAGGGGGAAATCCTATAGATTACTTCACTTTGCTTCCTAAGCTCGCAGGAATTTTGTTACCTCCCTCTGCTCCCCACTTGGTGAGGCTCTGCCCTTCTCGCAAAGCCCACATGGAAAGAACTGACAATTAATTCTTATTGGTTATATAAACACCCATTCCACTCTGTAGCTCCCTAGACCATGAACTGTGGGTCCATTTTAGCAGGGACACAGTTGCATTAGATGCTCCACGTGATATCCAAGGTAGACACTTTCCATGAGACAAATAGTAAGAAGTGGGGGTAGATGAAATTGCCAGTCAGAATCAAGGGGGAATTAAAGTATGACTTATTTATTTTTAAAAGGTTTGAATATGTAACCCAGTTGTTCTGGACTGACCTTAATGTTTTACATTTTAATCTTGTAAACTAGCAATAACTTCTACACAATTGAGGAAGCGTGAGGAAGGAGGAGGGGGTAAGAGAAAGAAGGACAGAAGGAGGAAAGAGTGAAAGAAAAAAAGACATTGAAATGACTCTGGAGAGAGATGTGGAGAGAAGTGAGACACCCCCGCCCCCCGCATTTGTTCCTTCTAACTACTGAGGGGAAAGCCTGAATACTAATCATTCCCACTCTGTGAAATAATTACAACATTCATCAGTCCCTCTGCTTGTAGTTTGTCTGGGACTCTAAGGTAGCCAAACTGCTTTCTGAAAGTCTGGCATGGAGGATCTTTACAAACCTCACTCGCCTGCTTGTCCTCACCACGTTGATTGCAATAAGCACACACTGAAAGGCATGCTGGCTCGATGCTGATTTGTCCATTCAGTAATTCTTAGAGCTGTCATGGCCTTTGAGCCAGCTGTCCCCTCCCAGACTGAGAATGGGGGCCTCTGGAGGAAGCGGGGAGGGAGACTGGCTTATTAGACAGAAATTGACAGTCATAGAATGAAGGGCATGGGGGACCCCTCAGAAACTCATGTGGACCATTGTGGAAGGATTAGCAAGGGAGAACACACTTCAGGAGGCCGGTGGTATACCTCCCCAAAGAATACAAATGGCCAGGGAGTGGGGGGTGGGAGGAGAGAAGCCGATCCTTTCAGTTATAGGTTCTATCAGGTCTAATTTGGCATTCGGCATCTTTCCTCAATTTTTTGTGTGTCCATCTCCTGGCAATTCTTTAATATTTATGCCATTCAGGGCATTCTGCACGCTCTGAGGAGCTGGCATGGGCAGTGTTCAATCTGCAGTCTTCTGTGTGCATTCAGATTGCGAGCTGTTCCCTAATTGGTTTTCATCCGAGTAATCCCATGGAGAATAAGGTTACATACTGAACAGGGCCGAGGTGAGCCTGGGTGAAAGGGGACTGTGAACTCCATTCCTGGCCTTATTAAAATGCTCTGAGCATGCGCCTTAGGGAGAAAAAATGATGTCCAGATTTCTGAGGTCCTCCTGAGTCATGAAGAAAGGACACCCAGTAATCCAGAAAGAAAAATAATTCAGGGTCAACCCCACCCATATTTCTGTATGGTGCAATGGTTGGTAAAATACAGAATATTTGGTTGAAATAGTACTCATGATGAAAATCAACTGGAAATACAATTGAAATTGAGCTAACAAAGCATTTTCAGAAATCTAGAAAATTGGATGAAAAACTTTATTCATTAGTTTACAGAATACTTGTCAGTGTTTAAAAATGAAGGCAGCTGAAATTCATGTTTTATTATTTTTTGAATCATTGTTTTCTTGGGAATTTTGATTCACTGTTAGCCCCTTCTGAGCATGGCTAATGGAGTAGAGTTCATATATTCTCTGTACAGAGTCCCATTGCACTGTACTTTGCACTCATCCCGTTCAAAGGTGATGACATTGAGACACGATTTTAAACCTTTAAACATTTGATGTAAATTCGCCTGCATGGTAGAACCCAAAGATCCAGTCCGCATAAATATTCTCTAACTGCCCATCTCTCCATCGTCACTCGCTGTAAGCTGCTGTGTTGTCCGTTCCAACATCCCTAGGTTACAGATACCAGAGTGTGCGGGCAGACTAGATGTTCTGGAACTTTCTATCACAAATTAAGAGAGCTTGGCTTTGTTATCTTGCTAGGCTTTTCAGTAATTAACAATCTCCCAGTCCAAGTCAGCCTGTGAAAACAAATCTGGAAGTAGACTCTCCAAAATAAATAACAACAAACAAAATAAATGAAAGAAAAAGAAAAAAAGGAAGGAAGGAAGGAAGAAGAAGAAGAAGAGAGAGAGAGAGAGAGAGAGAGAGAGAGAGAGAGAGAGAGAGAGAGGAAAAGAATGACAGGGCTGTGACTCTCCTCCCTCTTGGGAAACACGCCTTACTAAAAATTTTTTTCAGACTGCATAAAACAACACAAAAACTTATATAAATAATTACAGCAACGACATGCTTTACCAGCTAAATTAAAAAATGCTGTATTTTTAGAATTAAGAGAGCATTAAAACAACACTTTCTAAAACCCAGTCTAAGAGCATAAAGTGAACACCACCACCCCCCCAGCAGTAGCCAAGGACAGGACCTTGCTGTCTCACACTGAAAGATTGCCTCCTCCTGCTTTTATGTCTCGTCACATATTTTATGAAGGCTTAACTAGAAGACCTCTCCCTATTCAAGAAGAAAGAATATTTTTCTACCAAGGATCTTACAAGCTCAAAGGCCATTTAACTTAGCTTAGCCATCTGGTTTATTTTGCATTAAAGGAACTTCTCATTTAATTTACCAGTCTATAATAGGTAACTTTTTCAATATGGAGCTAAAGGTCACTATTATATGTAAGGAAAATTAAGCCGACGTTCTCAGTTGCCTTACAGTTCTCTTAGTTCAACTATGCCAATAAATGAACATGTACAACAAGCCGAAGGGCTTTTTATTACAAATTTAATTCATTTCTCTAGACAACTGTGAAATTTGCCATTGACATCAGTCATTACCCCAAGGCGAACTAAAAGATGATCTCAGTTAATAAATGGTCCTTAACAAGGAACGCTCCCATCTCCTGTGATATTGGCACAGGCACATTTTATTAATGCAGGGCTTGCTTCCTGCCAGAACACCAGCATTCACGACTATTTGGTGTGCATGTTTCCTCTTCCTGCTCCTGATATTAATAATTATACAACAGGATAATTAGCAACACAAAGAGACAGTACTATGAGCTTGAAGCTAGATTTTCAGCGCGTTAACCTTCTGGGAAATAAAGAACAGAAGCAAAGAGTCGGGCCAAATAACCAATGCAGGTTGATTTCACAGTGCGTAAAAGGCTAATTATCTGTGAAAAGTCTGACCTCAAGTAACAGAATCACAGAAATGTTCATGCATTTTTATTTTAAATAAAACTCAAATACATTACTTCAGCATCCTAAGGAAATCTGCGTAGTCAAGGCATGAGGGAAGACATTTGAAACTTAAACAAAAATAAACTCTGTAGGATGTGATAGTGTCTGTATGTAAATGTTACTGATAAATCCAGGCACCTGAGATCACAGGGTTAAAAAAAAAGCTCATGCATCTTTTCCTACTCTCAGCCTACAGCCATCATGATGGGAAAACAAAACACAAAAAGCCTCAGTGTGCGACAGAAGTAGGTTAAGTGTATTTTGTTTACTGAAGACAGGCTACCATAAAAAAGAGAAAATATTACTACTTCTTTACAGGTACCATATGTAATTCATTCTGATATAGGAATATTTATCCACTAGCAGTAATAACAAACTACAATTTTTGTCATGAAAAAAATAAATTGTATTTGCAAAAAGCAAACACATTACAGAGTGTGTAAAAACGCAACATTCCCATTTTCTAGTCAGAGTTCCAATTTATTGAAGTAACAGAGCAGAAAATGCACTGACAGCTGTTACATTTTATTGCGAATTAGTATATAGGTTTTATATCCAGTGAGCAAACGCATGATACATTGTATTCCAGTAATTGCCAGTGGCTTTCAAAATGGAAACGGGATGATCTCAGTGCAATTATGCTCAGGAGAGCACACAGAACCGTCCCCAGCTCCACACTGCAATACTTTAACAATACTAACATTAAGTATATTTCTTTCCTTTTAGTTTTCCAAAAATTAAAGATCAAAGAGGTCAAACTGGATTCAAAAGCATCCGAGATAATTTTCAACTGCTATATGTGACCCCCCTCATCCCAGAGTGCATTATTTTTTTTTATTTAAGACCATGTAGTAGGATATTGTAGTTCAGGATTCCAGGAAGGTCAAACACTTCGTCCCTCTTCCCATTTCCTCTCTCTGGGTATATTGTATCAATATTTTACTTCTGGGATGTTTCCTCTGTTTTCTCTCTTGGCCCCAGAATGTAAGGGGTTAAGAGACATGAACTGGGTTAAGTTTTGGCATGCTTTAGGAAATGACCTGTATGCCCCTGGACTCCACTTTACTCAAAACAGACAGATCATTTTATACTCCTTTCCTGTTCTCCCTCAATGGCTGTTCTTTCTCACACATGACCATTAGCTACAGTCCTGAGGAAAGAGCCATTTGTTTTCCTAAGTGTTAACTTGGATTTCATGCATCTTTTTATTAGTTCTTAGGACTACAGAAATACAGGTGCATGTACTGCAGCCCTCGAACCACTCCTGCAGTCAGTTCTCATTTATATGAGGCAAAATTTTGCATATCTTAAGTCTATTTTCCCCTGTTTTTGCAAACCTTTTTAACCTACTTCAATTGCTTGGCACCTCCTCCTCTGAGCCTTCCCCACCATCCATCTCTGCTGGAGCCTTCAATAAATCCGGCTGTCTCCTCCCCTCTAGTGGTCGCCAGCCAGCCTTGCAACAGAGAAGAAGCCAGGATTGCAAAGCTCATACACAGAGGGACACTGGTGCAATTTTTTTTCAGGTTGAGAGAAAAGTGGGGTGTGGGGGAGGGGAGGGGGATAAACCCAGCAGTCTATCACCACAGAAATAAAATTTAGCAAGCATTTAAAAGGATATTCTAATGGTGGCTACGGCGTCATCAACACCAACCTGCTGACATAGATTTGCGATCCCAGTCTGTTATTAGTGATTGAATTAATATCGTGTCACAACTTGTATCTGGTTTAATAAAAGAAACCCACGAATACAAGGAAATTGTAAAGAGCACGTAATAGGACTTTTCCCCCCAGGCTGGAATCAAAATTCCACGCGGCTAGAACAACAATGATCAAGGGCCGTGATCTTTACGCCTGGCAAGGTTGTCCCAGGGCAGCGCAGGATTCCCTCCATAGACCTCAGAGCATGATCATGGCATGGCCCCTGTAGAAACGTCATCAAAAGCAACAACAGCTACAACAGAAAACTAATGATGCTTCTCACCTTTGTGTCAGAACCGGTGGTGTAACAATAAAGCAGCCAGTGGTGCCCTTTGCCACCACAGCAGCCACTTTTAAAAAATAAAATAAAATAAAATATACGTGGAAGCTCAGTTTTCCTTGCCTCTCTCAGCTGTTTTTAACCTCATAGAAATCCAGAAAGTTATCCACAAGGAAGCACATTATGCTTAATAAGAGATAAAAATATCGGCCCTTCCTGTTTTCCTGTTAAAATATTGATATCCTGGGTTTGTGAGTTTTAGTATTTCTAAATATAGTTTCATATTTTTGTCTCTATAGGCAAAATATACAAATAAACTTTATTATCCCAGGTAGATTTTCTTTCACTTAATTGAAAATGAAATATTAATATTTAGTTGTGTTCAAATTTAATCATGCTAAATTTAGTGAAATTTCATTACATGGTGGGAACATTGACTAATATAGGGTATGTCCTAACTTCAGTTACTAGGGTCTAGTGACCAACATTCTCTACTGGATTCTTCGGTAAAAATGTGATCTAAAAACATGCATTGTCTATTCTTAATAATTGTTAAGTGCTTCCCCCCAATACACCACACACACACACACACACACACACACACACACACACAGAGAGAGAGAGAGAGAGAGAGAGAGAGAGAGAGAGAGAGAGAGAGAGAGAAAGGGGGTGGGGGAGGGAAGGAGAAGAGAAAGCAAAACAAAAACAAACGCTATTATATTTTAGTGTAATAGCTCAGCAAATAAAACATTTTATTAATTTGGGGGAGGTTAAGTATTGATCTGATTAAAATAGTAATTTTTTTTAACCATTTAAGAAACTTCAAAAAAATTAAAGTTGATATTTGTATTGAATATCATTACATTTTCAGTAGCATAACAAGCAGTATATATATGTATATATGTACATATGTATATATACATACAGTATACCCATATATATGTATATTTGTATATGTATATATACATACAGTATATGGGTAAGTCTGAGTTTTCCTCTAGATCCTGCTATGGAATCTGTCCAAATGTCTGCATGTAGCTGGCTGGGGGAAATGAAGTGTGCTTATCTCCTGCTTCACTGAAAGGGGTCCTGCAGGGCCTGATAGGATCTCAGCGGAGACTGAAGTGAGCTGCTTCCTTGGAGACTGAATTAAAGCTGAGGGAATGTATGGAACTGGAGCTTGAGGGAAATAAAATAAATCAGATATGGAAAGATGTACATGATCTGTCACAATAGACTTTTAAAAAGTGAAATCAATGAGGAATCTGAGGGATGATAATTTCTCTTCTAACCATGCAGCAGAATAGACACCTTTCTTATCTTATGTTGGTCTTACTGAGTTTCGATTTGCCCAACCCAGAGGCTCCCACCATCTTGACAGAGAGACCTAAATAAATCATGTAGTAAATACTGACAAAACATAGGTGGATCTTTTTCTGAAACAAGGAAACATTGAAACTCTGAGAGACTTTACTTGAGAGTGGATTATCCATTTCAGAATCCCTGCAATATTTCTCATTTTGGATGTGTGAGAACCTAAACTAATGTATTCCTTTAGCTATAAAAGATACAAAAGTGTCTGATACTTCTGAAACAATGATTCTAAATCTCAAGGGAGAAAAATAACCACAAAAGTAATAATAGCAAAGTGAATTAACATCACTGAAGCTGCAAGTCAAGAGCAGCTCTTTTTACAGCTGTTCAGCATCGCTTTTGACTGTACAAGACACTACACTGGATTTATTTTCAAGACTAAAATGTTTCAAACGAACCCATTCTTTCTAATTTTGCCTGTTCAAGAAAAATACATTGTAAAAAATAATTCTCTTCTTGAGTACCAGAAAGGAAACATTGTAAGTCTCAGAAATGCATGTATTCCAGCAAATTAACTCAACTTTATTATCTTGTGTCAAATATTAATTGCGCATTTTCTAACCCAAACCAACATGGAAAATGGACAGTTCATTATCCATTTTAAAAGTAGATTGAACATTTCTCAGAAGTAAACAATAAAGCCTCTATTTAAAATCGGGAGTTTATCAGGCAACATAATTAGAGGAGTTCTACACATCGGGGACCCACTTTAGTATCAAATTTATTTGTTGATAATATGTATTTAGTGTCAGGTGATGATACTGGCGACAACATACACCAGTGAGCAAAAGCAAACTCACATTCACGCAGAAGCTCCAAGTCAGAGAGAATAGACAGGAGTCAAACAGTCCCACAAGTCTGCTGTCCTCTCAGTCAGTTCGAGAGGGTGGGAACTGGAGAGAGCAGTTGTGGAAATGGCCTTGCAGTGTCTCTTGTAAACCTTTGTTTTCACCACAGTAGGTGACTGGATCATCCACACCAAAGGACACTTAGAGGTTTCCTTCCTTCTTTGTGGTTGAAAACCAGAATACTGACCCAAAATGGCTTCAGGCAATATGCATTTTGTTCTCAAGATTGGGGTTTGTGTTCATCTGGGCTTCTCTCTTCCTGACCTGGCAAATCCCTCCCCAGGGCTCTGCCAGGCTTGGCTTTCTCTTCTGCAGCTCTGAGTTATTCCCCTGTAGCCTGCCTTGTCAAACTGAGGGCCTGCTCTCACCTGCTTCATTCCCCTTCCTGAGGATCCTATTCCTGCAGCATATAACCCTGCTACCTTTTCCACAACTGCTCTCTCTATCCTGTTCCCACCCTCTCGAACTGACTGAGAGGACAACAGACTTGTGGGATTGTTGGACTCCTGTCTTCTCTCGGACTTGGAGCTTCTAAACTAGCTCCCTCTGATGCTTTATTAAAGCACTTTGTGAATTTCATTTGGCTTTAGCATATGTTTGAGGTTCATCACAACCCTATGAGGTGTCACACTGCACAGGGTCTCTTCAAAACAGACACACGGACGGAGGGGTTTAGAGTAGGAACACTGTACTTTGTACTGTTCACAGCATGCATGGGACTGAGGTTACCCAACACGAGTTCCAAAAAGGAGAGATTTGTCAGATGCAACTAGCACTCTTGTAAGATAGATTTTCTCTTCCTGTCAGTAGGTTTATTATTTTTAAATGATTAGCATACTCTGCTTGTCCCAGTGAAAGGATTAACATGAGAATGTTTGTTAAAAATCTCTTCAAAGCATAATTGGAAAATCTACATAGCAACCAAAGTTGCCAATTGTTTTCATGATTTCTGTGTGGTTTGGGGGGCACCTAACAGCTTCAAATGCTTTTGCTCCAGTAGGTCAGGTACACTCCATCTTTCTGATACCAACATGAATGAAGAATATTGAGAACACCTAGACCTGGTTTAAATTCAACATGCGGACGGGGAGAGCACAGTTACTCATTTTTACAAGTATGCTTTGAAATTTAACATTGGATAAAATAACTCATTCTATGAGTATATCTGACATTTTAAGCATAAAAGATTTAACTCAGCAAGGTTGAAACTGCAAAATCAAGAAAAGGCCTGAACGTCCACAGATGTCCTTAGCTAATTATTGCACCAGGATTATAAAATAGTTTCACTGCTGGTTATTAGTTTGGGGAAGAGGTTTGATGTTAGGAACTGCAGCGTTTTAACCAGAGGAATATGCACAGTGAAGATTCAGCCCCATACATATGCTTTTCATACACAGCAGTAAGAGAGTTCTCTGTTAAATGTATACTTACAACGAAAGCATACACCGAATGCTCTCACTACACAAAGATTCCAGGAAACCTGACTTACCTGTTGGCTCAGAATGAACCATTTTACTTTAATGACAATGTAAAAGTCTATTGCTGTAGAGATACGAGAGCAGGGTGTACTCCAGAGTGGGGTGTACCCTTCATTGTTGCACAGATCTCACAACCAACTCACATCTTTTCCCCTCTCCCCAGCTTTCTCCTACTGCCCTTCCCAGCCTCTTCTTCTGTAAGACTGCCTTTCCTACATTCCTAAATTCCACATATGAGTATGTGTATTCTTCAGAACTGGCATTTTGTTGCTCTATTTCTCTCAGTTTTCGTTACAATTTTTAACATTTGTGAGAAAGCAGTTTTCCAGTTTCCTACCCTTCCTGGGGACAGGATTAGAAAGTTTTCTTCAACATCAAAGGTGTTATAATTATTTTGTATATGATTCCAAATATAATTTTCTTCTGCACATCTTTCTCAAGTTTTGAGCTACTATGCTTAGCAAAAATCATAAATCTACTGAGTTATTCTGCCCTCAAATTATCAAAAGGCCAAGACATCGAGTGTTTTGCCTCATAATGTTGTAAAGGTCACTGAATGTTAAGAGCAACTATAAATAGAAGTAGATGGAGGTGGGGGAAAAGATGATAAAACTCATTGATCTGATTTGGGTTGCAGTTTCTTAGCCTTTAAGGACATTTCAAACTCCAGTTCTTCCTGTCTCATTCCTTCATATAATTATCCTTAACTTACCACCGCATATTTTTATTCAAAAAACTCACAAATGGAACGTGTGCAAATTGTAAACCACAATCCATTGCAATACTATGCAGAAATTTGGACATTTTTGTCACAACTGAGATAAATGATATATTGCCTTCCTGGGACCACAGGCAGAAAACAGTAAAGTCACTTTTCCTCCTAAGACCTAAGTGCCATCTATTCACTTATCAAGTCTCTGAGGGCTTAAGTCATGTACTCATTCATTGATCAGTCCAACATCATGAATATTTATAGCTTGGCAGGTACTACTGGCTCTCTGGGGTCACTAGGTTGAGTAAGGGTCCCTGCTTGTCCCATAGGAATTCTTTATAGTACAGAGGTAATGTAGGAATGAGTGTGGTTCAACATACAGTTACACCAAACGCACATGTCAAGTACGGTGCCTCTCTCAGGAGGAAACTGTGTCCTGAAGAGTGGCCCCTTTCTCTGCATTAAATGGATGGAGTTGTGTAAGCTCACCTGGCCACATGAAGACCATGAATGAAAACATGTTTGGGGCCTCGGAAGGACTTCTACTGAGTCATACACAGGATATGTGGGTCCGAGAGATATAACATACTGGAAATGATTTTCCCCAGTATACTCTGTCCTAACTCAACATAGCATCTGAGATCTTACACAAAGGTAATCCTTCGTATCACATAAATAGCCAACAGGAATGGAAAAGCTATTCTAGAAGAAAAGGCAGGCAACGAATGAATGCGATTGGAATATTAATGCAAGAAGATTATGTCTGCGGTTATTAAGAGGCCATAAAACAGCTTTTGGAAAAAATAAAACCTTCAGGCTCAGTAAAATTGCAAGTTCAGTAAAGGAATGTTTTTCCTCTGCCTCCTTTGATGATGAGGTGCTGACATGATGCCACTTCACCGCTGTGCATTTTAGTGTGTATTCTCTACAAATAAAAGCGTTCCCCCACTTAGCAGAAAGGCAGCCATCAAAATCAGGAAACCAACACGGCAGAGCCCTCTCAAGACTCCGTTGAAGTTGTGCCAGCATTTTCCCAAATTCTTTCAATAGAAGGATAAAATCCATAAACACATATTCTGATCGCCTTCAGTCTGTAATACTCCTTGCTCTTTCCCTGATTTCCAAAAACCAGACACATTCAGTCATTACAGGATGATTCTTTTCAAGAAGTTTCTAAATTGGAGTTGGCTGATGTTTTGTGTTGATAGTCAGGTTGTGTGTATTTGGCAGGAGGACCGCTATAGAGTGGCTACTAATTTTAATTTGTGCTAATACTACTAATGCTATATACATTATGTTTGGAGGGACCCGGGAGTCCATATTTAAGCAGGTTGAAGTGTTGAGCAACCACACTGATCCAGGCCTAGCTGTTATTTGTAATAATTTGATAAGGTGGTGTCTCTGAAATCTTTCTACATAAAATAATTCTTTCCCTAAGTCTGATTTTAAAAATATTTTATAGTGAAGAATCTTGTGGTCATTTAAACATGTATTCCTTGTCAAGTTCCTTATTTGGAACTAGCCAGATAGATTCACTGACTTTCTTTACTCAACATTTGATAGTCTTTCAGAATCAGTATTTTAATCAAATTGCACCTCATTCAGCTTGTAAGCAATTTCTCAAAGTCATTTCCATTTGTACTTTTGAATAACTATCTTTTCCTGAACTAGTACTTTGATTCATGTTACAAAAAGCATCTAAGGATCATGGGATATATCGATGGGATATAACCTGGTATTTAGAGGCCTATACAACTATATGCCAGGATTTCATGGTAGCCTTTGGGTAATACTTCTCACGAGCCTTGCTGCATGGACAAATCATTACACACTCACTCCCGAACATATCCATTTTTGTATATTTATATGTTTACATGTTATTATGTGTTTATATATTTACATTTATTGAAATCAGTTCTGCCTTCATCCTAATACTTGAGAATAAACACTCATTTATATATTGATATGTAACTTTCATTTTTCTCATCATTTAACTGGTATGGTTTGACCATATTCATCCCCACTACCAATTCCTTTTAGATCCAATCCCTTCTTGTATTATTGAGATAGTCACATGACTTTTAGCCGCCTCATCCACGGCCACACCACATTTTTCTGACTTCCTGCTTTTGACATATCTGCCTTCTTTACAGTCAATATTTCTTCATTATCATTTGGTGGACTTCTTATACTAATCAGGCATTAATAGAATCAGCACTCTCTCCATATTTCAGCCATTTAGAGCTGTGCGTTCAGGTGAGGAGCTTAGCCGTTACTAAACTGAAAGTAGAAAAGACATACACTGGAGACCAAATAACGTATTCAAAGAAAGTATCAAGGCGAGAAGCAATTAAGATGTTGAGGGGAAGAACAAAGGTATATGTTTCTGATAAAGTCACTTTAAGCATAGTAAAGAGGTATTACGTTGCTAGAAAGTTATAGTGTTCTTAGCTTAATTGCCGGAAAAATCATTTAAGATTTATACATACTAGATTTCAGAACTTGGAGAAGGCATTTCTTTTAAACTAAGCAGTCTAGAATTCCCAAATGCAGTAAGTACACTAGGTGAATGTGATTCAAATGTCTACAAGAAAAAAGTGAAATAATGTATTTTTTCCTGTTACTTTTTTCTTCTTTTATTTGTTGGCTTCAGGATTTTAATTCCTTCTTTCTTCTCTTTGCTTCCATAACACAAGAACAATTTTGCCTATAATTCTCTCCCAATTCTCTTTCTCTTAAGCGACTGATAAAAAAGTAAAGATCACAGCTTAGGGGGAGACCCTAAGAGGATAAGAGGTGGTCTAATTATCTGTCCATGCCTACACCCTCTGCACTCCAACTGTCTGAATTCCCTGTTGCTGTCATTACATGCCAACAAGGTCTTGATGTCATGTATGTATGACCTGAAACTCTCTAGGTGAAAACAAACAGATGAACAAACAAACAAACAAAAAAAAAAAACCTTATGTGCACTATAAAATAAAATCATGGTGCTACCCAAAATTCATTGCATCTGAACTCTCCCACTTGGGGATCCATCCTATATACAGTTACCAAACCCAGACACTATTGTGGATACAAAGAAGTGATTGCTGACAGGAGCCTGATGTCTACTGAGAGGCTCTGCCAGTGCCTGATAAATACAGAAGTGGATGCTTACAGCCAACCAATGGACTGAGCACAGGGTTCCCAATGGAGGAGCTAGAGAAATGACCCAAGGATCTGAAGGGGTTTGCAGCACCATAGGAGGAACAATAATATGAGCCACCCAGTACCACTACAGCCCTCAGGGACTAAACCACTAATCAATGGTGTGACCTATGGCTTCAGCTGCATATAGAGCAAAGGGTGGACTTGTCATATATCAATGAGAGGAGAGGCCCTTGGTCCTGTGAAGACTTGATGCCGCAGTGTAGTGGAATTCCAGAACAGGGAAGCAGGAGTGGTTGGGTTAGTGAGCAGGGGGAGGTGGATGGGAAAGGGGGTTTTCAGAGGGAAAACGGAGAAAGGAGATAACATTTGAAATGTAAATTAATTAATTAATTAATCAATTAATTAATTAAAATTGGGAATCTGTTCCCCTAAATTTTCTGCCTTTGTAAGTCTGTCCCATTCCTGAGCTAGTGGCCTTTACCTTCATGATCAAAGGATAGCATTCTAACAACATCTTTTGCTATGTGTCCTATCTGTACTTTCTCTTTCATGCCTATACACTGTGAGGATGTTCAGTCTACTTGGAATAACCTCATCTTAAAACACAGCTCATTTTCCTATGTGTGTTCACTGGCTCTGGAATTTAGTGTCGGAACAGCTTCAGGGTACATGTGCTTCTATTCTGTCTACAAACTCTACTCTGTAAAGTACTTAACACTTGCCACTGTACAAGGGCACAGTGTGAATGTACTGAGAATAGTTCTAAGAACTTAAGGAACAAGTTTTTATTGGCTCTTATAAGGAGCCTGTGAACAGTTATGATTTTGTGTGATTTTAGAGAGTAAGTCATATGGAATTTGACCAACTTCCACTTTAGAGGATTTAACTCACTCTTGCAGGTTGAAAATAAATATCCCACCATGATTATGTGTTTGAACACCCAGTCCCTGGTTGATGGCATTGATTAGGGAGGTAGTTGAGCTTTTGAGGGTTGGACAGTTGCTGTGGGTAGTGAGTCATTTGTGTTAGAACTTAGAGTTATAAAAGTCACAGGGAATGATACAATAAGCTATGTAATAAGGTGAGTCTGATACAAAGACATGCTAATTATATTCCAATGATCTTGGGATGCCACTTAGGACATAGAATGCTTGCCTAGACTTGGTTAGGTAACTGTTACTATATAAACTGGACATGATAGTTCATGTATGCAACCATAGAAACTTCAAGGTCATCCTTGGCTATACTCCAAGTTGGAGGCCAACTCGGGGCATGTAAGACCCTGTCTTCAAGTAACTTATATAAATACAATTTTCTCTGCTTTAGTTGGATATTTCCTGAGGAAGGTAGTCATTTAGGCAAATAATGCATATGGAGTGGACACTGGAGGACTAATGTTTTCTATGACAGAGGGAAATGTGTATGAAGTGATGTGGTAGAGTATTAAGAGTGTACGGATCTCTCTCTGATACCAGATGCACATCTTGCTGGTTGCATCTTTCCTATTAATTCTCCTTTGTGGGTGCTGGCATCATGGGTGAGTTACATAGCTTTTCTGTGCCCTGGTTGATCCCCAATTCTGATTTTGCAACACTTTGAGCTATATTTAATGACAGTAAAAAGATTTATTTGGGCTAGGGAAGTGGCTTACGTGTAAGAACACTTGCTTCACAAGTGTGAGGAACGGAGTTCAAATACTTAGAATTCATATAAAAAGCCAAGCATGGTTGTGAGCATGCTTACAGCCTTAGCATTATCAGGAAAGCAGGGATGTGAGTGTCTCTGGGGTTCAGTGGCCACCAGACTCACTCCTGGTTCAATGAAAGACTCTTTCTCAAAGGAATAAGACAGAGTTAGATGAAAATGGACTCTAGATGTACACGCCCACATTCTTGCCTATATATCTCACACACAAACACACTTACACATCATACATGCATTCAAAGACATACCTAACAGTGATATACACATACATTTTTAAAAGATATTTCCTTCCCAAAATTCTTCCATAAAAATACACATAAAATTTGGTTAAGAGCTTTTTGAAGTTTTGTTGATTTGAACGTGCTATCATTGAGCTTACAGTAACATATCTGTGTATTCTTGTCCTATCTAATTCACCTCTTCTAGTATAACTATCATGTATGTGTCCATGCATATTAAAGGTTCATGAGGTATAAATAGTACCTAACACATAATTATCACCATAGTCTAATGCTTAATTAAATGCTACCCGCCAAGTCTACTAGCTTCCTCTTACCTTTCTATCTCATTGGTTTCTTTGAGACAATAAAAACGTTGAATTCGTTTGCAATTTGGAAAATGTCCATAACCATAGTAATGTAGAAATAGATGAAGGGTCATATATATGATGTCTTAGCATTCTCTTAGCAATGTTACATGTATGCATAAAAGATATGAACACAGTCTAAGCTCCCACACCACACATCTTGAAAAATGCAGCAAGTCAGTATTAGGCAAACTCCTCCTGGAAGCCAGTGAACCAAGTCCTAAGCTTTTTCCAAAACCAAATATAATGTGTACATAGAGGTGTGATGCTTGCCCTTCACTATTGGAAGCCTGCTGAGTACAACAGAATGAGAGAACTGTCTTAGAAATGCTTGAGAAATCTAAGGCATCACCAACAGGACATCATCCTAATTTACTTCCACATTAATCACTGCTTCGACGAGGAATTAACATTGAAGAACCTGGAGAAGTAATATCAACTATGCATAGTAATTTGTACTGGCATGTGTTAGACTATTACTCTAGTGTGATCTAATCCAGATTCCTTAAATAGCCCAGCATCATTTTCCTCTTAGCCTTCAGTTCCATTGTGGACAGTATCATTTAATCAATGTGTATTACATATGGAGGGATTATGGCTGATCTTAGCCTAGACTTTAGCCTGGTGTAGAGGGTGGTCTCTTAAACAGGACAGGACACACTTCTGTTCTATCTTTACTTGACTATACTAAATCTAATTGGAGGTTGTTTTGGGGTTTTGTTTTTTTTCTCCATGGACTGACTCAGTATTTTGAGTTCATACTACCCAATTTAACATTTAATTATAAATTTTAAAAATATATTTAATAAAAAAAGGAGGTGGAGATGGCATCCAGATAAAAACTCAATTTCTTTTAGTGAAACAGCAAGCTATAGAAAGAGAAAAAGGTAAGTAATTTCTATTAAGAGTGGCTACCACACCAGAAGCAGGCCAATCAACCATGCAGTTTTTATTTATGTTTCCGTTTTGTTTCCTGAAGGCAAATACATGTTCTAGCCCCTTGATGATGCCGGAGAGTGGGCAGCCATAAATCACCAATGACAAGCTAGAGCTCAGCCTGGGGTGGCAGGAAGAATGGGGGATTATTCCAGCAATATGCATTAAACAAAGTCACTGATCAGAAAAATCTAGAAAAGAGAAACATGCACACCAAATAATATTTCAACAGATGTTGCTAAGAAGTATACAGTAATGTCAATACAATAGTGCCTGTGAACATTTTACTGGACTAGTTGGCAAGAAATATAGTCTTAGGTTGTTAAATATTTTGTGTGTTTGTATGTATGTGTGTGTATGTAGATGATAGGTATATATATACATACATATATATATATGATGGATAGAAAAAGGATAGATAATGACTAGACAGATTTATAGATGGATGATAGGTGGACATTAGATAGATGGATGATAGAAAAATAGATAATGGATAAATAGGTAGATGACATAATAGATACAGATACCTACATATATAATGGATGCATAGAGAGTTAAATGATAGATAATGAAAACAGACAGGAAGTAGATGAATGAGAGACAGGTAAAAATAGATGATAGATAGATGGGAGATAGATAATAGATAAGTAATAGATGAATGGATGTAAGATGGAGAAATGCTAAATGATTGATGATATATAGATAAGTTATATGTAATAGGACGATGGATGGAACATAAGTAAATAGATGATAGATAATAGATGATAGATAGGTAGACCTATAAACGATAGATAGCACTAGTTTTTGGTTTGTAGAAGTAATTTAAACATCTAGTTAAATTTTCCATAATTTAGACAGACTATAAATTGATTGAGTGTGTATTTTAGTAGATTAACTTTTACTCTCTTTAACCAATTGGCCAAGTTTAATAATTCAGTTTCACCAAGTATTATTTTCTTACAATAAATGAGATTTATTTTACTTATAAGAACATTAGGCACACCAGAAAAGGGCATGGGATTCCATTAAAGATGGTTATTAGTCACCATGTGGTTGCTGGGAGTTGAATTCAGGACCTCTGGAAGAGCATTCCATTGCTCTTAACCTCAGATCCATCTCTCCTGCTCATCTTACTATAAAGTAAAGATGCAAGTATTTATCTATTTATTTAATTAATTAATTAATTTATTTGTTTATTTATTATTTATTATTTATTTATTTATTTAATATGAGATTAGATCTCATGTAATTGAGACTAGTCCTGATCTCAGCACTAAGAACTAAGAATGTGTTCCCTATGTATGAAATCTGCTATATAAATGTGGCCTGGCCAGTGTAACCTGTTGAGAATGTCCTTCACTCCATGTGCTTATGAAGACTGTGGCTCTGTTCTTTACTAGTTGTTTGCTTGTTTTGGTTGTTTTTTATTCTTTTGTTTGTTAAGTTCCATTGATGGTATGGATACATCTCTATTTGCTTAACAACTTACTGGGTGAAGAACATCTAAAAATGCTTCTTGTTTTGGACTATTATAAATAAATAATAAATAGTGTATTTGTGTAGATTTTAAGGTAAAAATAAAACTTTGCTTCTGTTAGGTCAAGGCTCAATAATACAAGTTGATAAATGCATAGTTCTAAATTTAGTTTTTAAGGAACTCTAGACAATGATTTCTCAGAATGGCAGCCCCATTATAGGTCCAGTAACAGTGTTTACATGATCCAGATTCTTCATATATCACTATCATTATTTGAGGGAAGGATAATTTATTTCTGTGATTCTCTATAATCTTGCTACGCATTTATTTCCATTTCCTGGTGCCTAATTATAATGACACATTTCCTTCATCTGCATGCCTTCTTCATTTTATTTGAACTGTGTCTTTCATTGATTTCTTAGCATTGATCAGTTTTTATAATGATTTAATCATTTCAACAATGGTCCTCTGTAATATATACATAAGTGCATATACATATATATATACACACACATGTATATAGTGAGTGTGCATGTATGTGTGTGTGCCTTACGTATATTTTCTCCATTTTCTCCAACTCTGTATCTTATCTTTTCTCAGAGTATTGAAAACAAAACACAGGCACATTCAAATGGATGAAGTTCAGTTTGTTATTTTCTCCGTAAATGGTCATGCTTTAGGTAAAACATCTTAAGACTTATTTGCCTAAACACACATCACAGATTTTTCTCCTGTGACTTAAGTCAAAATGTTCCATACAACATACTACATCTTGGAAGAGTTTGTGCTTGTTATGTGTTTGAGATGAAAATAGGGTCATCATGGATATCCTCTTATTCCTTACTGGAATAGCTTCTACATCTTTTCCTTTCTGGATGTGTGAGTGCTCACCCACTTCTGAATCTGCTGTTCCTATCCACCATCTACATGGCTTTCACACCATTAACACAGCACAATTTTAATTACTGAAATTATTCTGCATCCCCTAATAAAAGAAATAATGTTTCTCTTTAGACTTACATTTAAAAATCATATTTGCTGACCACATTTTTATATTTTTCACATAAATATTATAGTGATATTGTCTTCAGTAACATATGATAATTGGATGTTTTGCATAATTCATAGATTGAGTCTTAAAACCATGAGCATGGGATACTTTCTTATTTATATAGATCTTTTATCTTCTCATAAGTTTCATATAGAACTTAATATTCATAAATTATACATGCTTCACCTCTGCAGTTTTCAGCATTTGTCAGTAAATCTTTGCTAGAAGTCACTATGGTAAGTGATCTTCATCAAAGATATTTCCTTCTTTCCCTATTGTTTTTGAGAGTTTTAATCATGTCTTGGAATTATTTCACACATATTATCTCTATTTTTTAAAATTAAAGAAAATAGTGTCATTATGAATTATTTGGCATATTTGTCTATTTTTTTAATTGTCAATTTTGCTTTATAATTTTGGGCATGTTTGATACTTAGCAAGAACTGTTATGTATGTTATGATCATAATTAGTTTTATCTCTCCTTCATTTACCTTTGTGTTAGTAAATACTATTATGTCTGATACCATTGTGATGGTGCTGATGTTTTTTTGAGTAATGTTTAAATGATGCATCTTTTAACATTATTTTAATTCAATTTGACATTACTACTGCACATATATTTTCTAACATTTTAAATATTTTTGAGAATCATATTCATTTCTACAAGGTGTTCTAACCACATCCATCTGCCACTACTTTTTGTCAGTGTCTTCTCTGCTCCCATCTTGTCCTCCCTCAATGGCATGTCTTTTTCTTGTTATTAATAACCCTAAGACCAGTTGGTGCTTCTTACATGTGCATGGTTGTGAGGTCATTTACTAGGAAGTTAGGAGAGTTAGAAATCTAGTTAACACCTGAAAATTTTTCTTCAAGAAATAATTATTTCTAATCTGTCAAACTACATGACCACAGAGATTTAAAAAGCTTTGTGTATGCCCTAAAGGAAACAAGGCCTATCATAATTAAACTGAAAACAAAACAAATCTTTATGTACAGGAGTAAAATTGCTGCTTTTCTGTAGGTTTTGTCAAAATATGCTATTTAAGTAAAAGGAATTAATCTGGTATCACCTCAAAGAACTTTGAACACAGTACTATCCTCTACATAAATATTTTCCAAGAATATGAAGAAAATAAGGAATTCTTGGGTTGAGGGAGACTGAATGAAGAGGCTTTCATAGGTCTTATCCCTAAGAGGTACTACTAAGCTGCTCTACAAATAACCAAAGATAAAATGGTAGGCTTTGGGGAGCTGTGAAGAAAAGACATAGTAAACAAAATACAGACAAACACATCAAATTAGTGTCACATTTCTAAATTATATTAATGATTAAAGTAAAAATGAGAACATGTATATGTAAATGTATATATTGATATAGTTATAGATGATAGATATAGATATAGATATAGATGATATAGCTATATGGATATGGATCTGGATCTGGATCTGGATATAGATATAGATATAGATATAGAGATAGAGATAGAGATAGAGATAGAGATAGAGATAGAGATAGAGATAGAGATAGATATAAATGAGAGAACATTCTTAAAACAACTTTGATATGAACAACAGAAAATAAAGAAACATAAAAAGATAAATCATTATTTTCTGTTTCACGTGAGCTTTTAAAATACTAATGCATTTGATCTTCATAAACATGACAGATATTCTTTTAAAAAGCAACGCAAAGTGAAATACTCTAAATCAAAACAGAAGAATAACACTAGAATATTAACTTCAATTAAGTGGACTGTCCAGAGTTAAAAAAACAGTAGTGTAAGTTTCAAAATAAGAAAAATTAAAATTAAAAATATGGCACAAGAGGTATGGTTTAGTGTGCAAGTGTTTACTGAAAGGATGAAAGTTCAATTCTCAACTTCTACACTGAGTAGTTCACAACAGCCTGTAACTCTAGCTTAAGTGGTAGCCAAGACCCTCATGTGAACTCCATAGATACCTTCTCACACATGCACATACCAACATACAGACACACAAAATAAATATCATTTAATATTTATAATGATTTTTTAAAATTATATTTAAAGTGAATAAATGAAAAATAAAATAACTTGACCTAAAAATATGTAACTTTTCACAATATAAATTGTTCACATGCTCCATGTGAATTATAGAGACTTGAAAGGTAAATTAATAAGCATGAAACACCTGAGTACTGTTTACATTTTCTCTTCCTCCATCATGGAAGGAGGTTGAGGAACAGGTTAGTAGAATCTTCACAATGAAAGCTTAGAGTGAAGGTGGTGTCAGGTCCTGTTCTCTATTTTCCATATTATACAAAACAGCAATAATCAGGATGTGTTTTGTTCTAGTAACTCCATTTTTATAAAGTTAATTTACTTCATTTTGTATGCAGTCTGGAGCAGAATATCTGGAACCATGAAGCAAGCCTCCTCTATAACTTATCTTTACAAATAAAATATTACCCCATGAACTTACTGAATTTTCAAGAACCCATAGGTGCATAGGCACATGAAAACCACCATGGCACCACTTAAACACTTTAAAAAGCCATTGTATAAACTATGCACTAACGTGCCGAGTGTAATGTATGATCAGGAAATTAATCTAAATAATTAAGTCAGAAAAAGTCTCTCTGCTAATGTTGGTAGACAATAAAATCAGGAGTAGTCAGTGAAATAAAGTCAAAGAAATTGCTTATATATTTGTTATCTGATAACTTCTAATAATGAACAGCCATGATTATATCTGTGTTTTTTATGATGTCTTCCTTCCTTCCTTCCTTCCTTCCTTCCTTCCTTCCTTCCTTCCTTCCTTCCTTCCTGATCTCCTCCCCATTTTGCTTGTTTTTGTTTGTGGGTTTTTGTTGTTGTTGTTGTTGTTTGTTTTGTTTGGTTTTTTCAAGACAGGGTTTCTCTGTGTAGCCCTGGATGTTCTGGAACTCACTCTGTAGACCAGGCTGGCCTCGAACTCAGAAATCCACCTGCCTCTGCCTCCCAAGTGCTGGGATTAAAGGCGTGCACCACCACCACCTGGCTTGTTTGTGTTTAAGGCTGGGTTTTTCTATGTAGTTGTCTAGCCTTATATACCAGAGCCTCATTCTTCAATTTTCTTCTTGTTGAGACTGCAGACAAGCAAGCATTGGCTCATAAAACCATGGTCCCCCTTCAGACTTTGTTGATATAGATGTAGGTGGGGTCACAGTCTATAGTCTTTGGTCTCTTCATGATGGAGGATGTTTAAAAAACATTCACATTTAGGACTTGCCCTTCTTCTGACACTCTAGATAGAGAATACAATTTTTGTTTGAGATTTTGTTTCTATCTCTATTTGCATTTTATGGTTGCTCTCCTTGTCCACATCATATTTGTGGTATAAGTGACTGTAAGAAAGTTCAAAATCCTTAGGAACTTTACTTTTCCTTGGTCCTGAGCTTTCTGAGGGGCCTGATTATTTTCTTATATTTTCTAGTTCTCTCAAATTTGCTTTCTATGATATCCTTCATCTGTAGGAGTATTTGAAAATCTCTGTTGTACTGAAGTCAATAAAGATTTACTTTCAAGTAAGGGAAAGTATTGAGTTTCCATTGCAACCATGTCTTTATCCAAGAGTTGGAGTATATGAACTTTTGATGTTATTTAATAATACTGAAATTTTCCAATCCATATTCAAGGTATGCCTGGTCATGCTTCACCAAAATAATCTCGGTGAGGTTTTTTATGGCAGGACAATCCATTTTTAGGTTGCATAGAATTTTATTTTTTCATTTCATATTATTGATTGATTCAAAGTATGTATGCATGAGGTTTGATGCTGTGGACCAACTGAACACAGGTGGGTAATGGTCATATCAGAGGAATTATTGCTCACGACGTGTCTTTGTTTGTGTCAGCATGTGTGTATGTCTATGTTTGTGTGTGTTGCTGTAAGTTCACTGTAGACTATGCATGTGACTAGGCAAGTTTCCCTCAGCTGAACTATGCCTTGCTTTTTATACTGTGTTTAATTATCATTTGACTAAGATTCTCATGAAGTTGTTTAAACTGGCTTTGAACTGGGAATTTCCAGCCTAAGTTTCCTAATTACTGGGATTAAGCATGCCCTACCTTATCTTGTTTTCATCATTTATGGTGGCTGTACACAAATTCCTTCTAACTTTTGAGACAATTAATGCAACTTTATTGATTATATTCTAAGTTTATCCTTCTGATTACTTGATAATATATTTCTCTTACTGCAGGACAGCAACATACGCATTGAGTGATCTGTGCTTCTACCCTATTAACTCTTTATACTGAACTCTACCTCTCTTGATGGTAACATTTTAAAATTATCCTTCTGAGGAAAATCATGTCTATTTTTCTGTGGCCAGTGATTTTCCTTAGCATAATGTACTTCAGGCCCATCCATGATGCCCTATTGACAAAAATCTTACACTATTTCAATTTGTCATACTTTTAAGAGCATATTACAGTTATCTATTTATCTATGAATTCCACCGTTAATGAGGACTTGTTTCTAGTGGCTATTATTAAAGGATAATGTTACTATGTAATGGTTTTGATTTTTTGGAATTGTAATACTTTTATGCATATCTGGTATTGGATTACCTCTGTCATAGGACAATATGATGACTTTTCACAAGGTAATAACATAATTGTAACAATTTATAGTCTTGTCATCTCTGTTTATAAGTGCTAGTTTCTCATTTGCCAGTACTGGTCTTCTCATTATCTCATTGAAATGCATTAGTCATTCCTGTGCAAACTAAACAAAATGATACCTTTCAATATGCCCCAAGGAGAAGAAAAGGGAGAGGAAAGCACATCTTCAATAGATATACTTATTGAGTGGAGTCATATACAACTAATCTGCATGGTGGGAGTTTGAGGCCACTGTGTTATTAGTTACTATGGCTGCCCTATAAGACCTTGGAGTAGATACTGTCATTTGAAACACTGAAAGTAGAGGATGACATGTCTCTTTGTGAGAATACTCATTGTTACAAAAGCAGAAAGGATTCAAAGGCCTTGACTCCCTTGAAGTCTTTTCATAGCTTCCTCTGGTTGTGATGCTACCTCTCCGAAAGTTCTCCCACTTCAGGACCACATCACAGCTCCCTGTAGACAAGTTCTACCCTAAAAATTCTTCTAGTGGGGTAAATTTTAAAATGTAGAACTGAAAATCTTGATGGGGAGTAAACTATAGAAATTCACTGAAAGTGATCTTTCTCCTGCACATAGAGCTTTACAGTTACCTCTAGCCATTCTTGAAAGTCACAGAGAAACATGCATCAGAGAGTGATAGGGCCAAAGAGAAGAAAGTGCTGGTGCTTAGGCCATGTTTGACACGTGCTTCTCATGCTTACCTGGAGAGAGGTATGATCTGGACACAGAGTCGCACAGGGGTACCAGCCACCAGAAGCTCTCATCTGGAAAGAGGTGCGATCTGGACACAGTGGCCCACAGAGTCACACAGAGTCTCACAGGAGCACAGAGTCACACAGCATCACACAGAGGCACACAGGGGCACCAACCCCGAGGAGCTCAAATACGGGCTTTGCTTTACACCTGTTGCTTTTGCTGTTTTTTTTTTTTTTGTTGTTGTTGTTGCTGTTTCTAATTTTAATGTAGTGATGATTCTTACTGTCTGTTCCCTTGTAGTATATAAAAACAAACAAACAAACAAACAAAAGGAATCCTGGGTATTGACAGGATAGCTCTTGGTAAAGGAAAACAAGTTTGTATACAAGCTGCTCATCACATGGTAGTTTTTATTCTATGTGTATGCAATGGGTCTCCTGGGTTGATTGGTGTACATTTTCAAAGAAACTGAAACCTTCTAGTAACTTTCATTAGTCAGTACTAAGAGCATAAAACTGGGCCAATAAGGTACAAAAGGTAAGGTTCTTTGTCTGTTGTCCTTTACTCCTGATAATACATTGTATTCTGTGTATCAATCAATTTTGTCCAACATGACAGTTGTTTTCTTAAGACTTTCTTTTCTTAAATTTATTCCCATATGTGGGTTTTCTCCTCTCTCCTTTCTTCTTCATATCCTGTTCTATCACTTCTTGTTATTTGTTTATATGTTTTTTAATTATCCACTCAAGTGTATACTCCCATAATGCTTTCAGTGTTACCTCACATAGTGGATATATTTATCATTGTTAAGCCTTCTAGAGATTACATACTGTAGGATAATACTTTCATTCATAGATTACTGTTTAGTATATTAGAGTTTATATAACAACAGTGAAAAAGAAATTATCAGAGTACTGTTAGAGAAATACAGAGAAAAATAAATTATTACTTCTAATAGAGATTATGAGGTATGCCTTTGTCAACATGTTTCCACAGGATTCGAATGTTTTCATGAAACTTACTACTGCCTTTTTTTTTTTTGGTTTTTTTGAGACAGGGTTTCTCTGTGTAGTCCTGGCTGTCCTGGAACTCACTCTGTAGACCAGGCTGGCCTCGAACTCAGAAATCCGCCTGCCTCTACCTCCCAAGTGCTGGGATTGCAGGAGTGCACCACCATGCCCGGCTGTTAACAACTGCCTATTTTAATCTCCTGAAACAACTTGAAATGGGATTCAACACCCTTAATTATCAGGAAAATGCAAATCAAAAATGCTTGGGGATTCCCTTTCAGTGAAGCCAAAAACACTTATAAAAAAAATCAATCAATGAAATAAATAAAAAACTAAAAACCAAGTAACAAATGCCTGGTAGATGGGATAGAGAGAGATGATGATTGCTGCTGTTGGAGAGTGAACTTTCCAGCCAAAGCAGAAAAACTTGGTAATTTCTCAAAAAGGAAAACAAAAATGCCAAAGCAAACAAACAAGCATAACCCATAAAACTGATAGGTAATGCAGCTTTATCAGTCTCGTGTACCCAATGGACTCTACTTCAACATATTAGGGACACTGTGCATTTGCGTTTATGTGATTCATTGTCAGAGTAGCCAGGAAGTGGGAGCAGCTCCAGTGCCAATCACAAAATATGTCAATGTGATAAAGACAGTGTACCTCACATACACAGTGGAATTTTAGGCAGTCAGAAAGAACATTGAAAGAGTACTTGCAGGAAAGCTGTTGGAAGAAGAAACTATTGTTTGGTGAAACAAGCCAAATATTAGAAAGAAAATTAAATTTAACATTATTTCATGATAAGTACAAATTATATATAATTTTAATAATGATGTATATGAAACATGTGTATGTTTCACAAATCTAGGAATGGGATCATGACAATGGCAAATGCACTAAGAGGGGGCAACGTGAGAAAGGTGGTGGAATTCATGTTATGTAACACCAGAAGTGAAGCAGGTAAGAAAGGAGGAAGGTGTTTGCTGCCAAGCCTGATGACGTGAGCTTGATCTCTGGGACACACATGGAAGAAGGAATTATGCATGTTATATTTTGAGCTGTGCAGCACTCTCCACCCCAAAATCAATAAATACAAATTTTACAAATAAGAAGCAACAGAATGAGCACCATCTCTGGGAAAGAAAAACCAAGCCAAACCAAAAACAACAACAAAAACAAACAAAACCAGGCATGAAGGAATCGGGGGTGGGGGGAGGAGGAAGTAGGGGAAGAGAAAAAATTAGAACAAAATATGATGATGCAAACATGATGATGCCACAAGGAAACCTATTGTACATGACAACCAAACAGTAATAATAATTTAAAATGATTTTTCAGAGGATTTTAAATATGTTCATCGTTATTGATGCAAAGCAGTCAACAGTGTGTGCTTTTATAAAACACACTTCAAGGCCTATAGAAATTGAGGAATTTGCTGGTAAATATAAATTAATAAGCATCTTGTCAATATATGTCATCTTTCCTGGTGACTTGTCACTCCTAGTTCATCAGGAAGTAGCCCACTGGGTGTGTCCTCCATTAACAGAAGGATCAAATCCAAAAGGGATTCCAGTTATGGATTCTCAGTGCAGAAAAGTCAGTGACATTTTGACTAAGCCTTTATTTTATTTTATTTTATTTTATTTTATCTCAAATTTTAAAAGACACACATGCTTGAAACCTATTAAATATTATTTTTATTGCACATATTTGTGGGGTGTAGTGAGATTTCAATCTATAATGATCACTGATCCCCTGAGGTTTCTAAGTGAAGTTCTACAACTTGACCATCCCCTTTGTTTAGACACTTCCAACTCTTTTTTTCTCAGTTATTTATAAAACACAATAGTTTATTATGAACCACAGTTACCTGGTGTGCTACAGAATCAAGAGCTTGTTCCTTGTGTGTAAGTCTTGTTATTCCTTAATTTAATGAATTTTCCTCCTTCTTAAAAATTGCTATCATGCATTCAAGTTCAAACCTTTCTTTTTTTATTTGTTATATTCTTTATTTACATTTCAAATGATATCTCCCTTCCTGGATCACCCCTCCCTGAAAGTCCCATAAGCCCTCTTCCCTCCCCCTGTTCCCCAATCCACCCCTTCCTGCTTCCCTCTCCTGTTATTCCCCTACACTGCTGCACTAAGCCTTTCCAGGATCAGCCTCTCCTTCCTTCTTCTTGGGCTTTATTTGATATGTGGATTGTATCTTGGACATTCTAAGCTTCTAGGCTAATATCCACTTATCACTGAGTGCATACCATGAGTGTTCTTTTGTGATTGGATTACCTCACTTAGGATGATATTCTCCAGATTCATCCATTTGTCTAAGAATTTCATGAATTCATTGTTTTTAATGGCTGAATAGTACTCCATTGTGTGTATATATATCACATTTTCTGTATCTGTTCCTCTGTTGAGGGACATCTGGATTCTTTCCAGCTTCTGGCTATTATAAATAAGGCTGCTATGAACATAGTAGAGCATGTGTCCTTATTACATGCTGGGGAATCCTCTGGGTATATGCTCAGGAGTGGTATAGTAGGGTCCTCTGGTAATATCATGCCCAGTTTTCTGAGGAACCGCAAGACTGATTTCCAGAGTGGTTGTACCAGCTTGCAACCCCACCAGCAGTGGAGGAGTGTTCCTCTTTCTCCACATCCTGACCAGCTTGTTTTCTCCTGAGTTTCTGATCTTAGCCATTCCGACTGGTGTGAGGTGAAATCTCAGGGTTGTTTTGATTTCCATTTCCCTGATGACTAAGGATGTTGAATATTTCTTTAGTTTCTGAGTTCAGGCACATCATCATTTAACTTAATCTGCTTCAATTATTTTTCAATCCATTCCATCAGATTTGCTGCAAAGAACCGGATATTGTTGTTTTATGGAAATACGATATTCTAATATGTGTATTATGATTACTCTGCCTATCTTTTCGTGGTCATCGTGGGTCAATCATCATCTCAGCTACTCTGAACAATTCAACAACAAACAGCAGCACCCAGGCATCTCTGATTTGCTGATTTTTCTTTTGCCAATCTACCCAGAAATTGGCTGTTATCACAGGGTGGATTTAATTTCTATTTTCGTTTCAGAACTCCCTCAATCTTCTTCATTAAGGCTCTACTTGTTTAAATATTCCCTAAAGGTTCATTAGAATTTCCTTCCTCCATTTTCTCATCAACATTTGTTTTGTTCTTGTTGCTTGTGGTAATAAAAACTGGGTGACAATGTATCACACTGTATTATATGTTTGCATTTCTCTGAGGAACAGTGATGGCCAACATATTTTCATAAACACATTGTCCATTTGAATGTATTTTCAAGTGATATCTAGTCCCATCATTTGCCTTTTGTTAATAGTGGCTCACTTTCTCTAGATAGATAGATTTAGATAGATTTCAAATTGCATATGATAAATAGGTGAAATGTGGTGAAACATGATGTAATACCCCCACAAAAGCAGCTCTAGGAAGAAAGGATTTACCTCCAGTCAAGATTCAAAGGCATGGTCTACTCCAGCAGGGCAGTAAAGACAGTGATATCTTAGATATCTGAGGGCAGCTGATCGCATAGCAGCCACAGTCAGGAAGAAAATAATGAATGCTATCCTCAGCATTCTCTTTCTCTTTCTCTCTCTCTCTCTCTCTCTCTCTCTCTCTCTCTCTATATATATATATATATATATATATATATATATATGTGTGTGTGTGTGTGTGTGTGTGTGTGTGTATATATACACACACAGACATATACATATATTTGTATATATATACATATATTGTATATATACATATATGTGTGTGATATGTGTAATTTATATATTATAAATATAATGTGTATAATTATATATTTAAATTATATTATATATGTATAATATATAATTACAGGGCACAAGTGTAGAGAATGGTACATTCCATTTTCACCATGGCTCATCAAGGTGAACATCAGTGTGTTCCTTTGCACATGAAGGAACATAATCTCACAAAGACTAAATAATCCCTCCTAAGTGTTTGTGTGTGTGTTTGTGTGTCTGTGTAGGCTTGTCTGCTAGATGATTCCGCATCCTGTAAAATTGGTAATCATTATTCACGTTCACACTGGTAGGCATTCTCAAATGCAGACACCTAGGCAACAGCTTCAGGGGTTCTTAAACATGTAGGCATGGCTCACAACAACCTTTAGACACATTTGAACAGCTACATATTTAGGCATCTCATGTTGAAGCCAAGTTTCATGGCATTTGGCCGACATTGTATTAGCATTCCAAACAAACGAGTCTCTAATAACTATTTTCTAATAGGGTATTTCTTTGTTGTTAATTCCATGCTGGGGTTTTTGAAATGATTGTCTTTCCCAAGCAAGGTACTGGTTGAGAGAAACAGCAATTGTAGCACTCCTGGTCGGCACTTAGCTCTACCTCATTGATTCCACCAGCCTCAAACCTACTTTTCTAGAACCACTAGATGAGGAACCGGAATCTCCTTTCTATTAAGTCTCAAACATTCACATACTTCTAACCTCTGATCCCCATTCACACACACATGCACACATACACACAGCATGTACATGCTATACATGAATACACAAAATAAAGTAAGATGCTATTAAATGTTATTTCTCTCTTTAGAAGCTAACAACAAAAAACAAGCTTAGGGTTTAGGGTATTTTTATTTTTTCTAACAACTTGTAATATTTCCTTTGTAATCCCTTGTGATGTTGTATCTTCATGAATGTTTTTAACACTTTGTATCTTAAATCCTAAGCAGAAGCAGAAAATGCCATGTGACAGACAAGCACACAACTTGCAACATTTATTTAGTGTGCTAAGTCCTTCATTGTCAAACACAATTCACCTTATTGTTCCCAGGCTTTAGTTTGAGTTTTTCCTTAAAGAAACCTTTTCAATTTGCAATTTATATACATTTTATTTGATAACAATGGTCCTATCTCCATCCAGTTATACCAGGGTGAATCCAACATTTAGGTGACTTTTGTCTGATAAGGAATAAGCAGGTACACTATTACTTGAATGTTTCCTTAATTTCTGTGGATTTTTAAGATAATAAACAATGCTGAGACAATACTATAGCCATCATCTATAGATCTTGATGTTGTCAGATTCTGTGAGTAAGTAGCGTCATCTACTCCAAGGGAAATTAAACTTTCTGTGTGAGCTGAAAGCCTTTGCTTGCTCATGATTTTCCTAAGTCTGGAAGACAGTCTGGTATAGATGTTTGTTGTAGTTTGTTTATTTATATTGTTTTTTTTTTAATTTGGGACCATAAAAATTAGAGAAATCATTGTATTATCTCATAAAATAACTAATCAGAAAGATATGGAGATGACAACATTTAGAGAGTTAGACAGAATATTTCATGGTGAGTATGTCAGCGATCCCTGAGGATCTGTTTTAGAACCAGCTGATTGTTTACACAGCTACTGATGAATCTCCTTTCTTCCTTTAATACATAGGTCTGTGCATCGTTGAATATTCAGTTTCACTATCAAAGTCAAAGACCATAAATCGAAGAAGAGATTAATATTTTGTCTACTTACCCAAAAATGGACCAACCAGGATACTTTTTCTGCTCAGTACTGTCTTGATTCTGCATCTCTTATTTATATAATACAATAACTTTCAGGAAAAAGGAGATGCCATCACAGTACAGAATGTGAGGTAGAGGGAGAAAAAACTCAGCTATACGTTGTTAAACTAAAAAATATCTCGATTTAACTTGGATTCTAAGAGGAGGCTGATCCTGTTCATTAATTAAAGATTAATTAAAAATTAAAAACTCTTTGTTCTATTCCCAACTACGCTGCTTAGAATTGTACTGAAATGTAGCTTGCTGAATAAATAATTTCAGTTGTAAAGTACTCTGATTTGTTTGAAATAATGAATATGTGGGAAAGTGCATAAAAATACACTAGAATGTCTACACATGCTTAATAAGGCAGAATCTTTTCAAACCACACATGAAATCATTTAAATATTTTAATCTAAAATATTGTAGAATTTTAACAATAAAGGCTCCTATGTTGTTTATTACAATAGGAAAGGAAGACAATATTTGAGTCTCTATAAAAGATCTAGGAAACCAGTATTAGGAGAGCAGTGAGACACTTTTATTGTACTACTACACAGATAAAGAACTAATGAAAATACCCTAAAGAAAATTTAAAGTGACAATTTTTAGCTGTACTTTTTTATATATTTCAAAGTTGTATACGCAAAATTAAACTTCAGTGTATGAAGACAGGTCCAACCATCCAATGAAGAGTTCTAGTCAGTTTCAAGGTGTAACTCCAACAAATCTCTGTAATGCAGTGTTCTCTCTAAACATTTCCACCTTGGTAGGAGGGCCACCACCACAGGTGGTGAGATGAGTTAACTTCATCACAGAGAGTAGCTGGCGCACAGGGAAAAGGAGACTGTGAGGATATTTGTTGATGGACATCATGGTGATTAAATAATCCTCAGGACATTTTCCAAAAAGCCTAAAGCAATCATCACAGCCTCTCAGAGTCCTACCATACCAACAGTGTGTCAACTTCCAGACAAATGGGTGTGTTATCTTTTCTGAGGTTGGTATAATGGTGTTCCTCTACTTGTGATTTGGTTACAAGCAGGTGAATCCTCTTTGACTTGAGAACTTTATTCTGCTGCTCCTCAGCCAGGAAGAATCATGAAAAAGGATCTTAAGTGAGGAGTGTCAGCTGCTCACTTTGGGAGCTTAGGGAGCCCTGGGAGCTATTTGTTCATTGCCCAGCACTACACAAGAGTGTCACATTACACATCGCATAAAATGCAAAGTGGGAAGCCAGACTTCTGAATATGCATCATTCTTGAATCTGCATATGGTGGAAACCAGAACTTGAATTATTAAAGGCAGGTGCTGTTCTGTGCTCACCTTCCTGGGCAGGGTGTGTCTGTGGAACTGTAAACTTCTTGCTTCACTCCCTTACTATGCATCTTGTTTTAAAGCGTCATGACAATGGCTCACTCTATTTTATAAGATTTTATCAGCTAAGCTGAGTCAAGAAACAACAGCTCCATCTCAATGTCCTGTGCACCTGACCAGCAGCTCCCAGTTTTGTTGCTTAGAGAGCACTAACCTCAGCAGAGTGGAGTAAGCATGGTTGGCAGTGGGGACTGCAGGATGGTGTGGAGATGCTAGCCACCTGAGTAGCATGGTGGTCTCTGCTGTGGATCATTTATATTGCCTCTCAGGAGACTCATTCCTCAAATGCACCTTTCCCAACGGAATGGAATGGAATGCAGGCGTGGTTTTTGTTATGTATCATGCTGAGAAATCCAAGCCTAATGAATACAACCTTCTCTATAGATTAAATGCCTGTTTCTTCTCTAGAACAGGTCCACATGAAGAGACCTCTATTCTTGGATTTTCGCTGCCCAAAAGTTCTCTTTACATACAGATTTTTAGAAATAGTAATAAAATCTGAACCAATCCCTTAAATCAGTGCCAACCAGGAGTTTTGTGATAAAAACATGTATCAATGCTCAAAATCAAAGCTATTTCCTTTCACAAGATACTGGCAACTGTACAAAAAGGAGGGGAATCTTAGAGTTCTGTCATGCAGGGTCACCCCGAGATAAACACTAGAAACTTGGGAATCAAATTTGAATTAGCATCTGAAGAATCATGTATGCAGATACTTTTTATTTTAAGAAATTCATTATTTAGGTATTTTTGTTAATTCTCTTATAGTCTATAATTACTTTTTTATAGCTACTTTTGCCAGAATATTTTTGGCTTCACAGTTCCTCAAAATATTCTCTAAAACTCTCTGCATAGACGCTGAGCAGCAAAGGTCCTTTTTCATTTGAAAAATAATTCTTTTTGATTGGATTTCTCAGTCTCTCTTTCTATATCCTTTGTTACATCTCTTTGATTTGGTCTCTCATACAAGCTGCTATTTGGTAGGTAGCCATAGCTGAAGCTGGCCTTGAACTCCTGAACCTGCTGCCTCCATCCACCAAGTACTCAGAGTACAAGTAAATGTGCTTTGCCACTCGGAATTTGGGTGGATTGCTGGAGATTGAACCTAGGGTCTTGCTAGGTTAGCTCTTTACATATATACATATATATATATATGTATATATATATATATACACATATGTGTGTGTGTGTGTGTGTGTGTGTATGTACACATAATATACACACACATATATATATACACATAAATATATCTGTAGGTGTACATGTATGTATATAAGCATATATATGTTTATAGGCATATATATCAAGATGTCTATTATCTATCATCTACATGTCTACATATCTATATTTCTATATCACTATATGTCTATATGTCTATATGCCTAAGATATATAGATTCTGAGTTCATCTCCAGCTTCTCTTCATAGTTAATAGTGGAAATATAACACATATCTTACAGTCATTGCAATATTTAAATTTCTAGATACACAAAAACAGAGGTCATCATAGTTTATAGCAAGCTGTAGTAGTCTGTGATTTTTAATATTTTGAGATGCTAAGTTCCCAGAAGTGCTTAGCACTTACTGTAGGACTCCTCAACGAGGCCCAAATGCATGATGGTCATTTCCAAATGCCACCTAAAGGCCTTCCTTCCTTAGATGTCATCTCTCACACAGTCCATTCACTGCACACCCACCTGCCTCCTGGCTCCTCGCTCTTTTTTGCCTCTGTTTTCTGATCTGGAACCATGGCTCTGCCCCTCATCTATAATGGCTTCCCACTGTTTATTGTATTTTCAGTATTTGGGATTATTATTTGAGAGGCTGTACAAGCTTCCATCAATTCTGACTCTTCTTTGTCACTGGTGTGGGAATGAAAAGAATTGAGGATGTTCAATTTCCTGCCACTCAAATAGAATAGAAGCCAGGTCCAGAAGTTAACTGATAAGTCAAGATCTGCCTGAGATACTTCACATAAAATAATTTCTTTGAAGAATGTTCACTTTTCAGTAAAAATCCTATCACCAGTAAATTATTTGCCTTATGGAAACTCAAGTAGTTGATATTAAACTTTTACCTACTTAAATAACATAGATGTCAGGGAGAGTGGTGGGCACACTTGGGAAGATGGAAATGCCCATTTACAGTAAGACAGCATCTTTGAGTATAGGAATCTGAAATAAGGCCAGTGGGCATAATGCCACTCACCATAAAAACTAAGGTCCTTTGGCTAGAGATGCTTAAGAACACAACTTCCTCTATGTGCAGATTGTTTCCAGATCAAATAATGAAATCAAAGATGAAATCAAAGATGTCCCTGTGGTGAAATGTTATATACATTGCATGGGATCCTGACTTATCCATTTAAACATAAACATGAGTAATTTAATTTTGAAAACTTTCCCGACATCATTTCTAACGCAACAACTATGTATTTTCTTTTGAGTTATAAAACTTGTAATTCATTCATACACATTTGACTTTGTGCCATGTAATTATGAGTCAAATTTAAATGTTTATTTTATGTGTAGATCTGTGTGAAAATCCTTTCATACATAAGGCAGCATGTTTAGTATGCATTTACATACATTATATTTATGAATATGAATGTGCTATATGCCACAAATGAACCTTATTTATTTGAAAAATATTTGGTTTTACTTGTTACAAGGAGAAACCACGAGTAAAGCACTACAGTATTGTAGTGAATGATCTAGGATTACCTAGGGTAAGGCAATGGCTAACTAGCCATGCAAGCAGGTTCACACCACTCAACCTGTCAACCCTACATCTGAGTTTTGGTGGGCAGGATGGGCTGACCTCTTCTTGGGGGTTAGTACAACACCTAATAAGAGGGAGAATGTTATTGCAGGGGTGGGGAAGGGAAAGCATAAAGGTTTTAGGAGTCTCCAGACATTAGGGCATTTTTTATCTTCCATCCCTGTCACCTTCCCTGTGCAGTCTTCACCAGCTGTGCCATCCCAGGCCTAGAAAACATTGTATTCAACACTCACTGCATCTCGAGGAGGCAGTTGGTTTTTAAGTCATCACCATCTCTTCAAAGTCATTTACAGTGCCTTTTCTACATGCTCCTGTGGATTCTCAGCATCTTAGTCGATATAAAACACAAAATGTCACTTACAATTCTAGTTCTCCTACATCGAGAGAAGAGAGACAGGAAAGTTCCAGGAAGAAATTGGGCCACTCAGCCTGTTGTACTCAGCGTGAAGAGGGGGCCTTCTACTTACAAGGTAAAGGTAAGGACTGATGCCCAAGGTTGTCTGTTGACCTTCATAGGTACACAGTGCTATGTTTGCTCCTGCTACAAAGGAATGTTCACACATACAACATACAGGTACACATATACAGACACATACAGACACACAGAGACACATAGACACACACACACTGACATATACAAACACGCATAGATACATACAGACATACAGACACACAGAGACTCACACATACACACAAACATACACACACACATAGATACATACAGACATAGAGACACACAAAGACACACTGACATACACACACACAGAGACACATATAGGCATACAGACAGAAAGACAGACAGATAGACACATACACACACTTATACACTACCAGAAGAGAAAAACAGTTTCTGAACTTATTCCAAAATGCTAAAAACAAAATAATAAGCAACAACAATGCTCTGCTTGATCCCAACATCAATATACAGATATAAAATATTCTGTGGTTTAGATATGGTTTGATTTATTTCTTCCACAATTACACAGAGTTAGGACATTCATTCTCAGTACAGTGGCTTTGAAAGATGGTGGAACTAGTAAGCAGTGGAGCCTAGTGGAAGGTGATTTGGTTGCTGGGGCATTAACTTTAGAAATAATAGGTAAGTTTGTAGGATAATTGGATTGCCATTAAAAGAGGAAGCATGTTCCCTGAATACTTCTGGATTACTCAATGTCCTTCTCTCCTGCAAGCACTCTTAGCCCTATGCCTCTGACATGCTCTGAATGTCCAACGGGGTTCTCTCTAAGAGCTAGGCAGATGGGACCACCTCATCCAGGACTTTCAGCCAAATATGCTACATATTCTTTTTAGAAGCCAGCATCAAGTACTTATATATTGAACTAAATGAAATAGTATGAACTCTCACAAAATTATTGAGTAAAATTCAAGCTCTTTGAGGAATGAACATAAGCAAATGTGACATATCCTAGTACAATATGATTAAAGCTACACCACAAACTGCCCCTACTATTTTTTAGATCAGAAAATACTTAACATAAAGGACACATAGCCACAATAAAAACATTCAAAATTATTTCATAAAAATGTCATTACTTCCTGATTTTAAAATATAAAATATTTGAAAGAGAAAATTGATCAAATAGATTTAATTCTGGAAGAAGAAGGGGTACAGAAGCAAGGTTGAGATCAAAATTATTGAAGGATCTCTGAAGAACGATAAGGACTCATACCATCTGTTTATCTAAACTCACAAGCACTACCTGAAAGTCTACATGTATACAAATACATATATAGTTTAAAAGAAGTTATACCACTTGGATTGGCAAAGCTTCCACCAAGAGCCACAGACTATCTAAAAACCCCAATACCAGGCATGTGAACCCCACTTTGAGTTGTTGGACAGTGTTGTCCAGGAGATACCCCCAAACGACTGTTTTCAACTATTTGGCTACTTCCTAGAGATTAAATGTTAGTCTCTATTGCTGAAGATGCTATTTTGGTTCCAAGATCTGGAGGCTCTTGGATGAATCCATCCTGAAAGTGTCCTGAGAACTAGCTTTCATGGTAACATAAGGTCCCATGCAAACTTGCAAGAAATAGAAGCAGCCAATAATCACACCCAACTGTGATCCCTTTAAACCACAATGATGGCCAGCATATCGTGATAACCCTAAGCACTGGTGCAGTGGCAGCTTGAATATCATGGTGGCAACCAACAGTGAAGATCTGCTCACTAGGAGGAAAATTGTGTCTGATACTGGAAACCTAGCCGATTACTCAGGGCTTGTAGGGCCATGGGACCCTAAAGAAGGCCTATACCAAATTTGCCAAACTAACATAATTTATAACTACATTCTCATATCTTATATCCACAGGTAAGTATACCTGCCCCCACCCTTAAACAAAGGGAATTTGTCTTTGTAAAGACAAACCATTACAAAAAAATCACAACTGGTCAAAAAGCAGAGAACACATTTTCTTTGGATGACTAGCCCCAACTGTCACATCTACAACACAAATCCTACACCTAAGTTTCAGGGACAATTACTGGGGAAAGGACAGAATTCTAAGAGCTAGAAAGCCTGGAAATTGGCCATGATAATGTGTCTCCTAGAAATGATAGGGAAGCCCCAATCATGTACCTCAAGAGTGGTGTATTTAAACAAGACCGAAAGAGTTACAACACACATAACATAGAAGGAAGACATTTCACAGGGCCCCAGTAATAGTTAAAGAACCTCAGGAAACTAAGAAATGATGAGAGAAGAGACTTCCTCAAGAATGAGTCTCCTAGTTGATGATCAGGTATCAACTGGTAATCCCTGGTCAGTTACAGAAGTAACACTGGATTGATTGAACAGGTATGTGTGTGTGTACATATATATGTAGTTATATATGTATGTGTACACATATATAGTTATACATGTGTATACAAGTATATATAGTTATATGTGTATGCAATAGTATATTTATATATGTATATGTGTACATATATATAGTTATATATTTACATATGTGTGTACATATATATGTAGTTATTTGTATGTGTGTGTACATATATACATAGTTATATATGCATGTGTACATATATATGTAGTTACATATGTGTGCATATGTGTATTTAGATATGTATGTATATACATATGTGTATAAATATATATGTGTATATATATTCATGTCTATATATATATATGTGTGTAATATTAGCAATTAAAGAGACGGGGCCAGGATTTCAAGAGGGAACAAGGGAGGGAGGGAGATAAATGAAAGTAATGGAGGAAGTAAAGTGATAGAGAAATAGTATAATGATTAATTAAAATCTACACAAATATTTTAAAAATATTTTGACATATAGCAATGTTTGCTTGCACTTATGTATTTACCCTCCAATATACAACATCCCTGAGGAGGTCAGAAGAAGTGTGAGATACTGTGGAACGATGTAGAAGGCTTTGGTCTGCCATGTAGGTTCTTGGAACCAATCCCAGATTCTCTAATAGAGCACTAAGTGCTTTGAACAGCTGAGATAATTTGCCAGCTCTCTAAAGTTATTTAAATACTTTTGATCCTTACATATATGTATACCCTGGATATCTTTGTAAGATATAGTATGAATTAACCAAGTAATATTTAAATCCATCAGAACAACTTTTATATAAAACTCTGTGTGTGTGTATGTGTGTGTGTGTGTGTGTGTGTGTGAGAAAGAGAGAGAGAGAGAGAGAGAGAGAGAGAGAGAGAGAGAGAGAGAGAGAGGAAGAGAGAGAGCATGTGGATTTGTGCATGTGAGTGAAGTGTCCATGGAGTTCAGAAGAGAACATTGGATATGCTGGGACTGAGTTACAGACAGTTGTGAGCCACTGTGTGGGAACTGGAAATCAATTTCAAGTTCCATTTAAAAGCAGACAATGTTCTTAAATATGGTATCTATCCTGACTAGATAATGTAGTTTCTATATAAAAATACATTTATAAGTAAATATCTTAATATTTATATAAATGTTTATGTATATAAGCTTTATGATATGTACAAAAAATGCAGCTGCCTGAACACATCCACAGCGATATATATCTAAATGCTCATTAATACACATACATACATGGGTATCAGTAAGTGCATATAAATAGGTTGACATATATATGCATGCATATATATATATATATATATATATATATATACACTCTTGTATGATTTCCAGATGAAGAAAAATCTGTTACACTGGGTCTGCTTTCTACAGAATTTTATAGTATTTATTAATGAGAAATAACTAAAAATAATTTTAAAAACACCTCATAAAATTAGAGAATAACACAAGCATCAAACTCGGTCCTTACAATTCTGGACTTCAAAGTAATATTCACAATTGTTTTCCATAGACTAGAGTTTGCCATTAACCCTAAATTTTCTATTATTCCTTTTGATTCTGAATATTGTCATGTGTATATGTGCTGGTGTTTTGTCAACATTAAATAACATTATTTAAATATACAAAACCATAGTCATTATATTCCATAATATTAATGTAAAATAACATTTTCAGATGTCATTAAGCTTCTTCATTTATTAAAGTTGAACACCTGAAATATTTGAAAAGAATAGAGATCCATAGTTACAAATAACATAAATTTCTGTGAATAAATATTGTCTTTACTGTTCTTAAGGGATATAACATTATCTTTTTAATTTATCAGTGACTCACTACATAGCTCTGGCTGGCTCCAAACTTATAATCCCTACCTAAGCATCTACAGTCCTGGAATTACAAGCAAACTCCACCTCTTCCAATCATACAATCATACAGCGTCTTGAAAATTTGTGGAATAGATGTGCGTGCAAAGATGTGTACACTGTCTGTATAAGTGGGAGTTCTTTTGGGATGAGCACTGTGCAGGATGTGGACCTTGCATGGTCAGCAGAGCTTGGATAAGTGTCTCCCTCCAGATCATCAGTATGGGTAAAGGTTCCTCTTCCCTTTGGCTTCAGCTTACAAGGTCTTTCTTGAAGTCTCTTTGCTTTTACACAACCTCAATACAATCAACATGCTGTGTTGTTAGCTATTGCCCTTTCTTGTCATTACTCAAAGCAGGTTCCCAATCTTAAATTACTAACATTAGTGTTGTTTTTTACTTTATCTGGCTGCTCAATGAGAGGATTTATACACATGCAGCCCTGTGTTATAAAACTTGATTGTATAAGATAAATTCAGGGTGAACTTGCAGAAGAGGGAGTGCATATGTCAAATTATGAAGCTGGCTGGCTGACCTATATAGAGCAACCAATAAAGTAATGCAAGTAAGAATTATAGAAGAGAAAGTTATGAAAATGGCTACTTCATTTCCTTGGGAGGCTGGTATGTAGGAAGTTACTAGTGCCACCAAGTCTGTACTGTCCCCTGTGCCAAGTCATGACCACTTCTCTCTATTGATTTCGGGCAGGCTGTCTGTCTGACTCACCCTATACAACTGCACTGGAACTCTGTCCTTCACTCTTCTGTACACACCTTCACTAGAAATAGACACCACGTGCCACAGAGTGCCCTAAAGTCTTAAGCTGACTATATTGAGAATTTTCATGTTGATATGGGGACTATTGTCTGAAGAACTTGAAGTGTAATATGTTTAGTATTAGCACATTATCTCCTGAAGTGTATTCAGCCCAGTCTTGTGTGTTATACTACACTGCCACAGTGGGGTGCCCAATCTTGGAGGTAAGTTAGTACCATCTAACATCAATCCGAAGCCCTTCAGATGGTGCACTGAAGTTCTTTTCAAAATTGGCCATTATCTTAAAAGCCCTTTTGCATATTGCTCTTAATAATGCATACTCACCCAAGGTATTTAGTTATTAATGATGAACATGCACACACCTGGGAAAATGATGTGTATTATGTAAGCAAGAACATACGTTCTAATCACAATAATGATTATGAAGGCAATCCTTTGGTCCTATCAACTACATGGAAAAAGAGCAATATTGACAGCTCGCTACCATACATGATCATTAGTGTTTGTGTAGAGGGAAGACTGATACAGAACATTGCTCCGATAGTTTATTTTATATTAAAATTGGAGTTGATTAAAATAATGAGTAGTTTACAAGAAATTCCAACCCTGAATTTAAAAAAAAAGCAACACAAAGACAACATTTAATTCTCAGTAACATTCTTGGATCTCAGCTAAAACAGCATTCTTACATGTTTGGACAGAAAACAGCACTTCACTTATAAATAATGTTTTTATTTAAATAATCCTGAATTAAAATGAAACCTTTGGCCCTGTGTGTAATTAAACAGCAGTGCCTTGCACTAGTTTCATTCTAAACATGCAGGCAGAGAGAAAAAAAACACTTTACAAATAAAACTATACACAAGCTGCAGGGTTTCGGTCCGTTAGGGAGGGGAACACCTGCACAGCTTTGACTTCTCGCACTTAAGGGGCTGGTTTTAGTGGGCTGAAGTGTGATAAGACCCTTGTCCCCATGTGGGAATCAGAGATTAGTTCTGACCAAATCATCCAATGTACTCCAGTACCTGCGAGGGACCTAAGCTTCACTGATAGGCAGGACTGGAATAAGAGGCCCTTGAAACAACTGCCCACATGGGGCACACACAGAGAGGGCACTCACAAGTCCAGAGAAGCCATGAGATTATTTGTTTCCTACAGGGGTTAGGGGAAAGTCACTGCTCAGGGTGTCCCTGTTCAATCTAACACAGCTGGTGGAACTGGCTGAGTCTCTCCAGTGAAAGTCCTGCTGAGTGCTGGGCCCTGAGTCTTCCTCAGTCTGAGAGCAGCTATCTAAGCAGGAGTGTCACAGCACACTGAGGGACAATGGGAGTGGGGGGGGGATGGGCTGCATTGCCTTAGACAAAGCAACACAGGGGAATGAAGGCTTCTGCATTTTCTTTGCACAAGGGCATTTGTGTTGTTTTCTCCAGCAGAAACTGGAATAGCTCTTCTTCCACATTGCCATAGTAGCTGGGCCTTGCCTCCCTTCCCCAATCATAGCTGACCGTCCTATTTTGAGAATGTTCTCCACAAAGCACCCTATTGCTTGACATCAACTGAAGCAAACACACAGGCCTAGGAGAATAGGAGTGTCAGTCACGTGTCCCAGAGTGCCAGATATATGAGGTGAGAGGATATTTTTAGGTTTTAAAACAGTATTGTGTTCAGTTATCAGTGTGTATTATGAGTTGAACTCATTTTACGTTTAGTAAAGTACAATCGCTATTTGAGTACAGTAAGAGAAAGTCAGCAGTGTTTCCTTTCTAACACATCTCAGACACATCTCTCATGTTGTACCTTCCACACTGGACACGTGCTGTTTCTAAAATACTTCCACTGAACACAACAGGAGCTTTCAGTGTGGAGGCTTCATTTATTACTGAACTCCCTCATGGCGCATGGTACAAATGGTGCTTGTCAGCTCACTGCCTTTTTATTTTCCTTAGCCCCTTCCACCACCATGAGTCATCTCAACATCCTACAGGATGGGGAAGATCAAGTCGTGTCGCAGCGTGGTATCTCTGTACAATGCTCTCTTCAATATTTTGATGCTTTTATGGCCCCAAACTGTTTAACACATCCATTTTTTTCACAGTACTAACTTCAAGATAGAATACAAATACCTATAGCCAAGACCAGGGTTGCTAATTCACTCATTTGGGGATGAGGTGTGCATATCCGGGGTTTTATTGAACTTCATGATTCTTGTTTACTTAAAAGGGAGGCACATCAGTTTAAATATGCATGCCTCTAAGCTCACCTGTACATGCATGAACATTCTCAATGATGTACCTGTATCTATTAGGTCATATCTCCTAATACTCTTGGCATATCTTATTTAAAATTGGCTTCCTATTTTGCTTCTTTACTATTATATGAATTCTTTGAATTCATAGTTCACACAGTAACTATTTAACAAGACAAACAGATTTTTGGAAACTATATTAATTAAATACTTGTCAGAGATAACTGGGGTATGGGTGACTCTGATATACCTGAATACCTGTTTGTTTTGTAATCTGAAGCTCAACCAGAGAAAGAGTAATTCAATCAAGTCATTATATTATATGCATAACATCAATAAAAGGCACAAAATAATCAATGTGAACTCAATGAACTCTTCCATTAAAAAGCCTCATATACCCAGAAGCAGGGGTGCTCAGGCATCTGATAGTGTATTTACAGGGAATATAGAGACCCACAGAGCCAAGTCTGTCATAAATGTGAGTGGATAATGAGCAAAGAGCTATAAAGGATGTGATGAGGACCCCTGAGAGCGACCGGATAATGAGATAGGTAGCCTATGCATTCAGCATTTCTAGAAGACATTCTAAGTTGTTTGGCTGAAGGAATGCAGGGAAGAGATTCAAAAGATAGCTGTAGCCACCATTTCTGGTGACAACAGATGCCATCAAGGAAATAACTGTTGCATGAAAGCCAGAATGGCAGTGGGAGACACAGTGCTCATATTTTGGATACCCACAATTAACTGGAGAAGTTCTGGAAACTCAGGGTGTGGTTTCCATGTGATGACTAGCAATAAGGAACATTTGGTACAGCCATGGTAGGTTTCTTCATGTCAATGCAGTGCTGGAAGCAGGCACTACCAAGAGTGTGACAGGCATGGGTGATTCCAGTGCGATGTTGCCTGTGGTTTAGGAGGTGAGCTAAGATGTTGGCAGTGAAGATGGCGGATAAGCTTGTATTTGAAATATATGCAAGAGGAAGACAGAGGCAGCAGGTTCACTCTTCACTGTAGGGAAAGATCAACATTATTGCTGCATGTGATATGATGTCACTGCAGAATTTTGGTTAGAGTTGGAAACACCATGCTGTTTAGATAAATTGAATGGTTGAGATGTTGATGTCAAGGGAAGCTGTTAAAGGGGTAAGTCTTAAGAACCAGTGTGTTAAGGTAAACAACACAACAGGCAAGTTAAACAACCCCAAACAAGTCATGGACTATGTAATGCTTCACATCTATCTATTGATCTATCTATCTATCTATCTATCTATCTATCTATCTATCTATCTATCTATCTATCTATTTTTGTGTTTATGCATGTATGCACATGTGGAGTTCAGGTGACAGCTTGTGGGAGCCAGCACCCTATTATATGGTGGTGTTTCAGGGACTCAAGTGTCTTCAGGCTTGACACAGCAACTTTAGCCATTGAGCCATCCTGACAGCCACATTACTGATGTTTTAATATTGCTTCCTGATTATTTTCTTAGTGCTATTGTTTGTAAGCCCAGAACTAACTGGTGATTTATGAAGCTAGCTTGCTTGGTTGGTTTTAGCTTGAACTTATTTGCCCGGAGATCAAGCACTCTGATCATGTGTCTTTAAATCCCAGCTTCATCATTATGATAGTATTTGTCAGAAGCCAGCATATATTTTTAAGTTTGTGTATTGAGCACATCACTATCAAAAATTCCTTGGTATTAATTTCCCTTTGCTACCTATATTGAAGCAGTATGTATGTGACTAAGAAGTAATTTTCTAGAAGTCTATAAAGAATTTATAAGACATTAGGCAGGAAGTCAGCCAGTTTTAGGACATGAGAGCCTCCTGTGCCACTTTTGTTTTATAACTTTTTTCATTAACTATCTGAATTTCACTGCCACAGTCAGGTCATTCTTCACCAATAAAGTTTTACTCACTGTTCCATGTCAGGATTTATGCTCAGTTCAAAAGAAAACTGACCCAAACTTTTAATGAACAAAATAAAAGGAAATACATGAAAGAGTATAGCTTGTACTGTAGTCATCATTTCAAGTGAGTTGGGTGCATTTGATAGCAAAATTTACTTATGAGGGACAGATAATGCTTCCCCTATAAAATTTTAATATATTTTAAATCAGTTAAAGCTCAATTACTGTAAATTACAACAGAGTTTGAAAGGAAAACTGTATCTTGGGATGAATAGTTTCCTTGATCCTCCAAACTCTATTTTTTCTAGTATTGCATTTATAAATGCATAGCTAATTTGCACCCATCCTCATAACACACTAATTCTTATTCTATGTGCTAGTGCATGGCCTTTTACTTCATATAAGCGAAGTACCAAATCTGTTGCTTTCAAATTTTCTGTGTAAGGAGCTCAGAAGTCACAACCTTATCCCAACAGTAAGTGGAAAACTAGATAGAAGGAGGAAAGGTTTATGTCATTGGAATTTACAATCCTAATTAGCTCACATAAAAGACACACAATCCAGGTATTTTAATTCTAAGCCAAATGCTTAGATTGATCCCATTTAGAGCTATACTAAGTTATTCCACATCTATAAAGCCCCTTGTTACTTGCTGTTTCTTCTTGCTATGTGGTTCTGATCTGTAATGGCTTCCTCCTCTGTCCTCTCTCTCTCTCTCTCTCTCTCTCTCTCTCTCTCTCTCTCTCTCTCTCTCCATGCAACCCCCTCTTGAGCCTTCTTCAGTCTTACCTTTCTCCCTTCAATGCCCAATCATAGGCTCTACTCTTTTATTGACTAGCTAAATTGGGGAGAAGGTTTATATGGCATAATTTTATTACACGATGGTCTGTTCATCATCAGCCACCACTTGTTGAGGGACCAGTATTTACCATTAGAATACAAGCAGCATCAGACCAACCCACTACAGGTACTTTTTTAAAATATCAGAGGATTTAGGACATCTTTCTTATTTCAAAACACATATTAATATATGGATATGTAACTGGTCAGAGCTGAACCTGAATGAAACCTGCTTTGAGGAAAATAGGTGGGACAGGAAAATATTTCCACTACATCAGATATTAGAAACTCACAGGGGGAAATCTGCTAGGACTGGGAGGATTGAAGAGGTCATTATGGCTTAGCCCAGCATTCTCTTTTCTTATTAAGTCCTACTCTCAGAGCCTGACCCGTTTGGGGGCATTTACACAGATTAGCTAATATGGGCAGACTGAGTTCTCTTATCCCAGATCATTGTAGCTACCCAATTGCATCAAATAAGGCCATGAAAGCTGAGAAATGTTTGTGAATTTCACAGTTCCAATGTGTGAGTTATAGCTCATAAAATGATTGAGGTCTAATTGTAGGACAGTAGAATACCCTCTACAAACACACACACATACACACACACACACACACACACATACATACATACACACATACATATACACATACACACCCACAGAGAAACTCACACACACAGACAGACAGATGTAAACAGATACACACACAAACACACACACATTTACACAGATACACATGTACATACACAGAGCAAAAAAGAGACAGAGAGACAAATACACACACAAAGACACACACAAATCGGCAGTCAGATACAGACAGACAGGACAGACAGACACATACACATACAATACATTACTAAAGATCTATTTGGAACAATTATTTTTACATGCTGTATGTCAAAATAAAATAATCCTGCCTGACATATTGAAGGACAAAATGGCACTTTACAGCAACCAAGTAAGAATCAGAGATAGACATGGCCAGAAGGTAGGATTATTAGGCTGGGATTTTATCTATGACTATGTACTAAAGAGACTTAACAGAAAAATAAATTAGTGTCCAAGAACAGATAAGCAATTGAGTAGAGAGCTGTAAATGCTACACTCTAGAAAGAAGTACTGGTTAACTCATACTGTGAGAGAAATAAAAACTAGGTTTGTGGATTCTTTACCTGACTAGATATATCTGATGAAAGATTCTATAGTATGATAATACACTCACACACACACACATGTATGTATGTATGTATGTATGTACTTATATAAATTTTGAAAACTGAAACCAGAGGTAGAAATAAGATCTAAGGATCATGGAATATAATGAAATACCAAAGAAATACATAAGAAGCACGAAGGGTATAAAGACAGGGAACAATAGATAAACTAATGCCAAAAAAAGAAAGAAAAAGAAAGAAAAGAATAAAAACTAAGGCACAAGAAATGCTTGATACAACAGTGACTAAGAAAATCGCTCTCAGATAGAAAGACACAGATCCAAGTAAAGCAGAAAATGCAGGTGAGGAGTAAACAAACAGGCACATGAACATATACACATGTACACATTCATACATACATGCACACATGCATACACATATACACATATGTACATATATATACATACACACATACATACAACCAAACACACATACATACATATACATACATGCACACATGCATACACACATGCCTTCACACACACACACACACACACACACACACACACAACCAAAAACTAGACATATAGTTTTCAATTTCAAGAAAATTGGGAGTAAAGAAAAAGATTTTAAACAAACTTGAAGGCAGAGATAAGTCTTACAAGTAGCGGAAACATCCACCTTTCTTCAGAAACGAAGCAAAAAAGGGAAAAATCAGTTCAAATATGAACTGGTGAGAGTGAAAATAATCTAATGCCCTAAAATTATAAACCTTGAGAAATTTTCTGCCCAATGTAAGGGAGAAATACAAGATACACTGTCTATAGATTTGTCTTACAAGAAATATGAAAAGGATGCTTTCATCAGAAAGAGAGAGAGAGAGAGAGAGAGAGAGAGAGAGAGAGAGAGAGAGATAATGCTAGAAACAAAAATTATCAGTGTTACAGCAACCTTACAAACAGTCACATGACTTTTCAATGAGCCACTTGTAGGACTGGGTATTTTAAAATATGAGATTAAATGTATTTTGCATTGTGAGATGGCAGGGACCTAAAGAGCTAGGAAGTGCTATGACTTAGTGATGCCTTTGACTGTCGAGCTAACAGGTGCAAGCGTCATAGTGTTGAATCTTGATTGTCAATTTGATGGAATTTAGATTAAACTGACACAGACACAGACGTCCAGACACACAGACCCCCATGCCTAAATACACTCATAGACATACATGTACATACACATATCATATACATATATGCACACATATCACATGCATACAGGCACATGCACTCACACACATTCATGCAGATACACACTAATACACATCACATACACATACATGCACACATACACACATATCACACACATAAACAGACATGCCACAGTCACACACATACATGCACATACGCATATACATGCATCACACACTTTCTTTCTCTGTCTCTGTCTCTCTATTACACACACACACACACACACACACACACACACACACACAAATACACAGGGTATATCTCTGATATAGTTTCTTTATGGGGTTATTTGAATTAGGAATACCCTCCCAAAATGTGGATGGTACAATTCCATTGGCTGAGTTCCTGAATATTAAGGCTAACATGTGCTGTATGCCAGCACACTCTAGCTCTTGTCAGTCTGCCTTTCCTGCCATGAAGAACAGTGTTTTCAACCTGTAAGTGAAATAAACCCTCATTTCCTTAAGTTGCATTTTTAAGAGCATTTGTCAATGCAATTAAAACAAAAACAACAAAAAAAAATAAGTTCAATGTAGCAGTCAACATAACTTGGCAAAATCTAAAAATAAAACTATAAAGAAAATCAAATAGGTTAGCTTTCACAATTGGAACATACAATACCATTCCATCAGAATTAGGCAGATCTAAGATGTAAATTACACCTAACATACACAATAGATTAGTTGAAACCAAAAATCACTACCATAGAGACCGGGTACGATGGAGGTCACTGAAAGCTCTAACTGACTGCTTTCAAACATGGAAAAATGTTAGGACAGCTTTGGAAGAGAATTTGGCAGGTTCACTCAAGACAAGGTAGGAAAAGCAATCCTGCAACTACACATCATGGTGTTCAGCCACATCATCACCAGGGTAGAGCTGGCACTTCAGCTGTTCCCTGCTCTGCTGAAGCAAACCACTCAAATATGAAGCAGAATATTTTTAAGATGTTACCTTGTATAGGTGTAATAAATGTTACTGTATGTAAGACTTGACACAAAGACATATGATTACTCTGAAGGTCATCTACAATAAAAGTATATGAGCTAACATATACTTAACAGACATATACTTATATACTTAACATATACTTAATAGACAGCATATCATGTTAAAAGGAATACCAACTAATCACTGGTTTCATTCCTTCAAAATAAATACAAAGGGAAAATGTCTACAAAAGACACAACTGGTAGAGAAAATCCTTAATAAAATACAGAATATGCAAAATATTAACAAGAACAATTAAATTAATATATAAGTTTTTAGAATGAGTAGAAAAAATAAATTATTTTCCAAAAAGACACATTTAAAGTACAATAATTTGAACATGATTTAAATTAAGATGATGGAAAATTCTGTCAGAATAGATGCAGGAGTGATAGATAAGGTTTGTGTTCTATTTGAATTTTATACAAAATAGGATTATTCAAGATGAATAGTTATGTAGTGGAAGTTTAATAATTATTAGTTTCAAGAAATAATGTTACAAACTTTTTAATAAGTTTATGTACATTTCATAATATCAAAATGAATGATTACTAATGTCAGAGGAAAATTGGGCAAAAGCCTCAGAGTAGAATGTATTTTGCAACCCCTGTAACAGTCTTAAGAAGGAAGAACATGTGTATACTGAGTGGGAGGCTGAACAAAGGTAACTCACCCTACACATCTGCATTATAAGAGCTATGCAGACATTGTTGTTTTTTTTTTAACTTCATTACTTGATTTGATGTTCAGTGGAGTCAAAGTTGTATCCAGGTTGAACCTGTTAACTACCTTTAATAGACATTTTCTTTGTATCTTTACTCTGATGTCTTGTGGGTGTACAACATACATGGGTCCCTTGCTAAAACAGACGATATGCCAGACCCATGAAATGTCAAATATGAGTGAGAGGTGTTGTGATGTGTGTTCCATTGTCTAAGCATGGAACAGGGAAGATAGCAAGTTAGCTCTAGATTTTTGGAGATTTGCAAAATAGCTGCTGATGAGAAAGGAGAAGAAAGTGGAAAGTTATGATCTGAATTATAAGCAGATGTATTTTATATCTAAGATTTTAGTCTCATCTTAAGTGGATGAGTGGGAAAGGGTGAGGCTGAGAGTCAAGGGCCATGATTAAATAAGATAAAATGTGATCAACTTAAGCAAAATAGAGAGGAAAAAGAAATATAAAATGAATTAAAAGTGGACATGGCTAAATAGAAGTGAAATAAAGCCTTTGAAAAGGCCAAGACGATAGTTTAGTTTTCTTAAAAAGACTGGCATGCATAAAGAAGAGATACTGAGAGCAAACACCAGCAATCAAGTGATTCGCCATTAAGGAATCTGTAAACATTTTAAAGGTGTTTGGAAAATTAAACTCCTTTAATTATCACATTACAGTAAAAAGCTTAGAATTCAGCTTCAGTTTGGAAAAACACATTTCACCGCAACTTGAAGTTCTAGACAACATAAGATAAACTCTTAAACTTTTGAAGATACAGAACAAAAATAACAGGAAGCATCAGGTTCTGAGCATTATTTATCTGCTCCCACTCTGAGCAGAGCTGTGAGATAAGGTGACTGTATAGCCTGGCTGTGTATGGTACACAAAGATTAGGGTGCTAATTTGCTGGTGGCAAGTCTTGAACTCGATGAACTATGGACTCAGATACCTGTGACCATTTTGAACCCCCAAATTCCCATGATTTCTACAGGGTAGAAGCAGCTTTTCTTCTCCCCTATCTGATACAGTTTTGTCTCTATTTTTCCTACTTGTATTTCTTTTCTTTGGGGGTGGGGTATAAAGGCATTAAACAATTTATACGTAGCTGCTTACAAAAGAGGTGGTCTCCTGGTGTATTTACTTTCTCTTTACCTTCAGACCTCAAACCAGATAGAATCCCCAGGGAGAAGCACATTTTAATAGTTTCAAGCGTCCACAGTTAGATCTTACCAAGTGGATGGATGAGCAATTGTATTTGACATTCTATAGATTCTGTGTATAAATGCATCCTATTGTGGTTGGTGAAAAGGAAGCTCCATCACATGAATTCACAAAACCAACTACAGCTCTCTATCGTCATTCTTGAAATGAGGACATACATTCTTTCTTGATATACATATGTTTTATTAATCAATCCATCTTCAACAGTTTTATGTTTTATGGAAAAATGTGGGTGGTGTTTTTACACCCACCTTTTGTATTTTAGCATTTCTGCATGGGAATCTTTGCTGGAACACTGAACATGCTACATGTTAGGGGTTTGTGTCTCATTTTGACATATTTTTGTGAGAATCTTCAGGCTATTGGCAGTTACATCATTTTAAGAGGAGAAGTGAATTTGGCTTCGAAAAATGAAATATATAGAAGTCTAAGAAGAACAAAGAATGAGCAAGCCAGCTACAGCAGGAGGATATCCAGGAGTGGAAAAAAATGTGGCCAAGTTATTTACTTCCTTGATTTCTGCTTGGATGTTTTTTCCAGGTGAAGGAGATTCTGTCAGCTTTGGCTACCTATGATGAGACTGGCCCAAGAAAGAAGTGATAGGGCTAGTTGCTACAGAGAGCTGGGGCTTTACAACCTTGGTCTTCTGTCAGCCAATGGATGCACACGTCATCAGGTATCCAACTGTAAGTGTGTTAATGAATTGTCACTATTTTGAGTGACTCTTCACCTCTCACTAGGTAATAATTTTCATCTCTCAAAATGTATGTTTTCCATAAAAACTCTGGTTTTGTTTTTGTTGTTCTATGTAAGTCAGTATTCAATATGAAATGAATAGTGTTTTCCTCCATTTTGTACTTTGTTAGGAAATCTGGTGACCTCTGTCCTATTTTGTAATAGTATTCTTAACGAACTTCTAATTTTATTTTGTGTTAATGTGTATACACAAAGAAAATTCTAGAGACAATGAAAAATCTACATGTTCATTTACCCTCACTTCCTCATTAGTCCATATGTCACCTATATTGTGTCGAGACTGTAAGAGCTAATGTAGTGCACTGAAATTGCCACATGGCACACTGGGATACCACACGGCACACTGGGATACCGCATGGCACACTGGGATACTGCATGGCATACTGGGATACCGCATGGCACACTGGGATACCGCATGGCACACTGGAATTGCTACATGGCACAGTGTCATGTCACATGGCATTGTATTTGGAAGAATTGAAAGTCAGAATCCATCCTTTGATACTTCAGTTCACATTTTGCCTCCTTCCAAGTACTCTAAGTCCTTACAGTGATTGAAATACTTTTTCTACCACATGAGGATGAAGAATACTTTCAGTCATGATATCAGTGTAAATAATTGTAAAATTTTAATTTCTTTAATTTTAGAATAAATATTCATTCCTTTGAAGTAAATATAAAGATATTTTACTTGCTTATATAAGAAATCATTTATAAATCTATTTTCCAAATGCATTATATTTCCAGTACATTAATATATTTTGCTTTGTTATAAATATTTGTTCTGAAAGTTTTTTTTTATTTTAACATGCATTCATTTTTTGTATGGTTAAGACTCCAGCCGGGCGTTGGTGGCGCACGCCTTTAATCCCAGCACTTGGGAGGCAGAGGCAGGTGGATTTCTGAGTTCGAGGCCAGCCTGGTCTACAGAGTGAGTTCCAGGACAGCCGGAACTATACAGAGAAACCCTGTCTCGAAAAACCAAAAAAAAAAAAAAAAAAAAAAAAAAAAAAAGAAAGAAAGAAAGAAAAAGACTCCATACATTTAGTTATATACCTCTTTCAATAATTGTATTATCAAATTAACGTTTTTAGACTGTGTCAATTTACCTCTGATGGAAATTATTTGAACATAGATATAATGACTTCTGAAATGTAAGTAGAATTTGCTCTTGGGGTAGAAGGCAATGTTAGAATTAGCATTAGTTTACATAAATACACAAGGGAGCTTGGGACAAAGAAAAGTTTGTTTTGGTGGCTCAAGAAGGGTTGAATTTTTCCTTCTTAGATATTGGGAAAGGAGACAGACAGGTTTATTGGACAGGAAGGGAGAAAACATGTGGTACTCTAGTATAATCAGGTTCATGATGGAAAGTAAAAGAGACTGATGTCATTCCAATATTTGAGAATAAAACTATCAATGAAGAGAAGGAACTGTTTCAATGAGTAAAATTAATGACTAATATTGTGAGAACATACAACCTGCTTGACACTGAACTCTAACAGAAGCAGGTCGTCTTCACCAGCTCAGAGGATTGCAGTGTGGCACAGAGCCATGAATCTACATGCTGTGAGAATTGACACAGTAACATTTTTAAGACTTTGCTTAAGGAGTCAAGGCTAACTGCCCTGGACTATTTTGCATGTGTAACTACAAAGATTTTCAGAAATATTTACAGAAACTAGTTATGATCTTTTGAACATAAACCTTTCAAAAGTTTTGTATTAAAATTTTTAATGAAACAGAATTGTAAGCACCGAGTTTGATGCTTGTGTTATTCTCTAATTTTATGAGGTGTTTTTAAAATTATTTTTAGTTATTTCTCATTAATAAATACCTTAGAATTCTGTAGAAAGCAGACCCAGTGGAACAGATTTTTCTTCATCTGGAAATCATACAAGAGTGCATCTTTCTAAAACACTTAGGAATAATTCTAAAGTAATACTACTAATAAAATGATTTCATATAAGAGAAATGTTAAAAGTTTATATATATATATATATATATATATAAAATATTTGATTTCAATATTCACTATGGTATGTTGTGGGTGATGGGGCTAATATTTAGCTAATATTTATGAGGGAAGACAAGACCTCCCAAAGCAATTGGTAAATATGGTCAAATATATATATATATATACATATATATATATATAAAACCAACATAATATATATTTTAGTGTATACTATATTAGTATACATATATATTTAAGTATACATATGACTTTGCATATATACTTACATAACTACAATTGTTAAATAAATAAAAAACATTACCATACTTAAGACTGTATTCCAATTAAGTTTTGCTTACTAATGAATATTTCCTGAATTTCATAGTTTCAATTTTTCCTGAGAGATTACAAGTACATTGGCCTCACATGACATTTCTGAGATGGCTTTAAACAATATGTGACACCTATGAATTATAACTGGATTATTCTATACAAGCTGTGCTGAATAATTTTTATCTCTTTTATATTCGCCTTCCATTTTCTTTGAGAGAACCTAAAGTTTGGAGGCTGTGGGGGTATAGTTGATTGAAAGAGACATTTTTGATTGTATTTTTGGCTTAGATACTATTTTTAATGCTAAAATTTTCTATTTATGCTGCAAATGTAAACCACAGCACGCCATCAGGCTATGACTTCCCGACACAGTGAGCACCAGGGAGTTTGAGTCTATGCTTTCTGCACATCAGTACCCCATATGCCTGAAGAATGTCTCTGGAGTCTGGCAGCAATTTTGAGTCTCCTGACAGGTTGTTTGGTGTCTTTCTTAGGAATAGCCTGGGGTTGTAACTAGAAGAATAGGGAGATTGTATCAACTAAGAAATACAAGTCTAAATGAAATAACTGGATTTGGGAACAGTTTCTTGAAAAGTAACAGTTTCAGATCCTTCACTGAGTGGAGAGAGAGAGAGAGAGGGAGGGAGGGGGAGGGAGAGGGAGAGGGAGAGGGAGAGGGAGAGAGAGAGGGAGAGGGAGAGGGAGAGAGAGAGAGAGAGAGAGAGAGAGAGAGAGAGAGAGAGAGAGAGAGAGAGAGAATATGGGATGCATAGAAACCCAAAAGAATGTTTGGCTGGATGTTCATTAAATCCATCTAGAAAAAACTGTCACATTTCAGATTACATAGAATTTTTTTTTAAATTCAACTGAAGAGCAACTGAACACAGATAAAAAAGACTGTTGTTGTCACTATTGATTATGGCAGACAAATTAGTATTCTTAGAGTCTCAGCAGTTACCATTCCATGTTCTCCCTCCCCCTGAGCAGCTTGAATTCAAAGTGTCACACCATGCTTTCTCCACCATGTTTAACAGAAAGCATGCTGCATTCTCACTTTATCTGGAAGGGGCTGGTGTGTGATATTCAGTATTATTAAATCTGTGGAGTCACTGACCAAATGAGTTGCTATCTTGTTTAAAGTGGGATTTCCAGAGATGGCTGTATGTGAGGGCATGCATTATTTGCTTATGGATTATCCGTGCCTGGGAGGGAAATTGGGGGAGAAAACAAAGGTCATTTGCTTTTCAGCAAGCTCCAGAACACTCACTTTGAGACTTGCGTGGACTGATCTTAATGGTCACCAACAGTGGTGTGGTTATAATATTGCCAATAATTTACCAACTTCTTTGAGAGTGTTGATCTTCCATCATAAACATTAGCTTAAAACTAGCTCAATCACCTGCTAGATATTACATAAAATTGGATTTTCTTAATTAAACATTTATAAATGCATATGTATAACAGACTATCACTCATTTTCCTATGAAGCTTTTACACAGTATTTTTTCTTGACAATGTTCTGGTCACTGACAGACTGACCATACCATCTGATGACGGCATGCCCTCTGAGCCTGCACTATGCTAGATCCCACCAGTCCATAGATTGTGCATTACCATTAAGCAACTTGTAACTATTATGTTATATTACTTTGATTTTACCCTAAAAGACTTGATATTGAATATCTTTCTTTAGCATCATGTTGTCCAACATAATATAGCATAGATAAAGCATATAGTCAGTATTATTATTTGTTTTCAATAGAAATCTTGGTCATTTCTCCCTGTATTCAGCTTTTAATGAGATCATTTAAATAAAGTACACTAAAGTACTACTATAACACCACTAACCTTTATTAACATGAAATAGTGGGATGATATTTGCACAGAACATTCATTTTTGGAGACAGAGCTAAGGAGCCATAGCAGGCAATTTCTCTCTCTCTCTCTCTCTCTCTCTCTCTCTCTCTCTCTCTCTCTCCCTCTCTCTCTCTCTCTCTCTCTCTCTCTCTCTCTCTCTCTCTCAAGACAGGAGCCCACTCAGTTTCTTTCAACAAATCTCCAGGGATTTTTCTCTTTAGTTATTCATATCACATAAGTAAGTCTGTTAATATGAATTCATAAAACCAACAGTAATAGCAACAATGTTATCTAGAGCATCTAGTGTACATCAATAATTCCAACAATGTAGTATGAGGCAGGAGGAAACAGATTTCTAGGTGGCCAGAATCCCACAGTGAGACCTTAATTTGCCATTCTTTTTACAGGTAACTAAAGTTTCCAGGAATTGGCTATAGAATCTGGTTTGGAAAACAAACTGTGAGAAACAAGACTAAATATAACTATATAAAAGAAATTCCAACATGCACTACCTGTTTCAAATAATAAGTCATTTTACTTTAACGTGGAAATAAAATAAAATTTATTTCTATAAAATGTAATAAAATAATATTTGTTGGTCTTCAATAATGGTAATTACTTTTAAGTTCAAAATGTATTCGTAAACAAATAGGTATTTTTTGTTAAATGCTGACTTTGATGCATATTACTATTACATTTTATTTGTAATTATTTTAGTAAAAAATATGACTGAACTATACCCTGAAACATTGAATTTTAAAGAAAGCAATATAATATAGCTGAGAATAGTGTTCCCAATTAAAAAAAAATACATCAGGTTAAAAAAATAATACTTGATATTTTTCTAAAGTAATCTATAGATTATTCATTTGGAAAAATGTAAATGTATGTAAGTACTGTGTACTAGAATTTGAAATTTGAGAAATGTTCCCAATGGTAGCATAAATAAGGATCAGAGTAAATATATATCCATAAATAAGGTCAGGTAAAACACATTAAAAACTCTACAGGAATAAACTGTCTTTAAACTCAGGAAATGCAAACAGAGAAACATGAAATAAAACACAGTATGAGGAATCTGTATTGAGAATGTGGTCAACTCAAGAAAGCAAATTTAGGATTGCTGTGCAATATGACATTGATTTGCAATCCTGATTAGCTCTTTAGTTTTGAAGACAAACATTTATAAGCCTTTTTTTCCTTGATGCCTGGGTTAAAATGCCACTCAACATTGCTACAAACATTGCCATTAAAAAACACTTATTTGTTAAAAACTATGAGATCCTTGCATACGGACACCAGAGGGACAGTAAGTCCCCAAGAATAGGAGATCTCATTAATCTGACCAAAATACTAACTCAGAAAACAAACAAAAGTAAACCCAGAGTTATTGAATACAGTGTAGTACTATTCAGAAATAAGTCTTCAGTAAACTATTCAGAGGAAAATTATTGTTGAACTGCTTTTTTAAATGAATATATAAAAATATCTAAATATTCAGGGATCCAGCTAAAAATTAACCACTTACAAACTTCAGCATTTGATAAGATGCATGCTAATATGGATTGTCTGCCTACTTAAATCTCAATGCCTGCAGGCAGGTAGAAGCTACCAGACTTTGTAGTGAAACAATAAATTCATTTCTTTTAAAGTTGTGTTACTGGGAGTCAGTTCAGTGATCATTACTAGAGTGTCTGGATTTAGTGTTAAATAACACGTACCAAACATTTTCTCCAAAGGTTAGTTAGTACTTGGCTGATGTTTGTTCCATGCTTGTGACATGAATGAAGTAACAAGTTAGTACTTGCATGAGTGTAGATCCAGCAGCCTATTTACAGCCACATTCCTGGGGTGTGGGTGGGAAACCCTTTCAGGTATAGTTTGTATAATCTATAATGCATTGTGCTGCATATGAAAGAAATGCAATTTCTGCCCCCAAAGAGCATAAACAGCTAAACAGTCAAGGACAGGATGTGGGATGAGACAGTTGATGTGCACATAGCCCAGTTAGTGATCACAACATAGAAAAAGGCAGAATGAAGCAGACTTGAAAGCAGTGCTCACTCTGGAGCCACTTCAGTCATTTCATAAGAGCCCAACTCTAGTCATCAGGATGGCCACAGAAGGATTGCATGAAATAGTGTAGAACCCACAACAGGAAAGGCAGGAAACTAAGGAATTTACAACAGGTGGGGGTACCTAGGAGAACAAGGGGAGATTCTGGTTAAACAGAAGTGGGCAAGAATAGTAAGCTGTTTATCTTTAGTAGGCTGAGTACAGAGTCTTGGATAAGCTCCCACGAGGCAATTCTCCATCTAAGTGGTACCCAAGAATGAAACACCATTTGGAAAAGCCTGGAGGAGAGTTTACAGTCAAGGTTGTCTTACTGATGCCTGTGGTTCTTCTGTATATCTGTCAGGCATGTCACATCATCCCAAATGGACCAGATTTCATTTTCCTTAATGTATCTCATAATATTGTTATGAACTAAAGAGGATTTCCCCAAACCACAAATCTAAAAGTATTAATCCAATTAATGCTAACCCAATTTAATCAATTAAACAAATTTAATTAATTTAATCAATTCATCCAACTAATTAGACTTTTAATTTTAAATATCACTATTTGTCTTTCTGAGCATCTATATTGAAAATAAAAGCATCTCAGTGTCAAAGACAAACATGGCTCCTCAAAATGCAGCAATAATTCACATTTTATTGATTTTATATCATGCTCATTATAGCCATTTACAAAAGTCTTTGCTTCCTTACTGCTTAACTATCTTAATATGAATGGACTTGTAAACCCTTTGCTACAGTACAGGAAAGCCCAGTGCAACTTAGTTTTGAGATCACAGATGCAAGAGATTGGATGGGATGTAATATCCACATGAAATCTTGCTAATTTTTATCCAATTAGATATAATAATGATTTTATAAGGGAAATTTTAAGAGTAATTTCAAAATTATGGCCATGAAATTTCACAACTGTATCATACTTGTGTTGACAGTGTGTTACTAACTGAAAGATAAACAACCAATATTATAGTGGTTATAAATAGAGATTCAGATGAATGTTCTTTTAATTCAAATTAAAAAAAAGAAGACAGATATTTCCTTCTGTTTACACAATTCCAAGTAAAAGGTACCCAGGAGAAATTAAACATATAGATATCCCACTGTGTCCCTTATTTCAAACTGCAATGAATGGTTTCAAAACTAACTTTCTTTAGAGTTGAGTCTTTTCCATTTCCTAACACTTGCCAACACAATACACACGCGCAGACGCGCACACACACATATACACACATGCACAAATTAGTAGATAAAGGAAGAAGGAGGAGAAATGAAAAGCAACTGTGTGCCTGTCAACAAGTTCTCTCACAATCAAGATCAATAAACAAAACCATAAGGCTGCAGAAGAAGCCCTCCCCTCCTCCAATTTATAGATGAGTAGAATCAATGCTTCAGGAAATTTCCCTGGAGGACGCAGGGTGGAATGTGAAACTGTAAAAGGAGCAATGAAAGTGAGTGGGGCAGATGGAAGCTATTAAATCAGAATAACATTGCCTCTCACAGAGACACGCATCAAATGTCATGAACTTCGGTTATTGACAACACAGGCCGGCAGCAGTTGTCTTTGGACTTTAAAAATATATTTGAGGCAACGTTGCACTATAAATAGTCATAAATTCTGCCTCAGCGATGCTTCGTGCACCTGGTAGGTTCATAATAAAGGTTTTCTTTTTAATGAAGTTTATTCTAATTTTATTAGACTCCTGTGTCTACACATGTTGACAAAGAAAGATCGAAAAGAGAGTCACTATACATTTCTATGTCATAAACTCAAAGAAATCCTCAAATGGAAAATATTTAAGATACAGAAATTATCTATGTGAACTCATTCCCATAAATTAAAACAAAAGCATTTGATGCTTTAAGGTATTCCTTATATTTTTAATGCAATCACCAGAAACTCCTATTCTATCAGACATAATCAAAAGTTCCTGACAAATTATTTCCACCTGGATTCTCTCCTTAACTCCCTATATACTTGATGGAGACTTTTAACACCTTATGAAGGCAAATATTGAGGAATTTGTAAATTAGCTTCTTCAAATGGAGCTCAGGGCTCTGCAGGTCATGCTGATGTACCTGCTTGGTCTCTTTCAACTATCATGTGTTCTCTTGATCTCCACAAGCCCAGATGTTGGTACACATATGAGCACAGATGAAAAAGGTCAATCAACCTTTTTCCTGACTAAGAATGCAGAAATGATAACACAGAATTATGAAATTAAGTTTCTTGATAAAGGAGGAGAAAGTAAATGGAAAGATGATGAGAAGACAGGAGACTGAGATATAAAAAGACTAGCTCATTACCTCATTGGTTTTAATTAAAGTTAACATCTTCAAATAGAGACTTTGACTCTCTTTTGCTTCTTAATGTTTCTGTGCTTTACAAAGAGAAAACAATTATGCAAGAAGATATTGCTAGTTACTACTTAATGCCTGAATTCTCTCTTCTCTCTCCTCTCTTCTCTCTCCTCTCTTCTCTCTCCTCTTTCCTCTCTCCTCTCTCCTCTCTCCTCTCTCCTCTCTCCTCTCTCCTCTCTCCTCTCCCCTCTCCCCTCTCCCCTCTCCTCTCTCCTCTCTCCTCTCTCCTCTCTCCTCTCTCCTCTCTCCTCTCTCCTCTCTCCTCTCTCCTCTCTCCTCTCTCCTCTCTCTCTCCTCCTCTCCTCCTCTCCTCCTCTCCTCCTCTCCTCCTCTCCTCCTCTCCTCCTCTCCTCTCTCCTCTCCTCTCTCCTCTCTCCTCTCTCCTCTCTCCTCTCTCCTCTCTCCTCTCTCCTCTCTCCTCTCTCCTCTCTCCTCTCTCCTCTCTCCTCTCTCCTCTCTCCTCTCTCCTCTCTCCTCTCTCCTCTCTCCTCTCTCCTCTCTCCTCTCTCCTCTCTCCTCTCTCCTCTCTCCTCTCTCCTCTCTCCTCTCTCCTCTCTCCTCTCTCCTCTCTCCTCTCTCCTCTCTCCTCTCTCCTCTCTCCTCTCTCCTCTCTCCTCTCTCCTCTCTCCTCTCTCCTCTCTCCTCTCTCCTCTCTCCTCTCTCCTCTCTCCTCTCTCCTCTCCCCTCTCCCCTCTCTCCCTCTCCCCTCTCCCCTCTCCCCTCTCCCCTCTCCCCTCTCCCCTCTCCCCTCTCCCCTCTCCCCTCTCTTCTCTCTCTCTCTCTCTCTCTCTCTCTCTCTCTCTCTCTCTCTCTCTTAACTGCTGAGCCATCTCTCCAGCCCTGGGGATCTTATAAGTACTGATAATTCTATGTCACTCCGGATATTAAAAATGACTAAGATCTAATCTGAAGCAACAGTGTACGTTAACTTATAGAAAGCAATCACTAACTACTCAGGACTGAAACTATCTTCCTATTGTTATCCCTAAATTCTGTGAAAGTCGACTCCTGCCTAGTGCTTTCCGTAAGTGTTTGCTAGATATCTTGGTTATGGAAGACCAAACTTAGACAGTTCCTCATTCCCTGTTATTAAAATCAGGAACTCTTATCTCTAGTTGCAGGTGGTTAGTGAATTTCCTAAATGGCTCAATTTTCCAGCTAATCAATTGAGTTATAACTAGCATTTCCATGGAATACAGATTCATGAAAACTTATCAAGGGGGCACTGGTAAACTCATTGGTCACCATTTTAATGTTTTCGGTCTTTATGGATATATGAGCTCATAATTTGATATAAAAGATGAAGTACATATTGGACTTACTTTTCACCTAGGTTTTTATAATTCTATTTTTCATTATCTTAATGTTTAAGGATCGCTAAAGTTTCAGACATTCATATTACTGAATATTGATACATTGTTGGACTTAGTAGGAGAAATAGCGAAATTCTTATTTGTGAAAAGAAAAAGAATGACTTTAAAATTTAGGTCTGGGTTTCCTTTAAGCAACTTCCCTCCTTTGTTTATTAATCAATATATAATATCAGTGTTCCTGGGACTGGCATTCTTGTAATGACACTCGAAAGCAGAAAAGGCAAGGGACTGCCTATGTGGTGATAGAGATATATGCAATGAACAACAGGCATATCAGATCTACTCCAGGCATGAGGAGACAGTGTTTCTGGAGACAGATTAGCATAGATAACACAGAAGCAGAAGACTGACATGAGTCTTTACTGGAGTTGTCGGGAATGAATTGTTTTAAGGAGTAAGGGCCAGCCTATTCCAAGACCTGCTGGTAAACTAGCTGCAACAACTCAGAACAGTGACTTTCTATAGTCAGTAATCAGAGTGAGAGAAATAGAGAGAGAGACAGACAGACAGAGGCAGAGGCAGACAGAGACAGAGAAAGAGACAGACATACAGAGAATGAGACACAGAAAGAGACAGAGACACAGAGATAGACATAGGGATACATAGAGACAGAGATGCAGAGACATACACACACATGCACAGAGCTATCACTACAGGGAAAGCATTGTTGTAGGAATAAAATAGATAGATAGATAGATAGATAGATAGATAGATAGATAGATGATAGATAGATACATAGATACATAGATACATAGATACATAGATACATAAATACATAGATACATACATAGATAGAATGCTCATAGAGTAGGTTTCTGTAGATAAAGTCAGTCTATTGCTATAGGGAAGGTAGGCATTGTGGTAGGAGAAGAAATAGAGTGGATGCTTCTGTCCTGCTCTCTTTCTGCTTACTTCCATTGTATCTGTCTTGTGATCCCAGCCTATGGGATGATACTTTCCATGTTCAGAATGAGCACTCCTTATTTACTACTTCTGGGAACACCCTGAATACATGCCCAGAGGCATGTCATGTGAGCACTTCAATTCCAATTAAATTTACAATGAATATTACCCATCCACATTCTACCCTTTATCAATTCAACAGCCAAACACAAACTTTTCAATCTTAGCATTCTACACTTTGTCCTCAAAGACTCACAGCCAGCAATGTTACAAAATTCAATCAGTGCAACCCATGTTGTTAACAGCTCTAACACTGTTTAAAATAGAAATGATACTTCTAAGACTCAGACAAATTCTTCTGAACACCTTTTTATTTAGCATGTGTGTATATGTGTGTGTGTGTGTGTGTGTGTGAGAGAGAGAGAGAGAGAGAGAGAGAGAGAGAGAGAGAGAGAGAGAGAAGAAAAAGAAGAAATAGAAGAAAAAGAAGAAGAAGAGGAGAAGGATGGGGAGGAGGAGGAGAGGAAAAGAGAAGAGAGGAGAGGAGGGGGGAAAGAGAGGGAGAGGAGGAAGGAAAGGGACAACTACTTTTGGGAGTCAATTCTCTTTCAAGATAGAACTCTGGTTTCCAGGAGTAGCAGCAGCTGTCTTTACCTGCTAAGCCACCTTATCAGCCCAAGTCATAATTGTGAGTCTCTATGCAGTTAAAAAAGGAACATATTTATACCTCTGATACACAAAGTACAGAATAATTATCCCATTCCCTAAAGATAACAACATACAAATAGCAAGCAATATCTAGACCAAATCAAGATTGAAACCAAGCAGGCCAAACACAGGACATGATGTTTGGCATCTGGGCCATGCAGTGGCCTCATCTGGTTCAGGGAGGCTTATGCAGTCCTCTCATTTAGTTCTGCATGTGGCCTCTTTCGCAGTTCAGCTCTACCCCAAAACCTCAGCTTCCCTCTGTGGACGTGCCATGGTAGTGCTATCAGCAACATCCTTGGGTATCTCTTGCAACTTATGTTTCAGCATTGTGCATTAGGTGACTTCTCTAAGTGGAGTCTCCTCTCATCTAACACAACAATGACACACATTTCTGGCTGAAACAACTTTCTGAAACCTTGGTGAAAGAATCCATGGCCATATAACTCTTGGAATTTGCATACCTGCAAAACTACTCTCTTATGATCGACACTGCCAGGCTCTGCTGCCAACTCAAGATGTAGTATAGCCCCATTCTCCAGCAGCGTTTTGGTGGAGCAGAAGAAACACTATTCTAGGTGCTTGTTTCTGAGTAAGTACAGTCATTTTCAGCCTCTCTTCTTTAAATGGATTTGCATTTTGACAAGCTACATTCAGCAGGTAGTTTTGTGGTTTCAGAGCACATTTTCTCCATCCCAATACCAAGGTACAGTTACAGCTGCTTTGTGTACATACATTTGTTTTCTACTTACAGCCATCTAGGATTTCTCTAGCTCATGCCTACAATATTTTCTAGATTCTTCCAACAAACAAATCTCCAATCATATAAATATCCCACATACTATCCCTCATAACCATTTCATGTGTTTGATATTTTTCTCATCGATGGAAACAAACAAAAAAGAAAAGAAAGAAAAGGAAAGGAGAGGAGAGGAGAGGAGAGGAGAGGAGAGGAGAGGAGAGGAAAGGAAAGGAAAGGAAAGGAAAGGAAAGGAAAGGAAAGGAAAGGAAAGGAAAGGAAAGGAAAGGAAAGGAAAGGAAAGGAAAGGAAAAGAAAAAACCCCTGAGATAAAGGAAGTAAATACTAGGGAAGATTTATTGTGATTTCTGTATGTACTGATGGTGTTGAGAGTGCTGTCTTCTCAATGAGGAAGGCACAGTGGTAGGAGGGTAAGGCAGCTGTGTGCTTCACATCATACTTAAGTAGGAAAGAGAGAGAGAAAGAGAAAAAGAGAGAAAGAGACTGACAGAAACAGAGACAAAGACAGTGAGAGAGACAGAGAGAAAAGGAGAGAGAGACAAGCAGAGACAGAGAGAGACAGTGAAAGGAAACAGAGAGAGGGAAAGAGCAAGACTCATCCTTTTGCCTTTTTTATTCTGTCTAGGATTTGAGCTGTAAGAATGGCTTACACATTGAATGTGTAAGCTATACACATTCAATGTGGATCCGTTGTACTCCGTTAAACACCCCTGGAAATGCCCTAATGAACATACACAAATGTTTATGTTTCTACATTCAGTCACAGATGTTCAGTAGCTGGGGCCTAGATGGCAGTGAGCAGTGGTAGGGGGAAGGGACTGGGCCTGTCACGTAGGACATGGATCCTGAGGATCAGAGTGAGTTGTCAGAGCTGGTGTCCCCTGCTGAGAGCCAGGCTTTCAGGGAGGGCTATGACCCATTTCATACTTCACAGAAATGTGGCTTAGATGGTCAAGGTGCTGTTAGTACCACAGAGAAGATATAGGAGTAAGGAAGACGCTGTATCAAGGGTATCCACAAAATGATGGCCCCCAGAAATGATACTGAGAGAAAAGATGGAGCTATGGTCAGGTATAAGAGAGTTTGGTTTGTGAAGAGACCTAGGTAATACATCTCCTTTCAAATCCCAAGCCCTTCTGGGATGATACTAATATCTGTTACTTTCCTTCACATTAAGTATCCAGTCATTTACAACAATTACAAATATTTGCACTTATAGATTTCTCTGGGAAGTACTTGATACAGCAAAATGGATGCTATACATGCACGTAATTTGAAAAGGTAAATAATACAACAGATGTTTCTGAAAAAAAAAACCAACAACAGAAATCAGATCTGACGATTTTCTGATTGGTCAAGTTCTACTTAGATTTTCCTGAACTTTTTTTCAAAGAAGTTTCTATTCTGGCACTTGAGGATTCATGTTTACATTGTCTAATCCTGCTAAGACTGGAAGACAGAGGCCTGGCCACCACACTGAAGCAGCCTTGCTCTATGAGTTGGCTTTTCTCAAACACCAACTCTAGACCATATCAGCCAAGCACTCCCTTCTACAGCCATTTTGTCTAGACATGTCTGGGATTCATCCCTTTTTGTTGATGCTTCCTTTTGGTCTTTTTCCACCACCAATTGCTTTGCTACTCTTTATCTAATAATTTCTGCTTGCCAATGCTATGTTCAGACCTGAATGCCATATCTTGCAAGTTCCCCTTATCGTGGCCCTTATATTTATTGCAATTGCTATCTTTTGAATAAAGTCAGCCTTAGTATTTTTAATAACTAACAACAAAAAAAAGTTCTTAATGGATTTTACCATTTGCATTGATATTCCATTTTTCCGGATTGTTGAGTCTCAAACTTGTATGTCTCCTCTAGAAGTAAATGTCATCATAGATTATTTTAATTGCTTTATGATTTATTAAATTTTAACCAATCTCTATATAGTATTTTATTTATATTTTCTCTTGGTTTTATTAAAGCAATTTTCAATGAGTGTATTTTAATATAAAATGTAAGTTAAGATTTGATAGTTTTTCTACATAATGTATCTAAGACTAATTCTTGTATGTCATACACTTTCATAATTCGCAAATTAGTAACTTTGTTCTTTCTGTTTTGGATGTGTAGAATAATTTTTAGACTGAAGTGGTGAGTCCCTAGGTACATGAGTACATAAAGTTAACTAGACACTGACAATAGGAATCCATAGAAATGATGATACTTTTCGAGCTGATTGGAAACAATTACAGTGCTGAGGACATCCATGTTACCTCCAACTTTTGGCTCTTTTGACTACTGTTTTATCTGACAGTACAATGATGTCAGTAACACTATAATCCAATGTAATTTATCTGATAACTATGGAAAGTCAAGGTACTTGCATATAATTATGGCATATTATGTTGCTCCTTAATAAAATGTCTATTACTCTCTTTTTGCATTTTCAAGAGTTAAATTCATGAGTGTTTCCTGTACACATATATACATACACACATATATGCATACATACATATATAAATACACACATATATACCCAAGTATACCTATAGTATACCTATGAATATATACATACATATGCATACATACATATTCATATATATATATAAACACAGAAAAGAATTCTTACACTCTCTATATATAGGCACACAAATATATATGTATGCATACTACTCACATACATAATACACACATGCATATATATATACATATGTATACAAATATACACATAGAAGCATACATATATACCTTCCCAGATATATACACAAATATATACCTCTCCATTTTTTTAATTGAGTAAGGGTTTTGCTAAATAACAGAGTCTGGCCAGGAATTTGATATGTAAACCCAGCTAGCCTTGGACTCAGATCATCCTAACCCAAAGGCCTGTGTGACCACTTCCAGCTATCTGCACATTTTTATTTATTAGTGTATAGTGAGGATCACTGCCAACTTGTGCTTCCTCTTTCTCCTTTCTCCTCAGCAATTACCACCAGATTGCTTTTATCAGTTATTCTTTTGTACTTTATGGGGCACTTCTTGATTCCTAAATATGCTGTTTTTCTACGAAGTTCTAATATTCCCATTTAATTTAGTTCTTGAAATCTAGTTGACCAAATATTTTTATAATAGCAGTTTTCTTTATGTTTTTATATAATACACATTGTATAGCATATATAGTGTATATATATACTTATATACATATCATAATATGAATATTATATAGAATGTTGTAATACAAAAAGGCAGTGTGTCCAACTTGAGAAAGCTAAAGTAGGGAGCAAAATAAGCTTATTCAACTTAGGCTTCCATGATATTTTAGAACTAAATTTCATATGACTATAAATCCATCATACGATCTTTCCAGATGCAGATCATGCAATGTTCCGTCCTGTTCAAAACCATCAGTGGCATTTTTGACACTATCCAAAAGAGAATTAAAGTTCTGTCTCTTACCCAATATGCAACCTGATAACTAAATTCCAGTCTCAGAGATAAGCTTTTGCTTCTAGTATCTTGTTTCTACCTTATATAGACATTTTAAGTCACCTGGAGCTTAAGTGAGCTATATCATATTTTATTCGCACCCCTTTCTTCTGTTGTTCTAAAGTGGCAGCAATTTCAGACCAGGAATGAGTTCTATTTTAGTTCAAGGAAATATAATGATTATTATATTAGAATATATTATACTTCAGAAAGTATGAGGAGGAGTGAGATTCTGTCATTAATGACAGCTCTTTTGTGTCATAGTCTCCTCACTGGCTTGTGCAAAGTTATTGATGTACTAGCATGCAGTTGCTGAATGAATGAATGAATGAATGAATGAGCACACAATAGTAAAAAGAGTTCTTTCTTTGTCTGGTTAGTCTGTTTTAGGTTTTATGAGCCAGAGTCCTGCTTTTCAGGCCTTCTCTAAGTAGTCCTGGTTAGCCTAAGACTCAGTCACTATCTTTAGCCCTTGGAGTACCGGGATTCTGGACATATGCCACTATGCCTGGCTTGCTGTATTTAGTAAGTTGATGAACTGTAATTCTATACATTTACAGTCAAAGCTAATCTTGTTTTTTTTTTAAGTCTTGATTGTAGTCTTGGTATTTTGAATACTTGGTGGATCTCAATATGAATTTCAAATACATGTAACACTGTTTTTTACTTAGTTATAAGTTTTCAC